>CM038719.1:43325356-43387856 GCA_021613375.1 Megaleporinus macrocephalus | reverse complement strand
CCTCCACTCACTGACCACTGTATCAGCTCCACTGACCATACAGGACCTCCACTCACTGTCCACTGTATCAGCTCCACTGACCATACAGGAGCCTCCACTCACTGACCACTGTATCAGCTCCACTGACCATACAGGACCTCCACTCACTGTCCACTGTATCAGCTCCACTGACCATACAGGAGCTCCACTTACAGACTGTAGTTCATCTGATTCTCTGTATACTTTATTACTCTGTTCTTTAATGATCAGGACCCCCACAGGACCCCCACAGAGCAGATACTACTAGGGAGGTGGGTCATTCTCAGCACTGCAGTGACACTGACATGGTGGTGGAGTGTTAGTTAATGTGTTGTGCTGGTGTGAGTGGATCAGACACAGCAGTGCTGCTGCTGCTGGAGTGTTTAAACACCTCAGTGTCTCTGCTGGACTGAGAATCATCCACCAACCAAAACTATCCGGACAGCAGTGTCCTGTGGGCGGCGTCCTGTGTCCACTGATGAAGAACTAGAGGAACACAAACTGTGCAGCAGCAGATGATCTACTGTCTCTGACTTTACATCTACAAGGTGGACCAGCAAGTAGTAGGAGTGTCTAATAGAGTGGACAGTGAGTGGACACAGTGTTTTAACACTCCAGCAGCAGCACTGCTGTGTCTGATCCACTCACACCAGCACCACGTCAGTGTCACTGCAGTGCTGAGAATGTTATTAATCTAGTTTTATGTACTGGATGCTCTATTAGAGACAGAGACAGATTTCTTTCACTCACCCTGGCCAGGTGTTTATATCGTTGTGTGCAGGACGTTGGGGTGTGTTGGGAGGGGGTCTGTGTGGGGGTGAATCGCCAGCATGATCAAACGTCTGGGGTCGGGCGGCTGCGGGACACAACTGGCTTCCTGGATCCCTCAGGGGAGATTTCACTGGCCTGGAACATACAGAGCAAAGGTCAACCACCCAAGAGCATCCAAGACCTGGCAGACCACCAGATCAGATAATCAGATCTGAGAACATCTACAGGTGTTTCTGTCCATCCGTCCACTGTGAAAAGATACACCAAGGCTGGGGTCTGTTGTTTATATTTATTTATTTTCTCTTCTTTGTTTACAGAGTGCTCGAGTACTGACCACATGGGTAGCAGATCTCAAAGCCTGTGTAGCTGTCAAGAAGACCTCACTGAGAGAAGGAAGTTTGCTCTGGATCTCTCTGGGTCTGTATGCCTTGTTCCAATCCTCACTACTCCCCCTGCTGGCCTGCACTCACATTGCACTGAATGTTCTGGCCCGAGGGTCAAAGGCTCTGCACGGCAAACATTATGCAGTCTGAGCTCCTACCCAGCACACTGACCCCACGTGATATACAGCCATGGCGTGTGGTCATGCACCTACACTTGGGGTTCACCCTGTGGGTGGAGCTTTATTCACACCAGGGGTATTACCGTTAACTACAACGAACAAAGTAACGAAAACGGAAATTGAGAAAACATTTTCGTTAACTGAAATAAATAAAAACGGTAATAAAACTGGAACCGTATTATGCATTTACAAACCTAACTACAACTTCTGAACTCTCTAAAGCTCTGATAAGCTCTGATCTCACACAAGACTGAAGTTGTGCTTCCTGTTCTCCAGCGTCTTGTTGGAATTAAGGGGTCAATCTTGTCTACTGTGAGAAAGTCCTGCTGCCTCATTTAAGGTGGAACGGGAGGTTCCACACAGTAGACCAGATTGACCCTACACTAGATGTGAACTGATGTGAACCTCGCCCGGACACGGATTAACCACACCAGTCCAATGAACTAGACTTTGGGGGTCAACAGTGCTTGGGCCGAGTAGAGATAGTCTAGTGTTAGTACAGCCTTAATATCAGTTTTCACGCCAATAAAGCTATGAAAGACTCTTTGGACCATATTAACAAGCATGCTGGAGCCACTGTGCAAGTTTGGGGACGTCTAGCAACATCTGAAGTTGGTGATGTGTTTTTAATTGAAGGCATTTTTAAGTAAAGTTATTGAGGTTTTCTGGAAAATACCTGATTGGGAAGAAGTAGAGCAAGATAATGACCCTAAACACACTGCTGAGAACACCAGGACACATTCAACTCTATCAAAGTAGCTGCTGGTGTTCTCAGAATAATGGACTGACCAGTCCAGAGTCCAGGGGTTTTATGGAGTGTTTGGCTTCATTTAGATTACATGGACTGTGAGCAGCAGGAAATACATCAGCTTCAAAAACTGACCTGATCTCTAAAAAGACAAGTCCCCCCAAAACAAGGAGAGCTGTAGTCTCACAAAACACACAAATACAAAAATAATACCCACATTCTGTATCTGTTTATGACACTATATATTAAGTGACACTAAAAATAATGAAATAAATGAATAAATGAATGAATGAGTCATTGTCTCTGACTTTTGCACAGTTCTGTCATTATTAAGTCATTATGGCATCATAGGAATGTAAATAAACTCACCTGGTTGGAATCTTTGTGCTCTGCAAAAGAAATATTGGTGTTGCGGTCAATATCCTATTTCACATATACAATCACATATTTATTTATCCATGTACTGTATTAATTCTACCCAGCAGGCCTGTTTATGAAAAAATATAAGTAAATAAGTATATATAAGTATATATATTTATATGTATAAGTATTAATATTTACCGGTTCAGACGAGGCTGGAGTCTGTGGTCGTTGTTCTGCACACAGAGGAAAACCATACATAAGAGCTCCTGAGATAAAAAAATTATTATATAAGAGCATCACGACCAACACAGCGAGTCTCTGGAAGTTCCGATAGCTGTGATTGGTTGAAAATAAAGCAGCACAAAGGCTGTGATTACAATACTGATCTATAATGTGACCTGTTTGGATTATTGAAATTAATAATCCATTATTTTGATTATGAATAGCTCAAATACCAAATAACTTTGTTTCATGTACTAGTTAAATAACAATGAAGAAATTAATTAATTAATTTAGTTGCCAACTTAATTTGGTTATTGAAGTCGATTAATTGTAGCACTCCTATTTGGTGGTTGAAAGTGTTTTAATCAATAGAAGGCCATATATGTCCATGACTGTGATGACTGATTTAAACTCTGATTGAAACGAAAGGTAAACAAACGGGTTATTGAGACAGAGCTACACCATAGATACAACACCAACAACAACAATGACCAAGAAACACTGAGAGCAGACAGAGGGTATAAATAACAAAGGCTAACAGGTGGGAACAGGTGACGGGACTAAACACTAATGGGGCACAGGTGAGTGAGGCGGGGCGAGGGCGGATACAAGCCAATCTTGTTTTACAATCAGGTGTGTCCAAACATTTAAAACGCTGTGGTAGAGTCTGTGTTGAGCCCAGTGGTGAGAACTCACGTCCTGCTCAGTAACAGTCTCAGTCTGGGTGTGTGTGAGAGGAAGTTAGAGCTCAAACCTGATGTAATCTTCAGCTGTCGGCCCGGTTTCAGGTCCCTGTTTACAGCCGGTGCTGCATTTCCTGTTTAAAAGGAAGTCAAAGCACAATTATAGCAATTATGGGGTGTTTTCCTTTCGAGTCTTCTCATAATTGGTCAACTGTAAACAGCAATATAGACTCACTGGCAGACCTGCTCAGTCAGGACTACAGCGTTCATTCAGCCTGAACATGAATGGAGCCCAGCTCAGTCCCACCCACATCCTTCATACACATCATCAAAATTCCAACCAAACCCGAACACAACCCAACACAAAACCCACATTTTCAGTAGAAACTCACCTGGGTCCCTCAGAACTCAGAGAAACCCTCACCAGGACCACATCAAGAGCAAAAAAAAGTCTGTTCAGACTCGCCCAGCAAGTTTTGAGTCTAAAACTGATCCAAGGTCAACAAAATTCTCTCCAAACCCGACCCAAACAGTCAAAACCCAGTCCAACCTAAACATAATGTTCAGTCCAAACTGACCAGAGTCTGACAGAATTCACCCCAAACCTGACCCAACTCATTGAGTCAATCCAACAAAATTTATTCTAAACCTGACCCAGAACACAGCCCAACACCCAAACCCCTGAATATCAGTAGAAACTGACCTGGTCCAACAAAAGTTCTGAGTAAACCTCATTGGTCTAAAAGGGACCAACAAAAAGCTCAAACCCGACCCAACAGTCATCACCAGTCAAACAGTAGTGTCTAAACCTGACCAGCCAAGAACCACATCAACAAAGTTTTAAACGAAGGTTCTGTTTAAACCCGACCCAACACCAACCACATCATCAAATACAACAGAGTTCTGTTCAAACCCGACCCAACACCAACCACATCATCAAATACAACAGAGTTCTGTACAAACCTGACCCAACACCAACCACATCATCAAATACAACAGAGTTCTGTTCAAACCCGACCCAACACCAACCACATCATCAAATACAACAGAGTTCTGTTCAAACCCGACCCAACACCAACCACATCATCAAATACAACAGAGTTCTGTTCAAACCCGACCCAACACCAATCACATCATCAAATACAACAGAGTTCTGTTCAAACCCGACCCAACACCAATCACATCATCAAATACAACAGAGTTCTGTTCAAACCCGACCCAACACCAACCACATCATCAAATACAACAGAGTTCTGTACAAACCCGACCCAACACCAACCACATCATCAAATACAACAGAGTTCTGTACAAACCCGACCCAACACCAACCACATCATCAAATACAACAGAGTTCTGTACAAACCCGACCCAACACCAACCACATCATCAAATACAACAGAGTTCTGTACAAACCCGACCCAACACCAACCACATCATCAAATACAACAGAGTTCTGTACAAACCCGACCCAACACCAACCACATCATCAAATACAACAGAGTTCTGTACAAACCCGACCCAACACCAACCACATCATCAAATACAACAGAGTTCTGTTCAAACCCGACCCAACACAACCACATCATCAAATACAACAGAGTTCTGTACAAACCCCGACCCAACACCAACCACATCATCAAATACAACAGAGTTCTGTACAAACCCGACCCAACACCAACCACATCATCAAATACAACAGAGTTCTGTACAAACCCGACCCAACACCAACCACATCATCAAATACAACAGAGTTCTGTACAAACCCAACCCAACACCAACCACATCATCAAATACAACAGAGTTCTGTTCAAACCCGACCCAACACCAACCACATCATCAAATACAACAGAGTTCTGTACAAACCCAACCCAACACCAACCACATCATCAAATACAACAGAGTTCTGTACAAACCCGACCCAACACCAACCACATCATCAAATACAACAGAGTTCTGTACAAACCCAACCCAACACCAACCACATCATCAAATACAACAGAGTTCTGTTCAAACCCGACCCAACACCAACCACATCATCAAATACAACAGAGTTCTGTACAAACCCAACCCAACACCAACCACATCATCAAATACAACAGAGTTCTGTACAAACCCGACCCAACACCAACCACATCATCAAATACAACAGAGTTCTGTTCAAACCCGACCCAACACCAACCACATCATCAAGTACAACAGAGTTCTGTTCAAACCCGACCCAACACCAATCACATCATCAAATACAACAGAGTTCTGTACAAACCCGACCCAACACCAACCACATCATCAAATACAACAGAGTTCTGTTCAAACCCGACCCAACACCAACCACATCATCAAGTACAACAGAGTTCTGTACAAACCCGACCCAACACCAACCACATCATCAAATACAACAGAGTTCTGTTCAAACCCGACCCAACACCAATCACATCATCAAATACAACAGAGTTCTGTACAAACCCGACCCAACACCAACCACATCATCAAATACAACAGAGTTCTGTACAAACCCGACCCAACACCAACCACATCATCAAATACAACAGAGTTCTGTACAAACCCGACCCAACACCAACCACATCATCAAATACAACAGAGTTCTGTACAAACCCGACCCAACACCAACCACATCATCAAATACAACAGAGTTCTGTTCAAACCCGACCCAACACCAACCACATCATCAAATACAACAGAGTTCTGTTCAAACCCGACCCAACACCAATCACATCATCAAATACAACAGAGTTCTGTACAAACCCGACCCAACACCAACCACATCATCAAATACAACAGAGTTCTGTACAAACCCGACCCAACACCAACCACATCATCAAGTACAACAGAGTTCTGTACAAATCCAACCCAACACCAACCACATCATCAAATACAACAGAGTTCTGTACAAACCCGACCCAACACCAACCACATCATCAAGTACAACAGAGTTCTGTACAAACCCGACCCAACACCAACCACATCATCAAATACAACAGAGTTCTGTACAAACCCGACCCAACACCAACCACATCATCAAATACAACAGAGTTCTGTACAAACCCGACCCAACACCAACCACATCATCAAATACAACAGAGTTCTGTTCAAACCCGACCCAACACCAATCACATCATCAAATACAACAGAGTTCTGTACAAACCCGACCCAACACCAACCACATCATCAAATACAACAGAGTTCTGTACAAACCCGACCCAACACCAACCACATCATCAAGTACAACAGAGTTCTGTACAAATCCAACCCAACACCAACCACATCATCAAATACAACAGAGTTCTGTACAAACCCGACCCAACACCAATCACAGCATCAAGTACAACAGAGTTCTGTACAAACCCGACCCAACACCAACCACATCATCAAGTACAACAGAGTTCTGTACAAACCCGACCCAACACCAACCACATCATCAAATACAACAGAGTTCTGTACAAACCCGACCCAACACCAACCGCATCATCAAATACAACAGAGTTCTGTTCAAACCCGACCCAACACCAACCACATCATCAAATACAACAGAGTTCTGTACAAACCCGACCCAACACCAACCACATCATCAAATACAACAGAGTTCTGTACAAACCCGACCCAACACCAACCACATCATCAAATACAACAGAGTTCTGTACAAACCCGACCCAACACCAACCACATCATCAAATACAACAGAGTTCTGTACAAACCCGACCCAACACCAACCACATCATCAAATACAACAGAGTTCTGTTCAAACCCGACCCAACACCAACCACATCATCAAATACAACAGAGTTCTGTTCAAACCCGACCCAACACCAACCACATCATCAAATACAACAGAGTTCTGTACAAACCCAACCCAACACCAATCACATCATCAAGTACAACAGAGTTCTGTTCAAACCCGACCCAACACCAACCACATCATCAAATACAACAGAGTTCCGTTCAAACCCAACCCAACACCAATCACATCATCAAATACAACAGAGTTCCGTTCAAACCCAACCCAATCTCAATCTTTCAACTAAATATTTAACAAATTATCCAAGGCCTCTTGGAATACTTGCTTATTTATAATGTGGTTTTGATTTAATTAATAATTACATATGAATTTGTAGTAAAGCTCCCAAACCCAAATAAATAAATAAATAAATAAATAAATAAATAAATAAATAAATAAATCTGTGGTTACCTGCTGTTCTCTTGGGTGGCCGTGGAGGAATGTCCAGAATACACTGTAGATACAAAAATAAATATTAATCTATAACTTTCAGAAGTTTCAGAATTTCAGAGTTTCAGAAACCCACCTGGGATTCTTCTGATCCACTTCGAGAAGCCCATGTTCTCACCGGCAGTTTGTCTACAACACACACACACACACACACACACACACACACACACACACACACACACACACACACACACACACACACACACAAACACACAAAGTTTACAACTGTACAGTAAACTTGCCAGTGAAGTGACTAATTAATATTTGTCATAGTTATCTTAATGTTTGTTTATAATTGTGATATTAAACTGTGTTTGTATGGGTTTTATAATAATACTGTTTTCAACATTAATCTCTTGTTTACATATAAAATTGTACATTTTATTTTTATTAATTACTGAGTTATGCTCAGTAATTAATAAAATTATGCTCAGACCTGCTGAACCTAAACATCACTATAACAGAGCCTGTCTGGTGATGTGGAGCAGCTAGAAGATCTCAAACAGCAGCTCATGAAGACACGTCTCTAAAGAGATTCAGATTCTTCAGTTCAATTATAAGTAAAGACCAAACATACTGAGACTGTTCTATATACTTGTCAGTCTAACACAAGTATACTTAAGTATACCTGTGTTTAGTATATGACTGAGAGGTATAGAAGTAACTGAAAGTATACTCACTTGTTTTTAGTTTAAAGGAAGAAACTAATGACCCACTTGAATAAAGTTCTTTGTTGTAAGAGTAGGCTCATGCTTTTACTCCCACTGCAATAACATGCTCTGACCACTAGATGGAAACACTGGAACACTTATAGACTCCCCCTATTTAAAGCCACCTCTACGGCCCCTGTAAACGGTCAGACAGGATGGACACTGCGTCTCAATGAGCTGCAGGAACCTGTAAGAAACGTCTCTGGAGGTCAGTGAGTTCCTCCTGCCCTGCACACCAGTCGGTGATCTCCTGATGGTGGACTCATGAACACTAGCATTAGCCACTCTGGTCTTTATGTGCGTAGATGTTTGCCTGTGTTCATTTGTGACCTCACAGACTGTTGATCTTGTTTGGGGGACCACTTTTGGAGGGATGGGTGTGGGGTGGGGGGGGGGGGGGTGTAACGGTGGTCTTGAATGTTCTCTATTTGTTCACAGTCTGTGGTTTAGTGGAGTTCAAAGTCTTCAGCTGTGGTTTTGTAACCCTTTCTAGTCTGATGAGCATCATCGACTCGTTTTCTGAGGTTCCACCCATGCGTGAAGTTCATGTTCTAGAAGTGGCTTCAGCTTCAGATAGACACCATCTCCTCGTATCTACACTCACTGACGACTCCATCAGCTCCACTGTCCACTGTATCAGCTCCACTGACCATACAGGAGCTCCACTGTCCACTGTATCAGCTCCACTGACCATACAGGACCTCCACTGTCCACTGTATCAGCTCCACTGACCATACAGGAGCTCCACTGTCCACTGTATCAGCTCCACTGACCATACAGGAGCTCCACCTACAGACTGTAGTTCATCTGATTCTCTGTATACTTTATTACTCTGTTCTTTAATGATCAGGACCCCCACAGGACCACCACAGAGCAGATACTATTAGGGAGGTGGCTCATTCTCAGCACTGCAGTCACACTGACGTGGTGGTGGTGTGTTAGTTAGTGTGTGTTGTGCTGGTGTGAGTGGATCAGTCCTGTGAGCACTGATGAAGAACTAGAGAAACACAAACTGTGCAGTAGCACTATGCTAATTATTATATTGTAACAATATTAATAATGTTAATAATAATATTAATTAAATATTAATAAACGAGTGATGTGCTCTCCTGCTGCTCGGGCTCTGTCTGTGTGGGACGGCCTGGTCTGGCGTTACCTGCGTACTCTTTGTTGGACTGGAGTCCTCGAGGGGGGTAGAAGGGTGTTACAGGCTCCTCGGGCGTGTGGTAGTCTCCTTCGTCGGAGTCACTCTGGGGTCGATCTCTGAAGCGGTCTCCTCTAGTCAGACGCTCCTGCAGAGGAGCGGAGGAGGAGCGACAGCTTTAGTGGTTTTACACTCAGGCTTATTTTTGGAGGCTGCTGTTCAGTCGATCTGCACATGCTCCGCCCACAGGTGGGGTCTTTGGTGTTAAGATTGAGAATAAGACTTTTGGTTTGGGTGGTCTGGGTGGGTGGGGTGTTGTGGTTGTGGGATGAGGTGTCCTAGGTGGGGTGTTTGGGTGGGGTGTTTATCATGGATGGAATGTGTTTTTGACAGTGGGGTGGTAGGCTCTGGAAGGGTGGGGTGTTTTGGGGTGGGGTCTGGTGGGTGGGTTGAGTATGTTCTAGGTGGGTTGAGTATGTTCTGGGTGGGTTGAGTATGTTCTGGGGGGGGAGTGGGATGTTCTGGGTGGGTGGGTTAAGTATGTTCTGGGGGTGGAGTGGGATGTTCTGGGTGGGTGGGTTGAGTATGTTCTGTGTGGGTGGGTTGAGTATGTTCTGGGTGGGTTGAGTATGTTCTGTGTGGGTGGGTTGAGTATGTTCTGGGTGGGTTGAGTATGTTCTGGGGGGGGGAGTGGGATGTTCTGGGTGGGGGGGTTAAGTATGTTCTGGGGGTGGAGTGGGATGTTCTGGGTGGGTGGGTTGAGTATGTTCTGTGTGGGTGGGTTGAGTATGTTCTGGGTGGGTTGAGTATGTTCTGTGTGGGTGGGTTGTGTATGTTCTGGGTGGGTTGAGTATGTTCTGTGTGGGTGGGTTGAGTATGTTCTGGGTGGGTTGAGTATGTTCTGTGTGGGTGGGTTGAGTATGTTCTGGGTGGGTTGTGTATGTTCTGGGGGTGGAGTGGGATGTTCTGGGTGGGTGGGTTGAGTATGTTCTGGGGGTGGAGTGGAATGTTCTGGGTGGGTGGGTTGAGTATGTTCTGGGGGTGGAGTGGGATGTTCTGGGTGGGTGGGTTGAGTATGTTCTGGGTGGGTTGTGTATGTTCTGGGGGTGGAGTGGGATGTTCTGGGTGGGTGGGTTGAGTATGTTCTGGGGGTGGAGTGGGATGTTCTGGGTGGGTGGGTTGAGTATGTTCTGGGGGTGGGTTGAGTATGTTCTGGGTGGGTGGGTTGAGTATGTTGAGTATGTTCTGGGTGGGTGGGTTGAGTATGTTTTGGGTGGGTTGAGTATGTTCTGAGTGGGTGGGTTGAGTGTGTTCTAGGTGGGTTGAGTATGTTCTGGGGGTGGAGTGGGATGTTCTGGGTGGGTGGGTTGAGTATGTTCTGGGTGGGTGGAGTGGGATGTTCTGGGTGGGTTGAGTATGTTCTGGGGGTGGAGTGGGATGTTCTGGGTGGGTGGGTTGAGTATGTTCTGGGAGTGGAGTGGGATGTTCTGGGTGGGTGGGTTGAGTATGTTCTGGGAGTGGAGTGGGATGTTCTGGGTGGGTGGGTTGAGTATGTTCTGGGTGGTCTGTGGGTGGGATAGGGCGTTCGGGGTGTTCTGTGGGTGGGGTGGGATTGGGTGTTCTGAGTGTGTGGGTTGAGTATGTTCTGGGTGGGTTGAGTATGTTCTGGGGGTGGAGTGGGATGTTCTGGGTGGGTTGAGTATGTTCTGGGGGTGGAGTGGGATGTTCTGGGTGGGTGGGTTGAGTATGTTCTGGGAGTGGAGTGGGATGTTCTGGGTGGGTGGGTTGAGTATGTTCTGGGTGGGTGGGTTGAGTATGTTCTGGGTGGGTTGAGTATGTTCTGGGTGGGTTGAGTATGTTCTGGGTGGGTGGAATAGGGTGTTCGGGGTGGTCTGTGGGTGGGCTGGGATGGTGTTACAGAGAAAGAGAGAGGGATGGAGAGAGAGAGAGTATTACAGAGTGAGGGAGAGGCAGTATTACTCACCATTTTCAAAAGAGACACATTTCTGGTCACTCTCTGCTTTTCACTAGAAACACACACACACACACACACACACACACACACACACACACACACACACACACACACACACACACACACACACAGTGACCTGGATTAGTTGCAGTAAACCACATCAACTGAAGTTCTGAACTAACGGCAGTTTATAGTTTGTAGTTCTTTATTGTCTTGGTAACCCAAACAAACCAATATGAATGTGTAACTGTGGGTAGAACAGTCTAGAACATTTTAGTGTGTCTACAATGTTCTACCCTCATTTACACTGTTCTAGACTGTTCTACCCACAGTCATGCAGTTATAAAATGGGCAATAATAGTCTAGAACAGTGTGAATGTGTGTAGAACAGTGTGAATGTGTGTAGAACAGTGTGAATGTGTGTAGAACAGTCTAGAACAGTGTGAATGTGTGTAGAACAGTGTGAATGTGTGTAGAACAGTCTAGAACAGTGTGAATGTGTGTAGAACAGTGTGAATGTGTCTAGAACAGTGTGAATGTGTGTAGAAACGTATGTATGGGAGAAAACTCTAGATCAGAGGTCACTAACAGGCGGACCGCGGTCCTGGTCCGGACCCAGACGTTGTCTGGTGTGTAATCTATTGAGAACAGTTTAATTCTGACAGTGTTTATTTTAGGCGGAGCTTTTCTTGTGTTTATGGTATACGGGCTCACAGACCAATCGCCTGCGTTGTGAATTCACCAAAGGCTCCCCAGCCAAGCTCCTCCAAACCAACAGGTCAAGAGTTAACAAGACAACACACATTTCATTTACTTCTTCTATAAATAAACACTTTGCTTTATTTTTTAGAAACAAAGTTGAAATATACTGAACGGTACATGTGGTTTGGTTTATCTCTCAGTTGCTGATGGTATAAAATGCTGATAGAACTACTGGGTTATTTTAGTATACTGGATTCAGCACTGAATCATAACAAAAACACGGTCCAGACCTGGGCCTGAGGAGATTCCCTCTGACTGGACCGTACTGAACTCGGTAAAGACCCCCGCTCTAGATGATCGTAGAGACGCTCTCTGAAAGCGACGAGTTTATAAAGTAAATAATAATTGAGTTTGTTGAATCTAGAACACGTGAGTTCATCTAAACGCTCAGCTCCGTCAGAAGATGTTCTAATTCTTGTCTGGTAAACAATGCGCTGTGTTTCTCCACTGAATTGGACTCTTTACATCACCCAGTGCCACCAGGCGTTCCTCCCTCCTGAGATCCCAGTTATTCCCAGTTGGGAGCGCAAGCGGGAAGAGGCCTGAGGGGAATGTTGCCTAATCATTTTTAATTGAGCTTACAAGCTTTGTTTGTTTCTGTTTGTATAGAACTATAATCACACCGGAGCTGTTATGAGGTCAGAGGTTGAACTTATGGCACGTGCCGAGTGTGTGGGGGTGTTGGGGGGGGGTGGGGTGGGTGGGGGTGGGGGGTGTTCGGAGTCTGCTGTATCGTTAGAAACAGGCTTTAATGCTTTGATGTTCAGATGTTTTGATGCTGTAGCGCTGGGTGCTGGCTGTTACCCTATTAGACACTCCTACAAAACTCTCTCATCATAATACAAACAGTTCCTAAAGGTAATGATTAGTAAACGATCAGGTGGGCGTGGCTTCAAATTAAAAACGGTACAAACACTATTTGATGTTTAATTTAACTTTATACATTTTTTACATGTTTGTTTCATTTACCGTCAGTCCAAATAGTAACTTTACAGGAGAAGCTAAAACCCTCTTTAATTTCAATGTAAGTCTTCTCCATCTCGCTACAATGAGGAGCAGAGCGTTTAGTCGTGCTGCTCCCCGGCTTTGGAACTCACTCCCAGCTGATCTTCATAACATAGATTCATTACCACATTTTAAAATCAAATTTAAAACTCACCTGTTTAAGGTTACCTTTGATCTGTGATGATCAAAATGTATTTTTAATTTTGTACTTATTTTTATTATGTATTTTTATTCGGTTTGTTAGTTTAAACTATTTAAGGTGACCTTGAGTGTCAAGAAAGGCACCCTTAAATAAAATGTATTATTATTATTATTATTATTATTATTATTATTATTATTATTATTATTATTATTATTATTATTATTAATACGCTTTCTTCACTGTCCAAAGAAAAACGTTTCTCCAAAAAGGCAACTTTACAGGAGAGAACAAAACCGTCTTTAATTTCAGTGCAAGTCAATGGAACCAGAAGTTTTTCCAAGCTATTTTGGAGCGTTTCTATTGGTCCTTATATCACGAAATTGTCCCACGATGTAAAAAATGGAGATACATATTTTTCTTTGGATAGCGATGATATGCTGTAAACGACTGATCTGAGACAATAAAATAAAATAAACAAAAAGAAGCTCCATCATTAATGATCCATCACTGATCTTCATTTGGCCTTCGAACTGTCGCCTCTCAGCCGTCACAGGGTTCTCGTCCAAGATGTCAGAAACTACAGCGGTGAGCATGACCCACCACCCAAATAGCACCTGCTCTGTGGTGGTCCTGTGGGGGTCCTGTGGTTTTGATGTTGTGGCTGATTGAGTAAAATTAGAATATCTATAACTCATTATTCAAATTACCACAACATGAGCCAGTTTCAGTGACCCAGATTAAAACTAAAGACTATTAATTATTAGTCTATTATTAATTTAATATATACACATTTATGAAAGTACATGCTAAACATCCAGTATTTTGCTTTTTAAGTTTATTAATACAGTTTGCTGACTGTAGTGTAAATTACACAACAACACAAACACATTCAACCTCAGAAGCTATAAAGTTGAAATTCGTCTTAGCTAATTAAGTTTATGTTGTTACTGATTGTTTACCTCGTGTGAGAGTTTCATGATGAATGGACCAATAGGAATGCTCCAAAATCCCATCACATAAACCCTCTTTATATTCACTGACACTGAAAGTTACGAATGTTTATGTTATAGTTTTAGAGACACTAAAGATACAGTGATGAGATCCACCTGGATGGTCACCTTTCTGTCCAATACAAACTCTACTACAGACCTGATTCTAGACCTGATTACAGACCCAAATACAGACCTGATTACAGACCTGATTCCAGACCTGATTCCAGACCCAAATACAGACCTGATTCTAGACCTGATTACAGACCCAAATACAGACCTGATTACAGACCTGATTACAGACCCAAATACAGACCTGATTACAGACCTGATTACAGACCTGAATATAGACATGAATACAGACCCAAATACAGACCTGATTACAGACCTGATTACAGACACAAATACAGACCTGATTACAGACCTGAATATAGACATGAATACAGACCCAAATACAGACCTGATTACAGACCTGAATATAGACATGAATACAGACCCAAATACAGACCTGATTACAGACCTGATTACAGACCTGATTACAGACCTGAATATAGACATGAATACAGACCCAAATACAGAACTGATTACAGACCCAAATACAGACCTGATTACAGACCTGAATATAGACATGAATACAGACCCAAATACAGACCTGATTACAGACCTGAATATAGACATGAATACAGACCCAATTACAGACCTGATTACAGACCTGATTACAGGCCTGAATATAGACATGAATACAGACCTGATTACAGACCTGATTACAGACCTGAATATAGACATGAATACAGACCCAAATACAGACCTGATTACAGACCTGATTACAGACCTGAATATAGACATGAATACAGACCTGATTACAGACCTGATTACAGACCTGATTACAGACCTGAATATAGACATGAATACAGACCCAAATACAGACCTGAATATAGACATGAATACAGACCCAATTACAGACCTGATTACAGACCTGATTACAGACCTGAATATAGACATGAATACAGACCTGATTACAGACCTGATTACAGACCCGATTACAGACCTGAATATAGACATGAATACAGACCCAAATACAGACCTGATTACAGACCTGAATATAGACATGAATACAGACCCAATTACAGAGCTGATTACAGACCTGATTACAGACCTGAATATAGACATGAATACAGACCCAAATACAGACCTGATTACAGACCCAAATACAGACCTGATTACAGACCTGAATATAGACATGAATACAGACCCAAATACAGACCTGATTACAGACCCAAATACAGACCTGAATATAGACATGAATACAGACCCAAATACAAACCTGATTACAGACCTGAATATATACATGAATACAGACCCAAATACAGACCTGATTACAGACCTGAATATAGACCTGAATTATAATTAACCTAAATACAGTCTGTTTGTGATGATCTCTAATAAACACCTAAAGACTAGTTTAAGTTTGTTTCTCTCTGAGCCGTACGGGACGTCCCGTGTGTGTGAGTGGACATTCATACCTATTTCTGGGGACGCTTTCCACTGAAGGCCAAACTCAGAACCTGCTGTGAGGAAGTTCTGCTGAAAAACAAAACAAAGCGTAATCGGATCAGGACACTGAGAACTGGACTCTGCTGAACTGGGCTGGTGTTTGTTTAGGATTAGAAGATAAACCTGATGAGGGACGGATGAGTTTGAAGCTTCTCCGGCTTGAACTTCTGCTGTTTAGTGATCTGTCGGGTGAAACTGCCTCATGATTTCTACAAAACGATAAATAAAAGATCATCACTCGTCTTAATCTGTTCACCTGTTCAACACCAACATTAAATCCTTTCTCCACTCACTGACCATACCATCAGCTCCACTGACCACACCATCAGCTCCACTGACCACACCATCAGCTCCACTGACCACACCATCAGCTCCACTGACCATACAGGAGCTCCACTGACCACTCCATCAGCTCCACTGACCACTCCATCAGCTCCACTGACCACTTCATCAGCTCCACTGACCACACCATCAGCTCCACTGACCATACAGGAGCTCCACTGACCACTCCATCAGCTCCACTGACCATACAGGAGCTCCACTGACCACAACATCAGCTCCACTGACCACACCATCAGCTCCACTGACCACACCATCAGCTCCTCTGACCACTCCATCAGCTCCACTGACCATACAGGAGCTCCACTTACAGACTGTAGTTCATCTGATTCTCTGTATACTTTATTACTCTGTTCTTTAATGATCAGGACCCCCACAGGACCACCACAGAGCAGATACTATTAGGGAGGTGGGTCATTCTCAGCACTGCAGTGACACTGACATGGTGGTGGTGTGTTAGTTAGTGTGTGTCGTGCTGGTGTGAGTGGATCAGACAGCAGTGCTGCCACTGCTGGAGTGTTTAAACACCTCCTCAGTGTCCCTGCTGGACTGAGAATCGTCCACCAACCAAAACTATCGGGACAGCAGTGTCCTGTGGGCGGCGTCCTGTGTCCACTGATGAGGAACTAGAGGAACACAAACTGTGCAGCAGCAGATGAGCTACTGTCTCTGACTTTACATCTACAAGGTGGACCAGCAAGTAGTAGGAGTGTCTAATAGAGTGGACAGCACACACTGACCACCACCACGTCAATGTCACTGGGGAAGTGAGCATGACCCACCACCCAAATAGCACCTGCTCTGTGGTGTTCCTGTGGGGGTCCTGTGGTTTTGATGTTGTGGCTGATTGAGTAAAATTAGAATATCTATAACTCATTATTCAAATTACCACAACATGAGCCAGTTTCTGTGACCCAGATTAAAACTAACGACTATTAATTATTAGTCTATTATTAATTTAATATATACACATTTATGAAAGTAGTATTTTGAACATCCAGTATTTTACTTTTTAAGTATATAAATACAGAGAAACACAAACGCATTTAACACATTTACAGAATATACTATGTTAAAATAATAAAATAATCTTAATCATTAATATATATGAAATACACATTGACTTATGCAAACAAGTCTATTTCATATATGGACCATTCTATCAAATGAGTTTGAACTGCAAACGAACAAACAAATAAATAAATAAATAAACAGATCACAGCGAGATTCAGATATTAAGAATTATGTTATGATCTATTTAAACCTGAGGCAGTAATTTAGATAGTAATAAGCTATATAAGATATATGATAATGTAAATAATAAGTATATCATTGCTGTCCAATGAAAAACATGTATCTTTAAAATTGCAACTTTACAGTAGAGGCCAAAAACATACTTTACCTTCAATGTAAGTCAATGGAACCAGAATTTTTTTCAAGCTATTTTGGAGCATTTCTATTGGTCCATTCATCATGAAATGTTCACACAATGTAAACCAACATTGGTGTGTTTAAATAATGTATAAAACTCAAAATTAACAAAAATGGAGATACTCCTTTTTCATTGGACAGTGACGATATGTAACAGTAAGAATGAGGTGGGGACATTCTAAAACATTCGATAACAACATGAATGAGAAGAACATTCTACAACGACGTGAAAGAGTGAGTTTGCTATTCAGGTGCCGACTAGTGTTCTGTGTTAGGGCTAGAGTAAAGTTTGGTGGAGGGGGGATAATGGTCTGGGATGGGGGGTTCAGGGTTTGGGGAGTAGATCCTCAGTTCCAGTAAAGGTCATGTTAATGCTAGAGTAAAGTTTGGTGGAGGAGGGATAATGGTCTGGGGGTAGTGTTCAGGGTTTGGACTTGGACCCTCAGTTCCAGTGAAGGTGATGTTAATGCTAGAGTAAAGTTTGGTGGAGGGGGGATAATGTGATATTTTACACAGTTCTATACTTCCAGCAGCAGTTTGTGGAAGGACTCTTTCCTGGTACAGCTTGTCGTGTCTCTCTACACAAAGCAGCTCCAGAAACACTTGGATGGATGAGTTTGGGGTGGAGGAACTCCTGCGGTCTGCACTGACCTCAACCCCTCCAACACCACCGGGATGAACTGGAGCCCAGCTCGTTAGTGATGCCCACAGCTTTGGGCTGCTTATACAATGTGATGGTAAGGTGCCCACATACTTATGGCCACATTTATATGTATGAAGTAGGCTTAATCCCAAACCTCACCATAACCTACGTAACCAAAAAGAAGTGCTGAGAAAGCACTGAGAGGACAACAACCTGCTGTACTTTAAGTCAATGGAACCAGAATTTTTTTTAAGCTGATTGGAGCGTTTCTATTGGTCCACTCAATATGAAACTTTCACTCAGGGCAAATGACATTCAAATAATGTAGAAAAATAAAAAGCAGCACAAATGAAGATACAGGGAGGATAAGGTAGCTGTTTTTCCCTGGTTCTATACTGAAAATTCATAATAATAATAATAATAATATTAATAATAATAATAATGATGATGATGATGGTGATGATGATAATAATAATAATAATAATAATAATAATGATGATGATGATGATGATGATGATGATAATAATGATGATGATAATAATAATATTAATAATATTGATGATGATGATGATGATAATAATAATAATAATAATATTAATAATAATGATGATGATGATGATAATAATAATAATAATATTAATAATAATGATGATGATGATGATGATGATGATAATAATGATGAGGATAATAATAATATTAATAATATTGATGATGATGATGATGATAATAATAATAATAATATTAATAATAATGATGATGATGATGATGATGATAATAATAATAATAATATTAATAATAATGATGATGATGATGATGATGATGATAATAACAGGAGTGAACACTCAGACCAGGCGTGTGATTTGGTTGCGGAGTGGCTGTGAAGGCTGTGAAGGCTGTGAAAGGCGGTGATGAGCGAGTTGTGTTTCAGGGGTTGCGTCTCTTGCTCTGCTCTACTGATGTGCAAACGTCTGCCGCTCTAATTTTAGCGTTCACTCCGTGCGGTTTCCTGCTCTGAGAAACGCAGAGGCTGCAGAAACACGGCCTTTCCTCTCCGCGCACCCGCGTCACTCCTCAGCCAGAAGCAGGACACAGCACTCTGCGTGAGAAATGACGTCCACTGGTCACTTTCCTCACACTAGCTCTAAGTTCACAACCCTGAAACCCTCAACCCTGAATTTACACTTCTGAAATGAATGCTTATTTCTTTCAGTTTAAAGTTCTTCTTTTTATTATTATCTTAATATATTACTATTTTATTTATTTTAAAAGTGCAACATTGGGATTATAGATGTATATTTATAGACTAAAGCTGTAGAGAGTTATTTAATAGCTTTATATGCAGTTTATATAATTATGTTTGAGAAACCTTTATTTATTTAGTTAGTACTGAAACACAGCATCTTAGTCCAAAGGCGGAGCTTTATTTTAGCCACACCTCTTATTTTAGAGTAGAAATTGAGACCTCATTCTCATAATTGTCCCTCATGGACACACAGTGGGCAGTTAGATCCCACTGTCTTGAAATGTCCCGAATTCTAAAAATCTGTGTAACATTAAGAATGATGTTTTTGGTGTTATTTATGATGTTTTTAGTATTATTTGTTATGTTTTAGTGTTATTATTTGTGTTTCTAGGGTTATTTATTATGTTTTTAGTATTATTTATTATGTTTTAGTATTATTTATGTTGTTATTGTTATTTAATATGTTTTTAGTATTATTTATTATATTTTTAGTGTTATTTATGTTTTTAGTAGTATTTTATTATGCTTTTAGTGTTATTTAATATGTTTTTAGTGTTATTTATTATGTTTTTAGTATTATTTGTTATGTTTTAGTGTTATTAATTATGTTTTTTGTGTTATTTATTATGTTTTTAGTGTTATTATTTATGTTTTTAGTGTTATTTATTATGTTTTAATATTATCTATTTTGTTTTTAGTGTTATTTATTATGTTTTTAGTGTTATTTATTATGTTTTTAGTATTATGTTGTTAGTGTTATTTAATATGTTTTTAGTATTATTTACTATGTTTTTAGTGTTATTTAATATGTTTTTAGTGTTATTTAATATGTTTTTAGTGTTATTTATTATGTTTTCAGTGTTATTTAATATGTTTTTAGTATTATTTATTATGTTTTAGTATTATTTATGTTGTTATTGTTATTTAATATGTTTTTAGTATTATTTATTATATTTTTAGTGTTATTTATGTTTTTAGTAGTATTTTATTATGCTTTTAGTGTTATTTAATATGTTTTTAGTGTTATTTATTATGTTTTTAGTATTATTTGTTATGTTTTAGTGTTATTAATTATGTTTTTTTGTGTTATTTATTATGTTTTTAGTGTTATTATTTGTTTTTAGTGTTATTTATTATGTTTTAATATTATCTATTTTGTTTTTAGTATTATTTATTATGTTTTTAGTGTTATTTATTATGTTTTTAGTATTATGTTTTTAGTGTTATTTAATATGTTTTTAGTGTTATTTAATATGTTTTTAGTGTTATTTATTATGTTTTCAGTGTCATTATTATCTCTACTAAAACCTTTTTGTGTTTTTATGTAAATTATAATAATTTTATGGGTGTTCTGTTGTTCAAACCTGTGTTTGCTGGTCATATACTGGATCTTTCTAAAAATACTCAATTGTCATTACTGAAACAGTGACTCTTGAAACATTCAGTAAGGTTTTGGTAGCAAAAAATAGAATATTCACTCATTTGTTAAAGTTATTTGATTAAAAAAATCATAATTAAGATATCAGGTCCTCTGGAGCGAGTTAATTAACAGTCTGAAATGTGTTTTGTATTATTAGGAAAATGATAAAATTGCAGATATAAGCAAATTCATATTCATTCAAAACAGATGGGCGTGAAATGGTTAATGTAGTAACTGTTGAGTGGAGATGAAGGGAACCTAATCTTAACAACACAAATTTTTCATATTCACAACAGCCAGTAAACTTGTTTTCTGAGCTTTCATATACATGATGTTGTTAATAGTAAATATATAAGCTCATCCTGTTGGCACAGTTTGGACTACTGTTTATAAGTGCACTAGCCACGCCCACAGACTTTAATCTGTTAGGTAACTATGCCACTTTATTGTTTTTGATGTCAATATCAGGGAGCTTTATATTTCTATATTTTTATATTTCTTTGATTAGTGTGTATTTGTAATGTAATTATAAGCTTAGTCATATATTTATATGCTTAATGTTATTTCATGTTTATGTTTATTGCTGCACGAGGAGCCTGAGAGTTACGCAATCACTGTGAAAAACTCTCGCAGCTTTCGCAAAAATTCACACTAGAAAGACTTTGTTCACAACATTTTTAAGAAATCTATTTAATTTTATAATCAATTTGAAAAGTCTGAATAGTTTACAGTGGTGGTGATAGGAACCGGACGTCTGACGTGCCTATTGCCTCTATATGTTACCTCACAGGAAGTTATTACTTGAAATGTCTGCCAATAGACTGCCTGATGCCTGAGATGCTGTTTTAATAGGATTGAAACATTCTTGGCTGAAAATTCATTCTTTATTCTTCTAAACTGACTTTTCTGCTGATCTACTTCTGTTCAACACTCTGTATCAACGCTGAGAAGACGTGTAGGTTCACTGGTCGTTATGGATACTGAGTAAAGTGATGATTATCAGGTTTGGACTACATTAATAACACCGCTAGAGAAGTCTCTCTACAGTGCACCACATTCTGAATTACTGCACTTGCATCCCATTGGCTGAATTATGTCAGTATTTCTAAAAAAATGTTCCGATAAAACTTTCGATTATGTGCAAATTTTGGAAAAATAGGTGGAATTTCTGTTTAAGTGTGTAACTTTTTTGATTGGTCACTACTTTTACTGTCATGAGAAAAAGGTGCATATGTGTTTTATCAGTTATCAAAAGCCAGTCGAGATGTATGCAAAACATAAATACATAAATAAATATATAAATAAACAAGAGCAGGGTAATATAGGGGTATCACCTCAGTGACAAACAACAAAGTCTGAAAAGTATAGCTTAGCCACTTTGTCTGAAGGTACAGGAGTATTGTTGAGTAATAGTCTGTGCTGAGTGTAGCTGTATTGTTATGTGACTATATATTTCTATTTCTATATATTATAGTTCAGTACTGTATAGTATAGTAGTGAAGTATAGTATGTATGTATATGTGACTGTTTACTAACTTTACCTACAAGAATGTACCATTATCTTCAGAAATGTGAAAACAATAATAATAATAATAATAATAATAATAATAATAATAATAATAATAATAATAATAATATATAAACTTAACTATGCTTTATAACAGGTTTAACATTTTTGGGAGAATGATGATCACAGGGTGCTACTTCATAAGCTGACCTGCACCACGGCTACATGTGAAGGCCTGAGGATGAACCTGGTCTGCGGAGACTTGCTTGTTTCTAGAAACACGTCTGGTGTGTATTGATCCTCCTTCACTTCATACTGACAGAGCTAAACGTTCGGGCCTCTCTGGCCAACAAACACCAGCCTGCTTTCTTTTTTTGTGTGTGTGTATGACTATCCCCTCCCTGGCGACACGCTAAGGAAACTCATGGTTGGTCGCTCTTAAGCCATGTTCTTCACTTCATGCAAAACAGAACTTTTGAACTTTTCTGAAGTCTTACTGGATACAAAACATTCTGAAGAGAAATGATAAACTATGAGCAAACTAATTCTACACCTCACCAAGCTGAGATCATTTCACAAACAAGATTGTTTTGAAGATGCAACACAACTCAGTAAAGACCCAGACGACGTTCACTGTAGTCACTATTTAGCTGCACTGTAGGCTGCCTGTAGAAATATCAGAAGTTACATATAATTGACTACGACGTTAAACACTGAAGTTAATCTTGAATAATTTTTGATTTTTTGATGGTTTTGATGGAAATTTCAGGCCCAATTCACTTAAGATTCCCTCATTGTTAACTAAATACCTATAATACTTTCAGGTTTAATCTTAAACCTAAATCCAATTTACAACTTTTAATTTAATCATCAACTTAGTTGTAATCCAAAACCTAACCCTATTACTAACTCTAATATTGTATATAAGGTAGACCCCCTAAAAATAAATATCAAAGAATGTATGACCAAAATTTAAAAGGTAATATGTTTTTATACATAAAGATTTTAGTTTTAATGTAAATGTTTTTTACAAAGAATGTATGGTTAGTTTTAAAACCCATAAATCTAACTTGTGCTGTGTTGGCACAACCTAAACAAATGATTTCATGTGGTAACAACCAATTAAACTAGTTTTTCTCAACTGATACTCAAAAATAAATACTTTAGTTGAAAGAATCATTTAATTAAACTAAATGTTTAGGTTGAATAGAACTATAAAACTTGTTTATGTTATATTGTACCTAAAATTTCCCTTTTATAGTGTATATTAGATGAATTACTGGGAAATTATTTGTTTTTGTGGGTGAAAGATAACAGCAGATAATAAACCATTTCATTGGTCAGTCAATACCATATGTGTGTCATACCAGAAGTAACTCTGGGGATGATGTTATGTGAAGAATATAACATGCTGGTCAATTGTTTGGCCAAACTATGATGACATACTGACCTCACATTCACATTGATATAGAAAGTCCCTCCAGAATTCTCCAGTTTAGTTATTTATTATAATTAGCAATGGAAGCATGTTTGTACTGAGCTCTAGATGTTCCGGTATTTTTAATACATGTATTTTCACTATCAAAACAAACTGTGAAGCATTCAGCCTGATAGAAATTTTAATAATCAGCCCCCTTATAACTGTATTCCATGTAAGTACTAAAAAACCTGTCTTAGAATGGTGTAATAAATGTGTAATAAGCTTTAGGAATCAGATTTTAAGGGGTTAATAGTATCTGGGTTTTTCTGTTTGCTGGTTTTTAATAGAAAGATGTTAATATAGATCAATTAGATTTGTAAATAAATAAAGATAAAAGTGTTATAAAGAGAAACTGACAGCTATGATTGGAGAGAATAAAGATGTGAGAGCATGTTCAATACGATTTCCAAGGAACTGGAGAGAAGTGAGAACATTACCCACAACCGCCATGGCCACATCGGGCTGTTCCTGAGAACCAACTTCCCTCTTAGGGAAGCGGCAGTGAGGTCAGTGAAGGGTGTGATGGTCATCACGGCTCAAAAATAGCCACAAAAGCTGCAAAGGACTCGCCCATATACGTACATACATTTGGGTATTTATATTAAATATACATGTGCAGCATATGGCAACATGTAGTAGCACTGAAATTTTAAAAATACTCTTATAGACGCTAAAGTATATTAACATATCGCTGCGGTCTAAAGAAAAAAACATGATTTTCAATGTTCTACCTCGTTTGAACACAACAGCTGATCTTTATCTGCTGTGAGCATTTCATGATGTATGGACCAATAGAAACGCTCCAAACTCACTTCCAATAAAACCTCTTTATATTAACTTACACCGAAAGTAAAGAAATTCTAATTATAGCCATATGGGAAAAACATAAATATATACCTATAATCCTCACATGCAAAATCTATATGCAACATATATGACGCTCATAGCTCAAAATTCAAATTCTAATTACACAGAATAAAAATATAGGTACACGTATAACATGTATTTGGCCATTTATATTAAATAAATGCAAAATATGTCAACATGTGGCAGCACTGACATTTTAAATAAACTCCCATGGAAGCAAAAAATATATGGATATATATTAAAATGTGTAAAAACTATATGTGCCAGTGTGTTTGATGTTGTAGCACCGAAATCTAAATTATAGCCCAATGTAAACTAAATATCTACATACATCTGCTCATATACAAAATGTATATACAAAAAGTAATATATCATGTTTGTAGAAATAACATGGAAAAAATATATGTGCATATATGAAATTAAATATCTATTCATGTGTATATGTGTGAAGAAACAATATATCTTCCTCCTACAAAAATAGCCGAAGCTCTAATACGGAGAATTACTCTATTATTTTTTCATGTGCACCACAAACACAGTATGCTTTATCACCCACTGCCAGGTGCAACCGAGTGGTGAGAAGTTAAAGAGAATACATCCTTTTCTCACTGAACAGATATTTAATTACTGGAAAATGTCAGTAAATGTAATAAAGTTTGTTCATGTTGCAGTAAAATATACATTTACATCATTTACATTCAAAGCTTTTCTTTCTTTTACTATCTGAACAGACTGAGAAACAAGCTAAATCAGTAGGAATCCAAAGTCCAGACACAAAATTAGAAACTCCCCTCATTAAAACCCCTCTCACCCAACGCCCCCCTCCCCCAGCCTCCCTTGCTAGAGGTCACTGTAAATTTTTGCTTTCAAATACACTTTACTAATGTTTTACAGTACATAAGCAATGACATCATTAATGATAATAATACAACCTGAGCATTAAACTAGTTTGAAATCAAATTTTAGCAATTTCATTATTGCAATATATATATATATATATATATATATATATATATATATATATATATATATATATATATATATATATATATATATATATATATATTTATCATTTAATTAATACAGTAAAAACAGTCAAAATACAGAGCTGTGTAAGTTTTATTCACTTTGGAACATTATTAATATATAAAAATCTATTATTTTCAGACAGGAAGTTTTTATTTACTCAGTAAACACTTTATTATTAAATATTAATCAGTATTTATAGAGTAAGTAGTGCTTTTCCATACATCAGTGTGTTTATTTAACCCTTTCCAAGCTTCTCCTAAACAACCCAGTATTATTATCAGTTCTCATCTAATACCTGCTTTGACTGCTCAGTACTTCATTAGGCTAAATCAAGATTTGCTGCTGAAGGAACTGAACACATTCATACAATGTCTGGGGCGTCCAGGAGAAATCTGGAACCTAACTTTGTTCTTCAAACTGGATCAAGATCTGATCTACTTCTCTCACAATAACATATTCATGTTACTTTGTATTGTATGTCTGATAATTTACATCTGTTCTAATCCGATCTGCTGATCTTACTGGTGATCAGACACTTACTGAACTAAGTTAAACAGTTTTTGTAAATACTATAAGATGAGTCTTTGTTCTGTTATGACTTGTGATAATACATACAACTTCAAAAACCCAACAGTGTGAGAACAGGTTAGAACATTACAATTTTAAAACTTACAGCTGGATTAGATTTTTTTTGCATTGGAAACCAATTATAGAGTCGCCATGTTGGAGCGTCTAGTTTATTTGATACTGTATACCGTCGCTGTCCAATAAAAAACAAGTATTTCTAAAATGGCATCTTTACAGGAGATCTTTACTTTCAATGCTCGCATGAGAACCTCTCTGTGAAAGTCTGAACCACAGACGGGCACGCATGACTGTGTCGTCCACGCTTTCCTCCTCAGTGCTTCTCTAACCTCCACCTCCACTCGAGTACTGGCATCGAGAGGAAACCAGTAAAGCAATAAGTGTGCTACAGGAAAACTGGTCGACTGCAAACTTGAGATTTTAGATACTACTGACCCAGAAATGTGGCTTTGGTTCTGTGATGAAGGACCTCCAGCATTATTCTGTAGGTTCTGTAGGTTGTCTGAAGTTGCTCTATAAAGGCATTAGCATCATCAGAACCTTGATTTTATTCTAAAAATATAATGATTTGGCGTAAAGTGAATAACTTTAAACAAAGTATTGTTACTTTGACCTACATTTCAGAAAACCAACTGTCATTACCATGAATCAGTAAATAATCAGACATACAATACAAAGTAACATGAATATGTTATTGTGAGAGAAGTAGATCAGATCTTGATCCAGTTTGAAGAACAAAGTTAGGTTCCAGATTTCTCCTGGACGCCCCAGACATTGTATGAATGTGTTCAGTTCCTTCAGCAGCAAATCTTGATTTAGCTTAATGAAGTACTGAGCAGTCAAAGCAGGTATTAGATGAGAACTGATAATAATACTGGGTTGTTTAGGAGAAGCTTGAAGAGGGAAATGTAGGTTTGGTTCTGTTATGATGTTTTTATTATTATTATTATTTTTTTTTTTTAATATTATTATCATTATATTACAGGACTTAGCATCACTATACTCACTACAGTTAAAGAAAGTATTGATACTCTAACTTACATTGCAGTTGAGAACATATACACAACTTTAAAGTCTCAGTTTCAAAGATATTATGGGTTCATACTTTGATCTCTTACTCTAAGGCTATGTACGTTGACTTTGTAGGAGAGAGTGAATACTTTATAGTAGTTCTGAAAGTTTTAGGAGTTTAAGCGTCTGAGAAAGGCCGACTCTACTGCGTGGCCTAGCAGGTTCCATCCTCTCGGTTCTCGACAGAGAGATAAGCTGCTTTTCCTGTAGACTGTAAGGCGTCCGTGGTGAGAACGTAGCAGATACGTACGTATAGAGGTTCTTACCTTCTTCAGGAGTAAACCGACGTGTATAAGTAGCCGTGTTACAGCGAGAGAAGGTTTTAGGATCAGCTGGTAGGCCCCACTCTGTGTGTGTGTGTGTGTGTATCAGTGTGTGATGAAAATGATTGACAGTGTTTCACGCAGCTGCAGTAAGTGTGAAGCAGAAGCGTGCAAGGTCAGCGTCTCCTGTGGGTTCTCAGCTCGCTTCCTGTGTGAGATTGCCATCTGTCCTCTCCTCCAGTTACAGATGATTATCAGCGAGACGCACACACACACACACACACTCGTCTACACACTCCCACTTCCTACACCTGTGCACTAGCATCCCCCCCTGCGTGCCCCTCTAAGACACGTACCCCCCTCATAGATACACGTGAAGCTGACGCTCAGGTTGTTTCTCCACCTCGTCGGTCTTAGAATTCTGCTTCACACCGTCCCGTTCTCAGTGGGGTGGTCCGGTCTCAGTTCTGAGGACAGCTGCAGCATCTTTGTTTGGATTCCTAAGAGGTTCTAGATAGCTTACAGTGAGGTTCCCCACACTAATTTATGGATAGATTATCCAGATGAGTGGATTATATTATCTTATCAGAGGGATATTATTATAATGAAGAGTGTTTATCATCAGTCAGCGGGGTCTGGTGGTCAGCACTGTTATTTTCACATGTGTTTATTTTAAAAATTTAAATACACACACACACATACCCACAATCTCACTTCCTTACATCTGTGCACCAAAATAACACACACACACACACACACACATACACACACACACACATATATATATATATATATATATATATATATATATATATATATATATATATATATATGATTTTTGATAATAGCACCAATAAAAAGTTTTGTATCTCCTGTTCTTACTCTGTTGGGTTTTTGAAGTTGTATGTATAAACACAAGATATAACAAAACAAAGGCTCATCTTATAGTATTTACAAAAACTGTTTAACTTTAGCTGATAGTTCAATAAGTGTCTGATCCCCAGTAAGATCTGATTAGAACAGATGTAAATAATCAGATATACAATACAAAGTAACATGAATATGTTATTGTGAGAGAAGTAGATCAGATCTTGATCCAGTTTGAAGAACAAAGTTAGGTTCCAGATTTCTCCTGGACGCCCCAGACATTGTATGAATGTGTTCAGTTCTTGATTTATCTTAATGAAGTACTGAGCAGTCAAAGCAGGTATTAGATCAGAACTGTAAATAATACTGGGTTGTTTAGGAGAAGCTCGGAAAGGGTTAAATAAACACACTGACGTATGTAAAAGCACTACTTACTCTATTAATACTGATTAATATTTAATAATAAAGTGTAAAAGCACTACTTACTCTATTAATACTGATTAATATGTAATAATAAAGTGTAAAAGCACTACTTACTCTATTAATACTGTTTAATATTTAATAATAAAGTGTAAAAGCACTACTTACTCTATTAATACTGTTTAATATTTAATAATAAAGTATAAAAGCATTAAATACTCTATTAATACTGATTAATATTTAATAATAAAGTGTAAAAGCACTACTTACTTTATTAATACTGATTAATATTTAATAATAAAGTGTAAAAGCACTACTTACCCTATTAATACTGATTAATATTTAATAATAAAGTGTAAAAGCTCTACTTACTCTATTAATACTGATTAATATTTAATAATAAAGTGTAAAAGCTCTACTTACTCTATTAATACTGTTTAATATTTAATAATAAAGTGTAAAAGCTCTACTTACTCTATTAATACTGATTAATATTTAATAATAAAGTGTAAAAGCTCTACTTACTCTATTAATACTGAATAATATTTAATAATAAAGTGTAAAAGCTCTACTTACTCTATTAATGCTGATTAATATTTAATAATAAAGTGTAAAAGCACTACTTACTTTATTAGTACTGATTAATATTTAATAATAAAGTATTCACTGATTAAATAAAAGCTTTATCCGCAAATACTATCTTTTTATATATAATAATGTTCCATAGTGAATCAAACTCTTACACAGTTACTGAATTTTGACTGTTTTGATTGTAATAATTAATTTTGCACTATTTTCACTGATTATTTCTTATGAACTCTGAGATATGATGAGCTGCAAACATTGAAAAAAAAAATAGAAATAGAGCTGATATGGCAGTTAGGATAGATAAAAATTGATAAGTAGACATAAAAATGTGTGTATCGTCACGGCCCCAAGAGGAACACCTCCAAAAATAGGAGCTTATTAGAAAAATACAAGAATATTCTCTATTAATATAAGTTCAAATTAAAGCCAAGAGATGTTTTTGGAGAATTTCTATTAGTTTAATTCTCATGTAGTGTTTAAGTGCCGTTCATGTGAACACACATCACAAAAGAGTGGCGGCAGTATATACAATAATAATAATCATATACATAATTACACAATATATAACGTTAGAGTCCTGTTTGTAAGAGTTACACACTGAAAATATTATTACTGCATTGAAAAGTGTTCATCATACAGTAATCATGAGTGTAGCTGTAGTGTTTAGATTTATTATTATTAAAATTGTTGCTGTATTAATTAATTTGATACATATAATGTTGAAGTTAGTTATTTGAAGTCAGTGTGGTGCATCACTTACCACAACCTCCACAAACTGACTGACACCCTGAATGACCCTGACCGTGTGTGTGTGTGTGTGTGAGTGTGTGTGTGTGTGTGTGCGTGTGTGTGGGTGTGTGTGTGGAAGGACAGCAGACTCCCTCACTCTTCAGATCTTTATCATTTGCCATTTTTAATTATTCACATCACTGAAATACACACAACCTCCTGACACTCACTAATCCACATCTCACTTTCCCTCATCTCTCTCTCTCTCTCACACACACACACACACACACACACACACACACACACAGCTCATTACCCATGATGCACAGCTACAGGCGAGTTATTTATGTAACTCCTGAAACACAGTGGCGGATGTGATTTGCGAGCATTGCGGAGGTGTTTAAATCAAAGACGGAGCAATAAGGAGGAATCCTGATCATCGCCGACGCTCAGTGATCGGCGTCACTCAGAGGAAGCCACCTTACCTGTTTCCTGTCGAGTTACTTCCTGTACTCACACGCTTGTGCACTCACCTACTCTATTTATAGACGTGCAGTTAATTTAAAGGCTTCTGCGCAGCACGGTTCCTCTCAGAGCCAGAGCCGGCCTCGCCTTCTGTGACTCGTGTAGTCGTCTGCAGCACTGTTCACTGGAGGCAGTGACTCTTGTTGTTTATATTAAGAATGTATTGATCAAGTACTGCAAATATAATCAATGTGCATACGGTGGCATTCAAAAGTTTGGGCACCAGTGGTCGACATGACTGTGAGTGTGAACTGTCGAGCAGGTTGACGATGAACTGATCTCCAAACGGCATAGAGTTAAAGATGAAACACACTTTTCAACATATTAAGCAATATCAGTGAATTCATTTCAGTTTTGAGAAACAAAGGGTGTGTCTCAAACCCTAGTGAGTGTGTAAGTAGGCTGTCTAGGTAGTGAGTGTGTAAGTAGGCTGTCTAGGTAGTGAATGTGTTAGTAGGCTGTCTAGGTAGTGAGCGTGTAAGTAGGCTGTCTAGGTAGTGAGTGTGTAAGTAGACTGTCTAGGTAGTGAGTGTGTAAGTAGGCTGTCTAGGTAGTGAGTGTGTAAGTAGGCTGTCTAGGTAGTGAGTGTGTAAGTAGGCTGTCTAGGTAGTGAGTGTGTAAGTAGGCTGTCTAGGTAGTGAGTGTGTAAGTAGACTGTCTAGGTAGTGAGTGTGTAAGTAGGCTGTCTAGGTAGTGAGTGTGTAAGTAGGCTGTCTAGGTAGTGAGCGTGTAAGTAGGCTGTCTAGGTAGTGAGTGTGTAAGTAGGCTGTCTAGGTAGTGAGTGTGTAAACAGATTACTGAGACGCTCTAGTTAGAGAGAGTCTGCGTCACGGCTTGTTCCCGCCCACTGCAGCACGCCACCGGTGGTTCAGCTGGTTGCTAAGATACCGGCCGGCATCCAAAACAATAGCCTGAGCTGAATAATCTGCTAGCATAAATGCTAATGTCTGGAGTATAAAGTGTAAACGGTGAAGGACTCGTTACAGAGTTGATAATAAAATACTGTTCTGTGTGATTATATGACCAGAAACACATTAAAACTCCAGAGAATCAAAATAACTCACATTTTAAAACCACTTCACTGATCCTAGATCAGCCTGCACTGCATCATGGGATTGTCTGAGCGGCTGAGGAAGAGTTCAGTACTTCTTAAAATCAGGTGTAAATAAGGTTCCTCAGTAGACAGTATGTTTAAGGTATGTAAGTATTGGGACAGTCTACATTTCATGAGAACATACTCTCACTAGGTTTTGAGACACACCCAATGAGTGCCCTGCAAAAGTTTGGGAACCCTTTGACCGGGGTCTCAGACCTCAATTAGCCTGTTGGGCTTACGGCTTGTTCACGATCATCGTTAGGAAAGACCAGGAGATGCAAATTTCCCAGCTTTATAAATACTGCTCGGACATCATCCCAACAAACAGCAGCCATGGGTTCTTCTGAGCAGCTGCACTGCACTCACCACTGGCCCACAAAGCAGGAGAAGCTATAAGAAGACCTCAGTTCATGCAGTATAGAAATGTAGTACGGTGGTGTAGTGGTTAGTACGGTGGTGTAGTGGTTAGTATGGTGGTGTAGTGGTTAGTACGGTGGTGTAGTGGTCAGTATGGTGGTGTAGTGGTCAGTATGGTGGTGTAGTGGTCAGTATGGTGGTGTAGTGGTTAGTATGGTGGTGTAGTGGTTAGTATGGTGGTGTAGTGGTTAGTACGGTGGTGTAGTGGTCAGTATGGTGGTGTAGTGGTTAGTATGGTGGTGTAGTGGTCAGTATGGTGGTGTAGTGGTTAGTATGGTGGTGTAGTGGTCAGTATGGTGGTGTAGTGGTTAGTATGGTGGTGTAGTGGTTAGTATGGTGGTGTAGTGGTCAGTATGGTGGTGTAGTGGTTAGTATGGTGGTGTAGTGGTCAGTATGGTGGTGTAGTGGTCAGTATGGTGGTGTAGTGGTTAGTATGGTGGTGTAGTGGTCAGTATGGTGGTGTAGTGGTTAGTATGGTGGTGTAGTGGTTAGTATGGTGGTGTAGTGGTCAGTATGGTGGTGTAGTGGTTAGTACGGTGGTGTAGTGGTTAGTATGGTGGTGTAGTGGTTAGTATGGTGGTGTAGTGGTTAGTACGGTGGTGTAGTGGTGAGTATAGTGGTGTAGTGGTTAGTATGGTGGTGTAGTGGTTAGTATGGTGGTGTAGTGGTCAGTATGGTGGTGTAGTGGTTAGTACGGTGGTGTAGTGGTTAGTATGGTGGTGTAGTGGTTAGTATGGTGGTGTAGTGGTTAGTATGGTGGTGTAGTGGTCAGTATGGTGGTGTAGTGGTTAGTATGGTGGTGAAGTGGTTAGTATGGTCAGTATGGTAGTGTAGTGGTCAGTATGGTAGTGTAGTGGTCAGTATGGTGGTGTAGTGGTTAGTATGGTGGTGTAATGGTCAGTATGGTGGTGTAGTGGTTAGTATGGTGGTGTAGTGGTCAGTACGGTGGTGTAGTGGTTAGTACGGTGGTGTAGTGGTCAGTATGGTGGTGTAGTGGTTAGTATGGTGGTGTAGTGGTCAGTATGGTGGTGTAGTGGTTAGTATGGTGGTGTAGTGGTTAGTATGGTGGTGTAGTGGTTAGTATAGTGGTGTAGTGGTCAGTATGGTGGTGTAGTGGTTAGTATGGTGGTGTAGTGGTTAGTATAGTGGTGTAGTGGTCAGTACGGTGGTGTAGTGGTTTGTATGGTGGTGTAGTGGTTAGTATGGTGGTGTAGTGGTTAGTATGGTGGTATAGTGGTTAGTATGGTGGTGTAGTGGTCAGTATGGTGGTGTAGTGGTTAGTATGGTGGTGTAGTGGTTAGTATGGTGGTGTAGTGGTTAGTAAGGTGGTGTAGTGGTTAGTATGGTGGTGTAGTGGTTAGTATGGTGGTGTAGAGGTTAGTATGGTGGTGTAGTGGTCAGTACGGTGGTGTAGTGGTTAGTATGGTGGTGTAGTGGTCAGTATGGTGGTGTAGTGGTTAGTATGGTGGTGTAGAGGTTAGTATGGTGGTGTAGTGGTCAGTATGGTGGTGTAGTGGTCAGTACGGTGGTGTAGTGGTTAGTATGGTGGTGTAGTGGTTAGTATGGTGGTGTAGTGGTCAGTATGGTGGTGTAGTGGTTAGTAAGGTGGTGTAGTGGTTAGTACGGTGGTGTAGTGGTCAGTACGGTGGTGTAGTGGTTAGTATGGTGGTGTAGTGGTTAGTATGGTGGTGTAGTGGTCAGTATGGTGGTGTAGTGGTCAGTATGGTGGTGTAGTGGTTAGTATGGTGGTGTAGTGGTTAGTATGGTGGTGTAGTGGTCAGTATGGTGGTGTAGTGGTCAGTATGGTGGTGTAGTGGTTAGTATGGTGGTGTAGTGGTTAGTATGGTGGTGTAGTGGTTAGTACGGTGGTGTAGTGGTTAGTATGGTGGTGTAGTGGTCAGTATGGTGGTGTAGTGGTTAGTAAGGTGGTGTAGTGGTCAGTATGGTGGTGTAGTGGTCAGTATGGTGGTGTAGTGGTCAGTATGGTGGTGTAGTGGTTAGTATGGTGGTGTAGTGGTTAGTATGGTGGTGTAGTGGTTAGTATGGTGGTGTAGTGGTTAGTATGGTGGTGTAGTGGTCAGTATGGTGGTGTAGTGGTTAGTATGGTGGTGTAGTGGTTAGTATGGTGGTGTAGTGGTTAGTATGGTGGTGTAGTGGTTAGTATGGTGGTGTAGTGGTTAGTATGGTGGTGTAGTAGTTAGTATGGTGGTGTAGTGGTTAGTATGGTGGTGTAGTGGTCAGTACGGTGGTGTAGTGGTCAGTATGGTGGTGTAGTGGTTAGTATGGTGGTGTAGTGGTCAGTATGGTGGTGTAGTGGTTAGTATGGTGGTGTAGTGGTTAGTATGGTGGTGTAGTGGTCAGTACGGTGGTGTAGTGGTCAGTATGGTGGTGTAGTGGTCAGTATGGTGGTGTAGTGGTTAGTATGTTGGTGTAGTGGTTAGTATGGCGGTGTAGTGGTCAGCACTGTCTCCTCACAGTAAGATGATCTGGGTTGGATTCCCGGTCTGGGTGGTTCTGTGTGGAGTGTGTATGTTCTCTCTGTGTTTGATTGGGTTCCTCCGGGTTCTCCGGTTTCCTCCCACAGTCCAAACACATGCATGTTAGGATCCTCACTCTGAACTGACCGTAGGTGTGAGTGAGTGTGAGTGTCCATGTTGTACCCCACCTTCGCCTAATGACACTAAGAATGGCTCCAGCCCACTGTGACCCCGACTAGCAAGATAAAGCGGAAGCAGAAGGACCTGTCAGCAGACTGTGGCCTTCATAACCATGCAGTGAAAGCAGCTCCCGCAGCATCTCCACTGGAGCTTGTTTTCTCTTCCTCTAAACTAATAATAACACTATGATGTGCACAGTAACGTAACTGCTTTAATTAAAGTTTCTTTCATCAGATAAAAATAATTCTGCACTACACCAAACCAAAAACATGCAAAACCACAAATCTTTTCTTCTCATGTTCCAGGCTAGAGATACACCTTTACTAAGGTGATGGAACTAAAAGATGTTCCATGAGTGCATATGTTCCAACAAACGCAGATCTTAAGTCTTAAAAATAGAGAACCTAAAACTAAATACTTGGAGTGATGTCACGTAGAGCAGCCTGAGTGTTGGTCCACAGTCCTTGTCTTCACACAGAATATAGAATCTCAAATATGTTTTTTCTTCAGCTATGATTAAACTCGCGCTCTAGCTCGACGCTGGATGATTAATTAGAGGAACTAACACCTCACGTCTACACATGAATCAACTGTTTCTGCTGCTACTTTAATATCTGGCCAGTACGGCTTCAGTTCTACAACAAACAAACAACTAAGACCAGAGGAAAACCAGGAGCTTTAACAAATTCAACCCCAATTCCGAAAGTAACACACATCTACAACAAACACAACAAACACAACAAACAGCAGTGAAAAAAAGTTTGGTTTGTGTATTTAAATCAACATCGTACAAAACATGACACGTAGGCTGTGTCTCAAACCTACTGAGCTCCCTACATAGGCAGCATTGTACGTCATAGTATGATCTCCCGACATGTAGACTGTCCCAATTCTTACATACCTTAAACATGCTGCTACTGAGGAACCTTATTTACACCTGATTTTAAGAAGTACTGAACTCTTCCTCAGCCGCTCAGACAATCCCATGATGCAGTGCAGGCTGATCTAGGAGCAGTGAAGTGGTTTTAAAATGTGAGTTATTTTGATTCTCTGGAGTTTTAATGTGTTTCTGGTCATAAAATCACACAGAACAGTATTTAATTATCAACTCTGTAACGAGTCCTTCACCATTTACACTTTATACTCCACACATTAGCATTTATGCTAGCAGATTATTCTTTTGGATGCTGGTCAGTATCTTAGCAACCAGCTGAACCACCGGTGGCGTGCTGCAGTGGGCGGGAACAAGCCGTGACTCAGTCTCTCTCTAACTAGAGCGTCTCAGTAATCTGTTTACACACTCACTACCTAGACAGCCTACTTACACACTCACTACCTAGACAGCCTTCCTACACACTCACTACCTAGACAGCCTACTTACACACTCACTACCTAGACAGCCTACTTACCCACTCACTACCTAGACAGCCTACTTAGACATTCATTACCTAGACAGCCTACTTACACACTCACTACCTAGACAACCTACTTACACACTCACTACCTAGACAGCCTACTTAGACATTCATTACCTAGACAGCCTACTTACACACTCACTACCTAGACAGCCTACTTACACACTCACTACCTAGACAACCTACTTACACACTCACTACCTAGACAGCCTACTTAGACATTCATTACCTAGACAGCCTACTTACACACTCACTACCTAGACAGCCTACTTACACACTCACTACCTAGATACCCTACTTACACACTCACTACCTAGATACCCTACTTACACACTCACTACCTAGACAGCCTACTTACACACTCACTACCTAGACAGCCTTCCTACACACTCACTACCTAGATACCCTACTTACACACTCACTACCTAGACAACCTACTTACACACTCACTACCTAGACAGCCTACTTACACACTCACTACCTAGACAGCCTACTTACACACTCACTACCTAGACAACCTACTTACACACTCACTACCTAGACAGCCTACTTACACACTCACTACCTAGACAGCCCACTTACACATTCACTACCTAGACAGCCTACTTACACGCTCACTACCTAGACAGCCTTCCTACACACTCACTACCTAGACAGCCTACTTACACACTCACTACCTAGACAGCCTACTTAGACACTCACTACCTAGACAGCCCACTTACACATTCACTACCTAGACAGCCTACTTACACATTCACTACCTAGACAGCCTACTTACACACTCACTACCTACACAGCCTACTTAGACACTCACTACCTAGACAGCCCACTTACACATTCACTACCTAGACAGCCTACTTACACACTCACTACCTACACAGCCTACTTAGACACTCACTACCTAGACAGCCCACTTACACATTCACTACCTAGACAGCCCACTTACACATTCACTACCTAGACAGCCTACTTACACACTCACTACCTAGACAGCCTACTTACACACTCACTACCTAGACAGCCTACTTAGACACTCACTACCTAGACAGCCCACTTACACATTCACTACCTAGACAGCCTACTTACACACTCACTACCTAGACAGCCTACTTACACACTCACTACCTAGATACCCTACTTACACACTCACTACCTAGATACCCTACTTACACACTCACTACCTAGACAGCCTACTTACACATTCACTACCTAGACAGCCTACTTACACGCTCACTACCTAGACAGCCTACTTACACACTCACTACATAGACAGCCTACTTACACACTCACTACCTAGAGAGCCTACTTACACACTCACTACCTAGACAGCCTACTTACACACTCCCTACCTAGACAGCCTACTTACACACTCACTACCTAGACAGCCTACTTACACACTCACTACCTAGACAGCCTACTTACACACCACCTAGACAGCCTACTTACACATTCACTACCTAGACAGCCTACTTACACACTCACTACCTAGACAGCCTACTTACACACTCACTACCTAGACAGCCTACTTAGACATTCATTACCCAGACAGCCTACTTACACACTCACTACCTAGACAGCCTACTTACACACTCACTACCTAGACAGCCTACTTACACACCACCTAGACAGCCTACTTACACATTCACTACCTAGACAGCCTACTTACTCACTCACTACCTAGACAGTCTACTTACACACTCACTACCTAGACAGCCTACTTACACACTCACTACCTAGACAGCCTGCTTACTCACTCACTACCTAGACAGCCTACTTACACACTCACTACCTAGACAGCCTACTTACACACTCACTACCTAGACAGTCTACTTACACACTCACTACCTAGACAGCCTACTTACACGCTCACTACCTAGACAGCCTACTTACACACTCACTACCTAGACAGCCTACTTACACACTCACTAGGGTTTGAGACAGACCCGTAGTAATCTGTGTATAGATACACTAGGTTAGAAGGCTTGTGCCCTTTGTGTATTGATGTTTGTTAGAGGTGGTAGGTTTTGTTTTCTTTGATTTCTGTGTACAGTAATACTACGTTAGGTTAATGTTTTGTTTCTTTCTGTTCTTTGGCACCGTCACCGTGGGCTCCTCTTAGGCCTGTCCTAACTTCCGTCAGAATGAAGAGGGAGACCAGTTCAGAGTTTAAGCTTTTTATTCTTCTCTGTGAGTCCTGGTCTACCCTGGTCTCGATCATGTCTCCGCTGCATTCTCTTTTATAGGTCCGCCTTCCTGCTTCTTTTGGCCTTTGTACACCTGACCAGTCGTAATTCTCCTGGACAGTGGTTCTGGAATAGAAGTTCCCGAGATAGGTTGCAGCCTTATATGGAGGGGGTCCCAAAAAGCCCTGACCTTCCTGTGAGCTCTGCAGTATTCTTTGCCCACCTGTCTCTCATACACTATAGCAGGAGTGTTTAATTAGAGTCAGTGAGGTCCAGTTAGAGGAGATCTCCTCAGGTCGGTCTGGACCGTCATCATCTCTAGCGTGTGTTCTGATTCAGTGGTGTATCCTGTTTACTGAAGTAGTCTAGTATCAGCATCTTATACCATCAACTACTGAAACACCAACACACCACACATACCGTTCAGTATATTTCAGTATATTTACTGTTTAAATACTGAACTGAATTAATTATTTATAAACTAATAATAAATGTTTTTTAAAAAGTTCATCTTAAAGTGTTTATTTATAGAGAAAGTAAATAAAGGTGGTTCTTCTTGTTAACTCAGCTTCTCAGATGAACATGTTGGTTGTACAGAGTGATGTTCTCCAGAACTAGACGAGCAGGTCCATTCCAGAACCGTTCCTGTTACACACTCAGTTCTCTCTGTTCACTTTTCTGTTTTTAGAGCTTCTTATTCTTTCTGACTCGCTTTAGTCTCCGACTGCTGCTCCACACTTCATACCTCGCCTCTGTTCACGCCCCAATCTGCTCAGATCTGATTGGCTGAGGAGCTTTCAGTGATCTTACAGTGCACTCGATTGGTCTCTGAGTTCACAGCACCGTAAAGCCCGTATAGAGAGAGGAGAAAAGCTACACCTATTAAAATAAACACAGTCTAAATTAAATCATTCTCAGTAGTTTATCAGTTTGGGTCCACATTGGACAATGTCTAAGTCTGGATCCGAACTGTGGTCCGTCTATTAGTGACCCCTGCACTATGGTATAGTAATAGAACAAACGCTATAGTGTGTATAAAAAAAATCAAAAAGGATCTAGGCCTGTTTGTTTGGGTTGGGTGTTTAAAGAAAACAATAAAAAAATAACTCTGTCCTGGCCCCTTCACTTCTCCTGCTACCTTTATGTGTTCAGCCACCACGAGCCATTCCCGGCTGTAACAACAAGGCTGTCCGATCTCAGCATCCAGAACGTGTGGGCGCCTCTTTAAAAATCTGATTGGAATTCAGTTCACACCTCCTTCAAATGTGGTTCCAGGTTTGATTTCATGTGTATTTTTACACTGTCCAGTATATCAGTCTGGACATGCCAGAAATCAGATTTGGGCCTGCAGTCATCATTGGCATGGTTGGATCGGAAAGTTGGGAACAGCTTTTGTTGGGAGGTCACAGCCATTGGTTTTTGGATCGGAAGGTTGGAAGATATGAATAAATGAAAGGGTTTATTGACTTTGTGGAGCGTCTCTCCCGGCGACCCCGCTCGGAGGCGATGCTCGTGGTGGGTGTTGTGCTGTCGGGGTGTTGAATGTGTTCACAGCTATTCAGGTCACATCCCAGTCAGAGACGTTTGTGATGCTGCTGCTATTCATCCAGTGAGATCAGCCCGCTGGGCAGAGTCCCCAGAAGATGTGGTGCAGGAGTGTGTGAGTAATTAGGAAGGCTCGAGGAGTGCGCATATGAGTGTGTGTGAGTGTGTGTGTGTGTGTAATGAGGCAGGAGTGAAATCTGAGCGACTGTGATATGCAGCTACAGCCGAGCTCTGACACACTTACACGGAAGGTGAGAGAGTGAGAGAGTAAGTGAGGGTGTTAATGTTGCACCGAGCAATAATTAAGAGTTTCTCCAGTTAACTGTGGTGTTAGCTGAGTTAACTGTGTTAGTGGTGTACACTGAGTTAACTGTGTTAGTGGTGTACACTGAGTTAACTGTGTTAGTGGTGTACACTGAGTTAACTGTGTTAATGGTGTACACTGAGTTAACTGTGTTAGTGGTGTACACTGAGTTAACTGTGTTAATGGTGTACACTGAGTTAACTGTGTTAGTGGTGTACACTGAGTTAACTGTGTTAGTGGTGTTAGCTAAGTTAACTGTGATAATGGTTAATTAAAGTCAACTGTGTTCGTGGTGTACACTGAGTTAACTGTGTTAGTAGTGTTAGCTGAGTTAACTGTGTTAGTGGTGTACACTGAGTTAACTGTGTTAGTGGTGTTAGCTGAGTTAACTGTGTTAGTGGTGTACACTGAGTTAACTGTGTTAGCAGTGTTAGCTGAGTTAACTGTGTTAGTGGTGTACACTGAGTTAACTGTGTTAGTGGTGTACACTGAGTTAACTGTGTTAGTGGTGTACACTGAGTTAACTGTGTTAGTGGTGTACACTGAGTTAACTGTGTTAGTGGTGTTAGCTAAGTTAACTGTGATAATGGTTAATTAAAGTCAACTGTGTTCGTGGTGTACACTGAGTTAACTGTGTTAGTAGTGTTAGCTGAGTTAACTGTGTTAGTGGTGTACACTGAGTTAACTGTGTTAGTGGTGTACACTGAGTTAACTGTGTTAGTGGTGTACACTGAGTTAACTGTGTTAATGGTGTACACTGAGTTAACTGTGTTAGTGGTGTACACTGAGTTAACTGTGTTAGTAGTGTTAGCTGAGTTAACTGTGTTAGTGGTGTACACTGAGTTAACTGTGTTAGTGGTGTACACTGAGTTAACTGTGTTAGTAGTGTTAGCTGAATTAACTGTGTTAGTAGTGTTAGCTGAGTTAACTGTGTTAGTGGTGTTAGCTGAGTTAACTGTGTTAGCAGTGTTAGCTGAGTTAACTGTGTTAGTGGTGTTAGCTGAGTTAACTGTGTTAGCAGTGTTACCTGAATTAACTGTGTTAGCAGTGTTAGCTGAGTTAACTGTGTTAGTGGTGTTAGCTGAGTTAACTGTGTTAGCAGTGTTAGCTGAGTTAACTGTGATAATGGTTAATTAAAGTTAACTGTGTTAGCACAGCTAGGAAGCATGGATAGGACAGTACATCTTGCCAATGCTAGGGCCAGCACACGTACAGGGTAACTTAAAAGTCACTCCCCGGGTCACATGGTTTATAAATGGAAACCAGTTTGCTTTCTCTGGTGTGTCACAGGGGCTTCACGCCCTTTTAAACTGGGGGACACGTACCTGGCCAGATCGTTGATGTCTGTATTTGTAATATGTTTATTTATTTTGTTGGTGTTATTGTTATGTTCATTTTATATCATTAGATAAATGTTTTCTTGTAATTATGTTATACCTCCAGCCCCCCCCCTCCACTGTGCTATTGGTCTCTTCCAGAAGTTGCAGATTGAAGTCAGTTTCAGTAGCGACGCGCACGCAGTGCTGAGCAGCTGATGAACCGTGTGCTGCTGAAGAGGTTAGAAGAGCTTTCATCTCTTTTTGTAAAATGTGAACATAAAATTAGTCGTGCATTTTTGATCACAGGTGTGAAACTCAGGCAGCAGCTGGCTCTCACCAGTACAAGTTAGAGAGAGTCTCCATTCCTCCATCAGGCTGTTTAATCTTCTGACTCGTGACTGGTGCTCGTGACTGGTGAGAGCAGAGCAGCTGTTTACTGCTGCTTCAGTAGACGTGCTTTATTTATTTTATTAATATCGGCCTCTGTTTGATCTCTAAACAGAAATTCTCCAGAAAGTCCCAGCTCTGTTATTATCTCTTCTTTCTAGAGACGGACCCCCCAAGAGCCTTGCTCTAATAATGCCCCTCCCACCCCCACCCTCCTAATTTCACCATGCACCTGATTACATGCACTCCAGTGCAGTCTAATGATGGGGCAGGCTGAAGATTAAGGATCTGGTCTTGTGACTGAAAGGTTGCCGGTTTGATCCCCTTTACCAACAGGACACGACACCTAGCCCCCAACTGCTCCCCAGGTACTGTGGTTAGGGCTACACCTACTGTGTACGTTCAGCAGTGTGTATATGTGGGTGTTTCACTGCCCTCTAGTGTGTATGTTCACTAGTATGTGTGTATGTGGGTGTTTCACTGCCACCTGGTGTGTATGTTAACTAGTGTGTGTATATGTGGGTGTTTCACTGCCCTCTAGTGTGTATGTTCACTAGTATGTGTGTATGTGGGTGTTTCACTGCCCTCTAGTGTGTATGTTCACTAGTATGTGTGTATGTGGGTGTTTCACTGCCACCTGGTGTGTATGTTCACTAGTATGTGTGTATGTGGGTGTTTCACTGCCACCTGGTGTGTATGTTAACTAGTGTGTGTATATGTGGGTGTTTCACTGCCCTCTAGTGTGTATGTTCACTAGTATGTGTGTATGTGGGTGTTTCACTGCCCTCTAGTGTGTATGTTCACTAGTATGTGTGTATGTGGGTGTTTCACTGCCACCTGGTGTGTATGTTCACTAATGTGTGTATAAGTGGGTGTTTCACTGGCCTCTAGTGTGTATTTTTACTATTGTGTGTGTATAAGTGAGTGTTTCACTGCCCCCTAGTGTGTATGTTCACTAGTGTGTGTATATGTGGGTGTTTCACTGGCACCTACTGTATGTGTTCACTAGTGTGTGTATATGTGGGTGTTTCACTGCCCTCTAGTGTGTATGTTCACTAGTGTGTGTATATGTGGGTGTTTCACTGGCACCTACTGTATGTGTTCACTAGTGTGTGTATATGTGGGTGTTTCACTGCCCTCTAGTGTGTATGTTCACTAGTATGTGTGTATGTGGGTGTTTCACTGCCACCTGGTGTGTATGTTAACTAGTGTGTGTATATGTGGGTGTTTCACTGCCCTCTAGTGTGTATGTTCACTAGTATGTGTGTATGTGGGTGTTTCACTGCCCTCTAGTGTGTATGTTCACTAGTATGTGTGTATGTGGGTGTTTCACTGCCACCTGGTGTGTATGTTCACTAGTATGTGTGTATGTGGGTGTTTCACTGCCACCTGGTGTGTATGTTAACTAGTGTGTGTATATGTGGGTGTTTCACTGCCCTCTAGTGTGTATGTTCACTAGTATGTGTGTATGTGGGTGTTTCACTGCCCTCTAGTGTGTATGTTCACTAGTATGTGTGTATGTGGGTGTTTCACTGCCACCTGGTGTGTATGTTCACTAATGTGTGTATAAGTGGGTGTTTCACTGGCCTCTAGTGTGTATTTTTACTATTGTGTGTGTATAAGTGAGTGTTTCACTGCCCCCTAGTGTGTATGTTCACTAGTGTGTGTATATGTGGGTGTTTCACTGGCACCTACTGTATGTGTTCACTAGTGTGTGTATATGTGGGTGTTTCACTGCCCTCTAGTGTGTATGTTCACTAGTGTGTGTATATGTGGGTGTTTCACTGGCACCTACTGTATGTGTTCACTAGTGTGTGTATATGTGGGTGTTTCACTGCCCTCTAGTGTGTATGTTCACTAGTATGTGTGTATGTGGGTGTTTCACTGCCACCTGGTGTGTATGTTAACTAGTGTGTGTATATGTGGGTGTTTCACTGCCCCCTAGTGTGTATGTTCACTAGTGTGTGTATATGTGTGTGTTTTACTGCCCCCTAGTGTGTATTTTTACTATTGTGTGTATAAGTGGGTGTTTACTACCCCCTAGTGTGTGTGTTCAGTAGTGTGTGTATAAGTGGGTGTTTTACTGCCCCCTAGTGTGTATTTTTACTATTGTGTGTATAAGTGGGTGTTTACTGCCCCCTAGTGTGTATGATCAGTAGTGTGTGTATAAGTGGGTGTTTTACTGCCCCCTAGTGTGTCTGTTCACTAGTGTGTGTATATGTGGGTGTTTCACTGCCCCCTAGTGTGAGTGAAGGTAAAGAGGTTTTATTCTGAGTGAGTTTGGAGAGATTCTATTGGTATAGATTCTATATGTCTAAATGATATAGAAATATGAAAATTATAAAAATGCCATGTTTTATTATTTAATGACTGTAGTTATGTTGTTAGTTATGTGGTGTGATGTGTATGTGAGATGGTGGTTTGGTGGTGAGCTGGTGCTGTTCAGTAATAATAGTAATAGTTGTGATTAAACTGATTCTCAGCAGTAACTATACTCACTAACAGTAAACTGACTCTAATCCTGTCTGTTTGGTTGCCATGACGTTTGTACATGAAAAGTATACACATTTTTATAGCTGTAACTGTGACCCAGTCACACTTCCCTCTCTCTCTCTCTCTCTCTCTCTCTTTACCTCTCTCACCCTCTCTTTTACTCTCTATCTTTTCTCTTTCTCTGTCTCCCTCTCTCACTGTTTCTCTCTTTTTCTCTCTCTTTCCATCTCACTCTGTCTCTCTCTGTCTGTCTCTCTTTCTCTTCCCGCCTCTCTCTCTCTTTCTTTATCTCTCTCTCTCTCTCTCTGTCTGTCTGTCTCTCACCCTCTTTCTCCCTCTATCTCACTCCCCCTCTCTTTCTCTCTCACTCTACCCCCCCCCCTTCTTAAGTGTTTCCTGCTGAATTTTAAACAATGGTGCTCCAACACACGTAAACCCTTAATCTGTTTATGTTCGTCTAAGAGGAAGTTCCGTTATTGTTTCTCACTTACACACACACACACACACACACACACACACACACACACACACACACACACACACACACACACACAGAAACACACAGAAACACACACACACATACACACACACACACACACACACACACACACACACACACACACACACACACGCACACACAGAAAAACACACATACACACACATACACACACATACAAACACACATACACACACACAGAAACACACACATACACACACACACACACACACACACACACACACACACACTCTCTCTCACACACACACACTCACTCACACACTGTGGGGACCTGGTTATGACTGAGTGTAGTTTGTATTAATAACAGTAATGAAGTGAGAGATTAATAATTATAGCTGAGTCTGTTTAGCTGATCAGAAGGTTAGCGTGTGATGACCTGTCTCTCATATGTATTAGCTTTATTCCTTTATGCCCCTCCGGCTGAATGCAGTGCAGGAATTTCTCCCTGACTCACAGTCGCCAGCAGATGGAGCCACTGAGTCTCTGGAGAAACACTTCATAACACACAGAGTAGCAACCAAACACACACATTCATCTATTTAACTGCCTGACTGCAGGACTTAGGAGGAGTTCAACACACACACACACACACACACACACACACACACACACACACACACACACACACACATACCCACTTATACACATAGTTACACACACGCACACACACACACACACACACATACCCACATATACACATAGTTACACACACACACACACACACACACACATACCCACTTATACACATAGTTACACACACACACACGCACACACACACACACACACACACATACCCACTTATACACATAATTACACACACACACACACACACATACCCACTTATACACATAGTTACACACACACACACAAACACATACCCACTTATACACATAATTACACACACACACACACACACACATACCCCCTTATACACATAATTACACACACACACACACACATACCCACTTATACACATAATTACACACACACACACACATACCCACTTATACACATAGTTACACACACACACACACACACACCTACCCACTTATACACATAGTTACACACACACACACACACACACACACACACACATACCCACTTATACACATAGTTACACACACACATACCCACATATACACATAGTTACCCACATATACACATAGTTACACACATACACACACATACACATTTATACACACACACACTCACATATGCACACTTATACACACACACACACACACACACACTTATACACACATGTCTTCACACTCAGACCACAGAGACAGCAGCAGCTGGACGTCATCTATCAGACAGATTGTGTGTCTTCTTCCTGTCCGAGTGTAACAAGAGATTTGTGATATTGTTTATTTATTTATTTATATATTCATTTATTATTTGGGTAATGAAGCCCAATTCAGAAAAGGTGGGACGGTGGATAAAAGCTTAGTGTGACTTGTATTAAACAGAAAGCAACACAAACGCACAATGTGTCATGTTGTTTGTTTGTTTGTTGTATTTTGTAAATGAATACTGTACCGTTGGTGTTTGGGTGGCCTTAAATGTTTTAGGAAATTGAAATTTGAATAATACATTAGCAGAACAAGAAAATTAAAACAGGAATCTATTATTCCAAGTTCAAATAACAGCCGAAACAAAAACATTACTGTATGAGTGCTTTGTTGGTGACACTTCATGTGGCAACAAGAAATTAATCTATAGTTTTACTAAACCCTAAGTATGTAGAGTGAATGAACACTCCTTTTAATCCAATTATTTTTAAATATTACTTATATATACAGATGTTTACATTGTATGAAAATGTTAAGATGAATGGACCAATAGAAACGCTCCAAAATAAGAAAGAATTCTGGTTCCATTGACTTGTGCTCTCCTGTAAACGTTTCATTTAGGTGTGTTTCTTTGGCCAGCAATGATACAGAGTATGTAAATAAACTATATATGTGGGTTAAGCATGCCATCAGGTGCTCTGGATAAGAGTGTCTCCTGGTGAAGACCAGGTGGTTAGGGGTCCCCATGTACACTGAGCCTGTAATAGAGGACCCACCAGGTAAATCTAACCTGGTGATGAGCAGAATGGCAAATCCCTGTTTCCTTCTCTTTCACACCGAGCACACGCTCACTCTGTGTGTGCAGATGTGTGTTAACACTCGGCTCCCTGGTGTGTGTGTGTGTGTGTTACAGAACTTGACCTTCAGCTCTGGTTTGAGGCCACAAATCCATTTCTCTCTCTGCATGCTCCACCGCATCACAAATCACCCCCCCCATCCACCCCCCCCCAGCCCTCGTCTACCACTCACACATAGACGGAATCACACACAGGAGGGCAAAGTCAAGCAGCGTGGACCAGATACATACCCCCCCCCAACCCAAACCCCCCCAGCTGGACACCACAAAGTGAACCAAATCCACAAGCACAAAACTTCTCTTTCCATTACACACACACACACACACACAGCTGCACAACACAGAGAGAACCAAATATCACATACACACAATATGTCACAGTGGGTCCAACACTGTGTGAAATTAGAGGAAATTAAAGTGGACAAACTGGACACTCCTACCAGAAATCATGTTCCCATCCACAATCATTACTTAACAGAAATATTTCTGTACAACACTGTCAACGTAAACAGCAGTAACACTACACACACAGCCGACTCTACACTAACCTCTGTAGCAGTAACACTTCACACACACAGCCGACTCTACACTAACCTCTGTAGCAGTAACACTACACACACACAGCCGACTCTACACTAACCTCTGTAGCAGCAGTAACACTACACACACACAGCCGACTCTCCACTAACCTCTGTAGCAGCAGTAACACTACACACACACACAGCCGACTCTACACTAACCTCTGTAGCAGTAACACTACACACACAGCCGACTCTACACTAACCTCTGTAGCAGTAACACTACACACACACAGCCGACTCTACACTAACCTCTGTAGCAGCAGTAACACTACACACACACAGCCGACTCTCCACTAACCTCTGTAGCAGCAGTAACACTACACACACACAGCCGACTCTACACTAACCTCTGTAGCAGTAACACTACACACACAGCCGACTCTACACTAACCTCTGTAGCAGTAACACTACACACACACACAGCCGACTCTACACTAACCTCTGTAGCAGCAGTAACACTACACACACACAGCCGACTCTACATTAACCTCTGTAGCAGTAACACTACACACACAGCCGACTCTACACTAACCTCTGTAGCAGTAACACTACACACACACACAGCCGACTCTACACTAACCTCTGTAGCAGCAGTAACACTACACACACACAGCCGACTCTACACTAACCTCTGTAGCAGTAACACTACACACACACAGCCGACTCTACACTAACCTCTGTAGCAGTAACACTACACACACACAGCCGACTCTACACTAACCTCTGTAGCAGCAGTAACACTACACACACACAGCCGACTCTACACTAACCTCTGTAGCAGTAACACTACACACACACAGCCGACTCTACACTAACCTCTGTAGCAGCAGTAACACTACACACACAGCCGACTCTACACTAACCTCTGTAGCAGTAACACTACACACACACAGCCGACTCTCCACTAACCTCTGTAGCAGCAGTAACACTACACACACACAGCCGACTCTACACTAACCTCTGTATCAGCAGTAACACTACACACACACACAGCCGACTCTACACTAACCTCTGTAGCAGTAACACTACACACACACAACCGACTCTCCACTAACCTCTGTATCAGCAGTAACACTACACAGACACAGCCGACTCTACACTAACCTCTGTAGCAGCAGTAACACTACACACACACACAGCCGACTCTACACTAACCTCTGTAGCAGTAACAATACACACACACACCGCCGACTCTACACTAACCTCTGTAGCAGCAGTAACACTACACAGACACAGCCGACTCTCCACTAACCTCTGTATCAGCAGTAACACTACACAGACACAGCCGACTCTACACTAACCTCTGTAGCAGCAGTAACACTACACACACACACAGCCGACTCTACACTAACCTCTGTAGCAGTAACAATACACACACACACCGCCGACTCTACACTAACCTCTGTAGCAGCAGTAACACTACACACACACAGCCGACTCTACACTAACCTCTGTAGCAGCAGTAACACTACACACACACAGCCGACTCTCCACTAACCTCTGTAGCAGCAGTAACACTACACACACACACAGCTGACTCTACACTAACCTTTGTAGCAGTAACACCACACACACACAACCGACTCTACACTAACCTCTGTAGCAGTAACACTACACACACACAGCCGACTCTACACTAACCTCTGTAGCAGCAGCAACACTACACACACACACAGCCGACTCTACACTAACCTCTGTAGCAGTAACACTACACACACACAGCCGACTCTACACTAACCTCTGTAGCAGTAACACTACACACACTCAGCCGACTCTACACTAACCTCTGTAGCAGCAGTAACACTACACACACACAGCCGACTCTACACTAACCTTTGTAGCAGTAACACTACACACACACAACCGACTCTACACTAACCTCTGTAGCAGTAACACTACACACACACAGCCGACTCTACACTAACCTCTGTAGCAGCAGTAACACTACACACACACACAGCCGACTCTACACTAACCTCTGTAGCAGTAACACTACACACACACAGCCGACTCTACACTAACCTCTGTAGCAGTAACACTACACACACACAGCCGACTCTACACTAACCTCTGTAGCAGCAGTAACACTACACACACACAGCCGACTCTACACTAACCTCTGTAGCAGTAACACTACACACACACAGCCGACTCTACACTAACCTCTGTAGCAGCAGTAACACTACACACACACAGCCCACTCTACACTAACCTCTGTAGCAGTAACACTACACACACACACAGCCGACTCTACAATAACCTCTGTAGCAGCAGTAACACTACACACACACAGCCCACTCTACACTAACCTCTGTAGCAGTAACACTACACACACACACAGCCGACTCTACACTAACCTCTGTAGCAGCAGTAACACTACACACACACAGCCGACTCTACACTAACCTCTGTAGCAGTAACACTACACACACACAGCCGACTCTACACTAACCTCTGTAGCAGTAACACTACACACACACAGCCGACTCTACACTAACCTCTGTAGCAGTAACAATACACACACACAGCCGACTCTACACTAACCTCTGTAGCAGTAACACTACACACACACACAGCCGACTCTACACTAACCTCTGTAGCAGTAACACTACACACACACAGCCGACTCTACACTAACCTCTGTAGCAGCAGTAACACTACACACACACACAGCCGACTCTACACTAACCTCTGTAGCAGTAACACTACACACACACACAGCCGACTCTACACTAACCTCTGTAGCAGTAACACTACACACACACAGCCGACTCTACACTAACCTCTGTAGCAGCAATAACACTACACACACACAGCCGACTCTACACTAACCTCTGTAGCAGTAACACTACACACACACAGCCGACTCTACACTAACCTCTGTAGCAGCAGTAACACTACACACACACAGCCGACTCTCCACTAACCTCTGTAGCAGTAACACTACACACACACAGCCGACTCTACACTAACCTCTGTAGCAGTAACACTACACACACACAGCCGACTCTCCACTAACCTCTGTAGCAGTAACACTACACACACACAGCCGACTCTACACTAACCTCTGTAGCAGTAACACTACACACACACAGCCGACTCTCCACTAACCTCTGTAGCAGTAACACTACACACACACAGCCGACTCTACACTAACCTCTGTAGCAGCAGTAACACTACACACATGTGTGTGTGTGTGTGTGTGTAAACAAGAAATAGGTGTGTAGGTGAGTGTTTATTCAGTCCAATCTGTCAGCAGGTCAGAATGACCCCCTTGCTTGGTCAGAGCTGGTACAGAACAAAACTGAAAGAGATCCAGAAGAAAACAACAATAATCTCTCTCTTACTTCAGTCTCCGCTAAACCAGAAAACTTTAGACACGATCCACACAGTAGGAGGAGAAACAACCAGCAACACTCAGTCTGGTTCACATCTGAGAGAGAGAGAGAGAGAGTGTGAGAGAGAAAGAGTGAGAGAGTGAGAGAGAGAGAGAGTATGTGTGTGTGTGAAAGAGTGAGAGAGAGAGAGTATGTGTGTGTGAGAGAGAGATTGAGAGAGTGAGAGAGGGAGAGTATGTGTGTGTGAAAGAAAGAGTGAGAGAGTGAGAGAGAGAGAGTATGTGTGTGAGAGAGAGAGAGTGAGAGAGTGAGAGAGGGCGAGTATGTGTGTGTGAGAGAGAGTGAGAGAGAGGGAGTATCTGTGTGTGAGAGAGAGAGTGAGAGAGTGAGAGAGTGAGAGTATGTGTGTGTGAGAGAGAGAGAGTGAGAGAGTATGTGTGTGAGAGAGAGTGAGAGAGTGTGTGTGAGAGAGAGAGTGAGTGTGTGTGTGAGAGAGAGTGAGAGAGTGTGTGTGAGAGAGAGTGAGCGAGTGAGTGTGAGAGAGAGAGAGAGAGAGAGAGAGAGAGTATGTGTGTGTGAGAGAGAGAGTGAGAGAGAGAGAGTGAGAGAGAGAGAGAAAGTGTGTGTGTGAGAGAGAGAGAGAAAGAGTGAGAAAGAGAGAGTATGTGTGTGTGAGAGAGAGAGTGAGAGAGAGAGAGTGAGAGAGAGAGAGAGAAAGTGTGTGTGTGAGAGAGAGAGAGAGAGAGAGAGAGAGTATGTGTGTGTGAGAGAGAGAGTGTGAGAGAGAGAGAGAGTATGTGTGTGTGAGAGAGAGAGTGAGAGAGAGAGAGTGAGAGAGAGAGAGTGTGTGTGTGAGAGAGAGAGTGAGAGAGAGAGAGTGAGAGAGTGAGTGTGCAGATTCTGGACTTGGTGTAGAGAGGTTCTACTCAGCAGTAATGGAGCTGCAGTGATGTTTGGACTGTATATTTAAAGGGAGGAGAAACAGAAGCCTGGCTCGATGTCGGATCACGAACATCTAAAGGGTTAATCCAGCGACTCCCACCAAACTAAACCCCCCAAAACCCACAAACCCCACCACTCACAGCAGAACTGTGCTTCCAGTAAAGCTGAGCTGACTAACTTACCAGAAACTGCAGACGTAAACCGTAACACGCTGAGACGCTCGGACCAGAAAGACAAAACAAAAACCAAACATTTACAGGATTTTCCACTGAACACCAACACAGACCATCAGCCGAGACACGCTAGCGCCCCCTATAGACCCTGCAGGTCAGAACCGGATCTGTCGCTGTATAAACGTTAACAAGCATCCCTCTCTACTCAAACCCTACTCTACTCAAACCCTACTCTACTCAAACCCTACTCTACTCAAACCCCTCTCTACTCAAACCCTACTCTACTCAAACCCTACTCTACTCAAACCCTACTCTACTCAAATCCCCTCTCTACTCAAATCCCCTCTCTACTCAAACCCTACTCTACACAAACCCCTCTCTACTCAAACCCTACTCTACTCAAACCCCTCTCAACTCAAACCCCCTCTCAACTCAAACCCCCTCTCTACTCAAACCCCTCTCTACTCAAACCCTACTCTACTCAAACCCCTCCTACTCAAACCCTACTCTACTCAAACCCCTCTCTACTCAAACCCTACTCTACTCAAACCCTACTCTACTCAAACCCTACTCTACTCAAACCCCTCCTACTCCAACCCCTCTCTACTCAAACCCTACTCTACTCAAACCCCTCTCTACTCAAACCCTACTCTACTCAAACCCTACTCTACTCAAACCCTACTCTACTCAAACCCCTCTCTACTCAAACCCTACTCTACTCAAACCCTACTCTACTCAAACCCTACTCTACTCAAACCCCTCCTACTCCAACCCCTCTCTACTCAAACCCTACTCTACTCAAACCCCTCTCTACTCAAACCCTACTCTACTCAAACCCTACTCTACTCAAACCCCTCCTACTCCAACCCCTCCTACTCAAACCCTACTCTACTCAAACCCTACTCTACTAAAACCCTACTCTACTCAAACCCTACTCTACTCAAACCCTACTCTACTCAAACCCCTCTCTACTCAAACACTACTCTACTCAAACCCCTCTCTACTCAAACCCTACTCTACACAAACCCCTCTCTACTCAAACCCCTCTCAACTCAAACCCTACTCTACTCAAACCCCTCTCTACTCAAACCCTACTCTACTCAAACCCTACTCTACTCAAACCCTACTCTACTCAAACCCCTCCTACTCAAACCCTACTCTACTCAAACCCTACTCTACTCAAACCCTACTCTACTCAAACCCTACTCTACTCAAACCCCTCTCAACTCAAACCCCCTCTCTACTCAAACCCCTCTCAACTCAAACCCCCTCTCTACTCAAACCCCTCTCTACTCAAACCCTACTCTACTCAAACCCCCTCTCTACTCAAACCCTACTCTACTCAAACCCCCTCTCTACTCAAACCCCTCTCTACTCAAACCCCTCTCTACTCAAACCCTACTCTACTCAAACCCCCTCTCTACTCAAACCCTACTCTACTCAAACCCCCTCTCTACTCAAACCCCTCTCTACTCAAACCCCTCTCTACTCAAACCCTACTCTACTAAAACCCCTCTCAACTCAAACCCCCCCTCTACTCAAACCCTACTCTACTCAAACCCTACTCTACTCAAACCCTACTCTACTCAAACCCCTCTCAACTCAAACCCCCTCTCTACTCAAACCCTACTCTACTCAAACCCTACTCTACTCAAACCCCACCTACTCAAAACCTACTCTACTCAAACCCCTCTCAACTCAAACCCCCTCTCTACTCAAACCCCTCTCAACTCAAACCCCCTCTCTACTCAAACCCCTCTCTACTCAAACCCCCTCTCTACTCAAACCCTACTCTACTCAAACCCCCTCTCTACTCAAACCCTACTCTACTCAAACCCCCTCTCTACTCAAACCCTACTCTACTCAAACCCCCTCTCTACTCAAACCCCTCTCTACTCAAACCCCTCTCTACTCAAACCCTACTCTACTCAAACCCCCTCTCTACTCAAACCCTACTCTACTCAAACCCCCTCTCTACTCAAACCCTACTCTACTCAAACCCCCTCTCTACTCAAACCCCTCTCTACTCAAACCCCTCTCTACTCAAACCCTACTCTACTAAAACCCCTCTCAACTCAAACCCCCCCTCTACTCAAACCCTACTCTACTCAAACCCTACTCTACTCAAACCCTACTCTACTCAAACCCCTCTCTACTCAAACCCCCTCTCTACTCAAACCCTACTCTACTCAAACCCTACTCTACTCAAACCCCTCCTACTCAAACCCTACTCTACTCAAACCCTACTCTACTCAAACCCCTCTCTACTCAAACCCTACTCTACTCAAACCCTACTCTACTCAAACCCCTCCTACTCCAACCCCTCTCAACTCAAACCCCTCTCTACTCAAACCCTACTCTACTGTTCACCCTGCTGACTCATGACTGTGTTGCGAAACACAGTTCTAACAGCATCATAAAGTTCGCCGATGATACAACTGTGCTGGGTCTCATCAGCAAAGGCGACGAGTCAGCATACAGGGAGGAGGTACAGCAGCTGACAGACTGGTGTACAGTCAACAACCTTCACTGGAATGTAGAGAAGACCAAGGAAATGGTTGTTGACTTCAGGAAATCAAGACCGGACCACTCTCCGCTTAACATCAACGGCTCCTCTGTGGAGATCGTTAAGAGCACCAAGTTCCTTGGTGTCCACCTAGCGGAGAACCTCACCTGGTCCCTGAACACCAGCTCTACAGCCAAGAAAGCCCAGCAGCGTCTCTACTTCCTCCGGAAGCTGAGAAAGGCCCGTCTCCCTCCACCCATCCTCACCCTCTTCTATAGGGGAACCATAGAGAGCATCCTAAGCAGCTGCATCACTGCTTGGTTTGGGACCTGCACAGCCTCTGACCGCAAGTCCCTCCAACGCATTGTGAGGACAGCTGAGAGAATCATCGGAGTCTCTCTCCCCTCCGTCTTGGACATTTACACCACCCGCTGCATCCGCAAAGCAACCAGCATTGTGGATGACCCCACCCACCCTTCACACAGACTGTTCTCCCTCCTGCCATCAGGAAGAAGGTACCGCAGCGTCCGGTCCAACACGACCAGACTCTGCAACAGCTTCTTCCCCCAAGACTTCTCAACACAACTCAACGTCTGAACTGATATCTTTCTCCAACCATTTACCCCAGATAAAAAAAGGGAAGCATTTTTGCACAAAGCATTGCACTAATAACTTTACTACCTCGCTGGACTCTATTTATTACACATTGCACAATTTGCACACAACCAGCAATTATTTATTATTCTCTGTCTGTACTGTGTTGTGTTGTGTTGTCTGTCCGTACTTGTTTGTTGTGTTGCACTTGTGTCTGTATGCACTGTCTATGGTGCTCCATGGTCCTGGAGGAACGTTGTTTCGTTTCACTGTGTACTCTGTATGTAGTTGAAATGACAATAAAAACCCACTTGACTTGACTTGACTTGACTTGACTCAAACCCTACTCTACTCAAACCCTACTCTACTCAAACCCCTCTCAACTCAAACCTCCTCTCTACTCAAACCCCTCTCAACTCAAACCCCCTCTCTACTCAAACCCTACTCTACTAAAACCCCTCTCAACTCAAACCCCCCCTCTACTCAAACCCTACTCTACTCAAACCCTACTCTACTCAAACCCTACTCTACTCAAACCCCTCTCAACTCAAACCCCCTCTCTACTCAAACCCCTCTCAACTCAAACCCCCTCTCTACTCAAACCCTACTCTACTAAAACCCCTCTCAACTCAAACCCCCCCTCTACTCAAACCCTACTCTACTCAAACCCTACTCTACTCAAACCCTACTCTACTCAAACCCCTCTCAACTCAAACCCCCTCTCTACTCAAACCCTACTCTACTCAAACCCTACTCTACTCAAACCCTACTCTACTCAAACCCTACTCTACTCAAACCCCTCTCTACTCAAACCCTACTCTACTCAAACCCTACTCTACTCAAACCCCCTCTCTACTCAAACCCCTCTCAACTCAAACCCCCTCTCTACTCAAACCCCTCTCAACTCAAACCCCCTCTCTACTAAAACCCCTCTCAACTCAAACCCCCCCTCTAATCAAACCCTACTCTACTCAAACCCTACTCTACTCAAACCCCTCTCAACTCAAACCCCCTCTCTACTCAAACCCTACTCTACTCAAACCCTACTCTACTCAAACCCTACTCTACTCAAACCCCTCCTACTCAAACCCTACTCTACTCAAACCCTACTCTACTCAAACCCCTCCTACTCAAACCCTACTCTACTCAAACCCTACTCTACTCAAACCCTACTCTACTCAAACACCCTCTCTACTCAAACCCTACTCTACTCAAACCCGCTCTCTACTTAAACCCCTCTCTACTCAAACCCTACTCTACTCAAACCCCCTCTCTACTCAAACCCTACTCTACTCAAACCCCCTCTCTACTCAAACCCCTCTCTACTCAAACCCCTCTCAACTCAAACCCCCTCTCTACTCAAACCCTACTCTACTCAAACCCCCTCTCTACTCAAACCCCTCCTACTCAAACCCCTCCTACTCAAACCCCTCTCAACTCAAACCCCTCTCTACTGAAACCCTACTCTACTCAAACCCCCTCTCTACTCAAACCCCTCTCTACTCAAACCCCTCTCTACTCAAACCCCTCTCAACTCAAACCCCCTCTCTACTCAAACCCCTCTCAACTCAAACCCCCTCTCTACTCAAACCCCTCCTACTCAAACCCTACTCTACTCAAACCCTACTCTACTCAAACCCTACTCTACTCAAACCCCTCCTACTCAAACCCTACTCAACTCAAACCCCCTCTCTACTCAAACCCCCACTTTACTCAAACCCTACTCTACTCAAACCCTATTCTACTCAAACCCTAATCTACTCAAACCCTACTCTACTCAAACCCTACTCTACTCCATCCCCCTCTCTACTCAAACCCTACTCTACTCAAACCCTACTCTACTCAAACCCTACTCTACTCCATCCCCCTCTCTACTCAAACCCTATTCTACTCAAACCCTAATCTACTCAAACCCTACTCTACTCAAACCCTACTCTACTCCATCCCCCTCTCTACTCAAACCCTAATCTACTCAAACCCTACTCTACTCAAACCCTACTCTACTCCATCCCCCTCTCTACTCAAACCCTACTCTACTCAAACCCCTCTCAACTCAAACCCCCTCTCAACTCAAACCCCCACTTTACTCAAACCCTACTCTACTCAAACCCTACTCTACTCAAACCCTACTCTACTCTAACCCTAACCCTAACCTCTACTCAAACCCTACTTTAATCAAACCCTACTTTAATCAAACCCCTCTCTACTCAAACACTACTCTACTCAAACCCTACTTTAATCAAACCCCTCTCTACTCAAACCCTACTCTACTCAAACTCCTCTCAACTCAAACCCTACTCTACTTAAACCCCTCTCTACTCAAACCCTACTCTACTCAAACCCCTCTCTACTCAAACCCCTCTACTCAAACCCCTCTCTACTCAAACACTACTCTACTCAAACTCCTCTCAACTCAAACCCTACTCTACTCAAACCCCTCTCTACTCAAACCCCTCTCTCCTCAAACCCCTCTCAACTCAAACCCCTCCCTACTCAAACCCTATTCTACTCAAACCCCCTCTTTAGTCAAACCCCTCTCAACTCAAACCCCCTTTCTACTCAAACCCTATTCTACTCAAACCCTACTCTACTCAAACCCCTCCTACACAAAGCCCTCCTACTCAAACCCTACTCTACTCTAACCCTAACCCTAACCCTAACCCTAACCTCTACTCAAACCCTACTTTAATCAAACCCCTCTCTACTCAAACCCTACTCTACTCAAACTCCTCTCAACTCAAACCCTACTCTACTCAAACCCCTCTCTACTCAAACCCCTCTCAACTCAAACCCCCTCTCTACTCAAACCCTACTCTACTCAAACCCCCTCTCTACTCAAACCCCTCCTACTCAAACCCTCCTACTCAAACCCCTCTCAACTCAAACCCCCTCTCTACTCAAACCCCTCTCTACTCAAACCCTACTCTACTCAAACCCTACTCTACTCAAACCCTACTCTACTCAAACCCCCTCTCTACTCAAACCCCTCCTACTCAAACCCCTCTCAACTCAAACCCCCTCTCTACTCAAACCCCCTCTCTACTCAAACCCTACTCTACTCAAACCCCCTCTCTACTCAAACCCTACTCTACTCAAACCCCCTCTCTACTCAAACCCCACTTTACTCAAGCCCCTCTCTACTCAAACACTACTCTACTCAAACCCCCGCTTTAGTCAAACTCCTCTCTACTCAAACCCCTCTCTACTCAAACCCCCTCTCTACTCAAACCCCTCTCAACTCAAACCCACTCTCAACTCAAACCCCCTCTCTACTCAAACCCCCACTTTACTCAAACCCTACTCTACTCAAACCCTATTCTACTCAAACCCTAATCTACTCAAACCCTACTCTACTCAAACCCTACTCTACTCCATCCCCCTCTCTACTCAAACCCTACTCTACTCAAACCCCTCTCTACTTAAACCCTACTCTACTCAAACCCCACTTTACTCAAACCCCTCTCTACTCAAACACTACTCTACTCAAACCCCCTCTTTAGTCAAACCCCTCTCTACTCAAACCCCTCTCTACTCAAACCCCCTCTCTACTCAAACCCCCTCTCAACTCAAACCCCCTCTCTACTCAAACCCCCACTTTACTCAAACCCTACTCTACTCAAACCCTATTCTACTCAAACCCTAATCTACTCAAACCCTACTCTACTCAAACCCTACTCTACTCCATCCCCCTCTCTACTCAAACCCTACTCTACTCAAACCCTACTCTACTCAAACCCCTCTCAGCTCAAACCCCCACTTTACTCAAACCCTACTCTACTCAAACCCTACTCTACTCTAACCCTAACCCTAACCTCTACTCAAACCCTACTTTAATCAAACCCTACTTTAATCAAACCCCTCTCTACTCAAACACTACTCTACTCAAACCCTACTTTAATCAAACCCCTCTCTACTCAAACCCTACTCTACTCAAACTCCTCTCAACTCAAACCCTACTCTACTTAAACCCCTCTCTACTCAAACCCTACTCTACTCAAACCCCTCTCTACTCCAACCCCTCTACTCAAACCCCTCTCTACTCAAACACTACTCTACTCAAACTCCTCTCAACTCAAACCCTACTCTACTCAAACCCCTCTCTACTCAAACCCCTCTCTCCTCAAACCCCTCTCAACTCAAACCCCTCTCTACTCAAACCCTATTCTACTCAAACCCCCTCTTTAGTCAAACCCCTCTCAACTCAAACCCCCTCTCTACTCAAACCCTATTCTACTCAAACCCTACTCTACTCAAACCCCTCCTACTCAAACCCCTCCTACTCAAACCCTACTCTACTCTAACCCTAACCCTAACCCTAACCCTAACCCTAACCTCTACTCAAACCCTACTTTAATCAAATCCCTCTCTACTCAAACACTACTCTACTCAAACCCAACTTTAATCAAACCCCTCTCTACTCAAACCCTACTCTACTCAAACTCCTCTCAACTCAAACCCTACTCTACTCAAACCCCTCTCTACTCAAACCCTACTCTACTCAAACCCCTCTCTACTCCAACCCCTCTACTCAAACCCCTCTCTACTCAAACACTACTCTACTCAAACTCCTCTCAACTCAAACCCTACTCTACGCAAACCCCTCTCTACTCAAACCCCTCTCTCCTCAAACCCCTCTCAACTCAAACCCTACTCTACTCAAACCCCTCTCTACTCAAACCCCTCTCTCCTCAAACCCCTCTCAACTCAAACCCCTCTCTACTCAAACCCCTCTCTACTCAAACCCTACTCTACTCAAACACCTCTCTACTCAAACCCTACTCTACTCAAACCCCTCTCTACTCCAACCCCTGTACTCAAACCCCTCTCTACTCAAACCCCTCTCAACTCAAACCCTACTCTACTCAAACCCCTCTCTACTCAAACACTACTCTACTCAAACCCTATTCTACTCAAACCCTACTCTACTCAAACCCTACTCTACTCAAACCCTACTCTACTCAAACCCCTCTCTACTCAAACACTACTCTACTCAAACTCCTCTCAACTCAAACACTACTCTACTCAAACCCCTCTCAACTTAAACCCCTCTCTACTCAAACCCCTCTCTACTCAAACCCTACTCTACTCAAACCCCTCTCTACTCAAACCCTACTCTACTCAAACCCCTCTACTCAAACCCCTCTCTACTCAAACCCCTCTCAACTCAAACCCTATTCTACTCAAACCCCTCTCTACTCAAACCCCTCTCAACTCAAACCCTATTCTACTCAAACCCTACTCTACTCAAACCCTACTCTACTCAAACCCCTCTCTACTCAAACACTACTCTACTCAAACTCCTCTCAACTCAAACACTACTCTACTCAAACCCCCTCTCAACTCAAACCCCTCTCTACTCAAACCCTACTCTACTCAAACTCCTCTCAACTCAAACCCTACTCTACTCAAACTCCTCTCAACTCAAACACTACTCTACTCAAACCCCTCTCAACTTAAACCCCTCTCTCCTCAAACCCCTCTCAACTCAAACCCCTCTCTACTCAAACCCCTCTCTACTCAAACCCCTCTCAACTTAAACCCCTCTCTCCTCAAACCCCTCTCAACTCAAACCCCTCTCTACTCAAACCCCTCTCAACTCAAACCCCCTCTCTACTCAAACCCCTCCGGTCCACCCAGACCAGTTAATGTGGTTAGAGACCCGTATGATGGAAGGATGGAAAACAGTAGAAGGGATAAATATATGATTGCAGTCAGTAAGTAAGAGTTCTTTGCATGGTGAAATGGGTCTGACTGCTGGAGAACATGCTCTATAGGGTTCCGCAGCAAACAAGCTACCTCTATTTTTACAAACTTGACATCGTATTACATGTTGAAGTATTGTTCAAATAATATTTGAAAAAAGGGTTGAAATATCTATAAAAAAAGAATAAATGTTAAAAAATTGTAATCTAGGAAAACATGTGTTTTAAATTATGTTTGTTGTTTCAATATTTCAATGTTTCAATATATAAAAATATTATAGTGGAAACAACATTTAATATTAAATGATTATAAAAGTTTAAAAAGATTTAATAATTAATCAGCATTAATATTTTAACTTAAAATCAACATTTACAATATTCTGAATTTTCATTATTATAATAGAATTAGCAGTTTATTACATTTTGATTATAAGACACTTAAAATAGAAACATAGCATTTAATTAATATTAAAGAAGTTATTATTATATTTGAATTATTATTATTAGCATTATTAATATTTATTTATATTATTATTGCTTTTTTTTTTAGCATTTTATATTATTTTGATCCTAATACCTTTTAAAAAGATTTTAATTCAAAAATAGAAGCAATGACAACGTAGTCTTATACACATCTGTATACAGAACTGTGTGCAGTGTAGAATCTAAGGTTAATTCAGTGTTGAAGATGTTAAAACCCAACATTGACTCACTTTGGGAATTTGCAAGAACAGTCCACTCAGATCAGGAGCGTCCAGTCTGATCCACAAAGAGACTCTTTTCATTCCGACACGTGCGGGGTCGTTACTGAAGACGGAGACCAACTGATTAAACAAGTAGACTCAGGCGTGCAGCAGCCTGCTCAGAACCAAACCCTGCAGCTCCGCCGGCCCTGCGCGGATAAGACGGCCTGATACGGCGACATTGGAGCTGAAACTGATCCTGAGAAATCCAATCTGCATCAGATCAGTCCTGCTGTCTCACTCAGAGATACAAAGAAGAGCAAGAGTTCTCACTGACAGCATGCACATCACTTTAATCCAGCAGCAGCACTCGTTTACACAGAGATCCAGTGAGAGGAGGACCATCCAGGTGATCAACACAGGTAATACACACAGTTATCTCAACAGGATCTCTCTCTCCCTCTCTCACACACACATACACACTCACACCAACACACACACACACACACACACACAAAAACACATTCACAAGAGGTTCATGTGTGCCAAAGCAGACAGAGTAATGAGTGTAAATGTTTTGATTGGCTGTATATGACGTATCA
>CM038719.1:43315356-43320356 GCA_021613375.1 Megaleporinus macrocephalus | reverse complement strand
TTTGTCTTGTGTTTTAACCTCCAACCACTAGAGAGCAGTGTTCCTCACTACTAGACTCTTCCACTCCAATAAAAACAAGTAGCATTAGCATTAGCAAGCCTATGAATATGGTCGTATGTTTTTTTTGTACAACGACTGTTTTGTTTACCCTATCGCAATATACCACAGTATACTGAATTATAACCCCTGTGTTAGTATACTGAATTATAATCCCTGTGTTAGTATACTGAATTATAACCCCTGTGTTAGTATACTGAATTATAATCCCTGTGTTAGTATACTGAATTATAACCCCTGTGTTAGTATACTGAATTATAGTCCCTGTGTTAGTATACTGAATTATAACCCCTGTGTTAGTATACTGAATTATAGTCCCTGTGTCAGTATACTGAATTATAACCCCTGTGTCCGTATACTGAATTACAATCTCTGTGTCAGTATACTGAATTATAACCCCTGTGTTAGTATACTGAATTATAATCCCTGTGTTAGTATACTGAATTATAACCCCTGTGTCCGTATACTGAATTACAATCTCTGTGTCAGTATACTGAATTATAACCCCTGTGTTAGTATACTGAATTATAATCCCTGTGTTAGTATACTGAATTATAACCCCTGTGTTAGTATACTGAATTATAACCCCTGTGTTAGTATACTGAATTATAACCCCTGTGTTAGTATACTGAATTATAACCTGTGTCAGTATACTGAATTATAACCCCTTTGTCCATATACTGAATTATAATCTCTGTGTCAGTATACAGAATTAAAATCCTTGTGTTAGTATACTGAATTATAACCCCTGTGTCAGTACACTCAATTATAATCCCTGTGTCAGTATACTGAATTATAATCCCTTTGTCAGTACACTAAACTATAATCCCTGTGTCAGTATACTGAATTATAATCCCTGTGTTAGTATACTGAATTATAATGCCTGTGTCAGTATACTGAATTATAATCCCTTTGTCAGTACACTAAATTATAATCCCTGTGTCAGTATGCTGAATTATAATCCCTGTGTTAGTATACTGAATTATAATGCCTGTGTCAGTATACTGAATTATAATCCCTGTGTTAGTATACTGAATTATAATCCCTGTGTCAGTACACTAAATTATAATCCCTGTGTCAGTATACTGAATTATAATCCCTTTGTCAGTACACTAAATTATAATCCCTGTGTCAGTATACTGAATTATAATCCCTGTGTTGTATACTGAATTATAATGCCTGTGTCAGTGTACTGAATTATAATCCCTGTGTTAGTATACTGAATTATAATCCCTGTGTCAGTACACTAAATTATAATCCCTGTGTCAGTATACTGAATTATAATCCCTTTGTCAGTACACTAAATTATAATCCCTGTGTCAGTATACTGAATTATAATCCCTGTGTTAGTATACTGAATTATAATGCCTGTGTCAGTGTACTGAATTATAATCCCTGTGTTAGTATACTGAATTATAATCCCTGCGTTAGTATACTGAATTATAATTCCTGTGTCAGTACACTAAATTATAATCTCTGTGTCAGTATACTGAATTATAATCTGTGTCAGTACACTAAATTAAAATCCTTGTGTCAGTATACTGAATTATACTCCCTGTGTCAGTACACTAAATTATAATCCCTGTGTCAGTATACTGAATTATAATCCCTTTGTCAGTACACTAAATTATAATCCCTGTGTCAGTATACTGAATTATAATTCCTGTGTTAGTATACTGAATTATAATGCCTGTGTCAGTGTACTGAATTATAATCCCTGTGTTAGTATACTGAATTATAATCCCTGCGTTAGTATACTGAATTATAATGCCTGTGTCAGTACACTAAATTATAATCTCTGTCAGTATACTGAATTATAATCTGTGTCAGTACACTAAATTAAAATCCTCGTGTCAGTGTACTGAATTATAATCCCTGTGTCAGTACACTAAATTATAATCCCTGTGTCAGTATACTGAATTATAATCCCTTTGTCAGTACACTAAATTATAATCCCTGTGTCAGTATACTGAATTATAATCCCTGTGTTATTATACTGAATTATAATCCCTGTGTCAGTACACTAAATTATAACCCCTGTGTTAGTATACTAAACTATAACCCCTGTGTCAATATACTGAATTATAATCCCTGTGTTAGTATACTGAATTATAATCCCTTTGTCAGTACACTAAATTATAACCCCTGTGTCAGTATACTGAATTATAATCCCTGTGTCAGTACACTAAATTATAATCCCTTTGTCAGTACACTAAATTATAACCCCTGTGTCAGTATACTGAATTATAATCCCTGTGTCAGTACACTAAATTATAATCCCTGTGTTAGTGTACTGAATTATAATCCCTGCGTTAGTGTACTGAATTATAATCCCTTTGTCAGTACACTAAATTATAACCCCCGTGTCAGTATACTGAATTATAATCCCTTTGTCAGTACACTAAATTATAACCCCCGTGTCAGTATACTGAATTATAATCCCTTTGTCAGTACACTAAATTATAACCCCCGTGTCAGTACACTAAATTATAACCCCCGTGTCAGTATACTGAATAATAACCCCTGTGTCAATATACTGAATTATAACCCCCGTGTCAGTGTACTGAATTATAATCCCTGTTTATCCCCAGATTACCAGGTTCATGTTTGTGAAGGTCTGTTTGACTGTGTAAGTGCACTGACAGCTTCTAGTCAGGAGGTGTTGACGGGGGTGTTCTGTCACAGTACTGGATGTTCCTGAGCGTTACTCATCATAAGAACTCTGGACAGTTCAGGATGTGGTGGATGATGTGGTGCTTATATACACAGATCTGTAGAAAACATGCTTTGAAGTACAAATAGAAACGTTCAGCACTATTATAATTACATCCACTGCAGCTTTTACAAGTACAAAAACAACAGCTACACAAAGAGCTACACTCTGTCATGCATACTGCCCCCTGTACGAGCCCCTGGGGGCAGTGTTATGATCTGAGGGGGCTCCGGGTGGTCAGGTCGAGGCTAAATAACCTTAAGAGGTACTTAAATAAAGTCAGCTGATCAACTGAATGTACTTAATGACTATCTCTTGTAGTTCAAACGTTATCAACACAGAAAGTTACAACAACCACCACCTTAAACATGTTCAGTTGCTGTCACTGGTGCTGAACTGGACCTTCAGATCTGTGTTCAGCTCCAGGGGCAGCTCACTGAACACGTTGTTCAATGTGGTTGTTGTTGCAACTTTCTGTGTTGATTAAGGGTGTAAGTAAATATCAAACATCGCGATATTATGTTTAGTGACACTGTATCTATTCTCAAAAACACAGTATCAATAAACAGATTCCTGGCAGACAGTGTGTTGTGTGTTGTGTTTAAACCTCTGACCACTAGGTGGTAGTGTTGTAATCCATTTTCAGCTCCACTCCAACATTAACAAGGTTGCAGTGCTATTGTAAACATTGATAAACCTGTTCATACAGTGGTGTGTTTTAATAGTAGGATTTAAAAAAAAATCACAGTAAATCACTTTACTTGCAGTATCACGATATACTGCGATATATTGAATCGTGACCGCAGTATCACAACTTCTCTTACAGTCCATTTCATTTTAATGTTCTATTTTTAAATGCACAATTATGCAACATTTTCTAATGAATGAAAAATAAATTAAATTAGTAATTAATTAAAAATAAATTAGTAATATATTTACATGTTTACAGAGCTTACATGTTGCAAAATTACCTCTGCCTCAGTCAAAGTCCTGTCACCTATAAAACCAGATTTGGTAAGTCCCAATGTCTCCACTACAAAGGATATCAAAATTATGCTGTTATGTAGTTAAACGTGTGTATATCAATAAAAAGTGCTTTGAGAACTAGCTACAACACTTTTATACCTAAAATATATTAATTACAGGATTTAAATGTATATTATTTAATAGTTTATCTCTCGCTCCCATAAAATGTGGTTACTGAGAGGCGGCCGTATTTAAAAAGGTAGAACTTCTGTTGTGAATGACCCCCACACATCATACATCACTGGAGAGACCAGGACGTCCTCTACATGGCACAACAGGTTTTAGCTTGGTAGCTTATTTAGTTTTTGAAATATGTTTTGGAGACTAATGTCCACTTCAGAGGACAAAAATGAATTACCAGGTCTTACGAGGATATACAAACACACACAAACACCCACACACACACACACTGAGGCACGCTGCAATGTTTCAACCATGTATTTTCAGCCAAAACAGACACTTCAATCATTTTAAACCAAATTTCTGTGATGACATTAAATAACAGGTGACGAATGTCTTTCTACGCAGGTCATATATCGAATTAAACAGTTTATATAACAAACTAAAATTTTATATAACGAATTAAACAGTTTATATAACAAATTAAAATTTTATATAACAAATTAAACAGTTCATATAACAAATTAAAATTTTATATAACGAATTAAACTGTTCATATAACAAATTAAAATTTTATATAACGAATTAAACTGTTCATAAAGTGAATCTTAACATCCATTTACAGAATAAATGACAGACGGGCACATGCACAGTTACACTTGCATAGAACATTTCTGCAAAACAGAAAACTGAACGAACCGACAGGAGCCAGGTTCGTATGTTCACTGGAGTCTGCATGTATAAAAATATAAATATAGCTTATATAGTATATACCACCTCTGCAGTGTACGAGGATTAAATACGTATGTTCTCATACTTACACAATTTCGAGCAGTGCAAAGAACGTAATCGTTCATACTTAGTACTGATCCGAGTACTAGCATGTGGAATTAGTACTACGTTATTACTCTAGTACTATGTAAGTGTGGAGCTATGATAGTGTTGTTTTGTAACAGCTGTTGGTTTAAAATACTTCTGAAACCAAAAAATATGGTTTAGTTATTTGGTTGTTCCGTTTGAAACCTGAAATCGGTTGGTTAGACCGAGACGGCATTCGTTACTGGCAAAGCGAGCTGAGCTGAAA
>CM038719.1:43307856-43310356 GCA_021613375.1 Megaleporinus macrocephalus | reverse complement strand
CTTTCTCTGCCTTTCTCTCTCTTTCTATACATCTCTCTCTCTCTACCTCTCTCTTTTTACCCCTCTCTCTCTACCTCTATCTTTCTCTCTTTCTTTACACCTCTCTTCTCTCTCTCTCTACATCTCTCTTTCTCTACATCTCTCTTTCTCTACATCTCTCTGTTTCTATACATCTCTCTCTCCCTCTCTTTTTCTCTACCGCTCTCTCTCTACCGCTCTCTCTCAACATCTCTCTCTTTACCTCTCTTTTTCTCTCTCTACCTCTCTCTTTCTCTACCTCTCTCTGTTTCTATACATCTCTCTCTACCTCTCTTTTTCCCCCTCTCTCTACCTCTATCTCTCTCTTTCTCTACCTTTGTCTCTCCCTCTCCACCTGTCTTTCTTACTTTTCTTTCTTTCTCTCTTTCCCTCTCTTCTTTCTCTCTCTCTCTCTCTCTCTCTCTCTCTCTCTCTCTCTGTCTACACCTCTGTTACAATAAAGTAAACTTTCCTTGTGCGTCTCGTGGGAGTTGCACTCTTACTGCTTCACTTCACCACACACACACACACACACACACACACACACACACACACACACACACACACACACAGATAAGCTAACTTCCTGCTCACGAGACCCCTCTCTCTCTCTCACACACACTGCTGTTGTGTACCTGCTGCTTCAGCGGGAGCGCGAGCTCGCCATGGCGGAACTCCACGTGGTGCGCGCGGTCCAGCTGCAATCCTGCCTCGCGTGAACAACGCTCATGCCGCGCGCGCCGACTGACGGTCCCTCTCGCGCAGCCGAACTCTTCATACTGCCTGTGCTCGAGCCCGCTTGTCTTGGTGTATAAAGGGGCCCCGCCCCTGCTGTGACGCGCTGCGGAGTCCCGCCCACCGGCTTTCACTGGCCGGACGCGGACAACAAGATTCCCGGTAAACGGAGAAAACGCGCGCGGTAGATGAGTAACCGCGCTTCTAGTGACTCATTACATAAACAGCACCGAGCAGAAAGACTTAGGTCATCCACAACATCATTAACACCAAACAAACAAACAAACAACAGCAGCACGAGAGCAAATACTAACACCTGTCCACTCACTGTCCACTCACTGTCTACTCACTGTCTACTCACTGTCCACTTACTGTCCACTCATTGTCCACTCACTGTCCACTCACTGTCCACTCTATTAGACACTCCTACTACCTGCTGGTCCACCTTGTAGATGTAAAGTCAGAGACAGTAGCTCATCTGCTGCTGCACAGTTTGTGTCCCTCTAGTTCTTCATCAGTGGACACAGGACGCCGCCCACAGGACACTGCTGTCCGGATAGTTTTGGTTGGTGGACGATTCTCAGTCCAGCAGTGACACTGAGGAGTTTAAACACTCCAGAAGCAGCACTGTTGTGTCTGATCCACTCACACCAGCACAACACACACTAACACACCACCACCACCATGTCAGTGTCACTGCAGTGCTGAGAATGACCCACCTCCCTAAAAGTATCTGCTCTGTGGTGGTCCTGTGGGGGTCCTGTGGGGGTCCTGATCGTTAAAGAACAGAGTGATAAAGTATACAGAGATTCCAGTGGGTTGATTGGTTGGTTGTATAGGGCTTTTTAACTTTAACAGAAAAATTAGAAATTAAATTGAACAAATTTTATCTGAAAGTTGTAGACATGCTATTTTAATTCTAGAAAAATCATTAAGCCCCTCCCCCTACACAGGTATACACACAGGGAAGACGTCTGAGTAACAGGTGCACAACACTTCCTATCATATGTCTCCCCACACTCACACACACACACACACACTGGCCACGCCTTCCAGCTCCACTGTTTACGTAGGACAGTGTGTGTGTGTGTGTGTGTGTGTGTGTGTGTGTGTGTGTGAGTGTGTGTGTGTGTGGGTCACCCTTACCTGGATCTATATCTGCAGTGACGCACCTCATCAGCTATGCAGGTGAACAGGTGTGACGGGTCAGTTCCAGTTCAGCTAAAGAAAAAAAAATCTGAAAATGTATTTAAAAATTAGCTCCGTAACATAAGCCATGTTACCTTTTCACTCTTTCCTTAAATCTAAATAAAACTATTAATAAAACTATTATTCATTGAATATTAATCAGATTCTATTGATTATATTAAAACCACAGCCCTGTATCTCCACTCACTGTCCACTGTATCAGCTCCACTGACCATACAGGACCTCCACTCACTGTCCACTGTATCAGCTCCACTGACCATACAGGACCTCCACTCACTGTCCACTGTATCAGCTCCACTGACCATACAGGAGCTCCACTCACTGTCCACTGTATCAGCTCCACTGACCATACAGGACCTCCACTCACTGTCCACTGTATCAGCTCCACTGACCATACAGGACCTCCACTCACTGTCCACTGTATCAGCTCCACTGACCATACAGGGCCTCCACTCACTGTCCACTGTATCAGCTCCACTGACCATACAGGACCCCCACTCACTGTCCACTGTATCAGCTCCACTGACCATACAGGAGC
>CM038719.1:43252856-43302856 GCA_021613375.1 Megaleporinus macrocephalus | reverse complement strand
AATGATGCAGAAAAATTAAAATCAGTTAAAATCAATCAATTAATCAACAATTTGTTGTTAGTTCTGGAGTCGCAGCTGATAATCTGGCAGGTAATGCAACATGCAAACAGTGCAGAACACCTGCGTCATCAGTTTCAGGTGGTGCTGGTCCATGCTGTCATCATGAGGGTGAATATTAAAGAGATATATAGAAGAAACCGAGTCTTATAGGACAACAGCAGTCTTTAGCCTGGAGTTAGCGTTTAGCATCTTTAGCTCACCAGTCATGCTGGTGTTTAACTGATGCTGCCTGCAGTGTATCTGTAGCCTGACAGCTCATCAAGCCGAGTATCTACAGCTCAACACCTGGTGCTCATAGTAGGGACGACTATAGTATTAACAAAGACTGTCAGTGTCTGGACTTTGCATGTAAACATGAACATTTTAGGGAAGCTTGAATGAGATACAGCGGTTTGATAGTGTATTAATACACAAATACACACTAAGAAGCCAAAACATTAGGACCACTGACAGATGAAGCCAGTGGTGCATGTCCAGGTCTCATTTATGTACAAACTGCCTTTTTATGATATCTGATCAAACAGACGTTCAAGGCGTTGACCACTTCGTTCGACCCTGTGTTATAAACCTGGTTCCTAAAAGTACATGACATTGCATACAGGTATGAACAGACGTCTAAGATGTAGTCTGCTGGGTTGCATCACATTTGATCAATCAGGTCTGTAGATGGGAATTTGATTGGCTGATGCAGTGGAACCTTAATTCATTCCTGTCATTGCTTCTCTTTCCTGTCCTATTAAATAAGCCATGATCTTGTAGTGATTTGGGTTTTTTGCAGCACGAACTTTACAGGTATAAAATGATCCAGTATATGTTTCTGGTGTATATATATTTCAGGTCTCTAGATGTACATATGATTGGCTGATGCTGTTGAACCTTAATTCATTGTTTAATCAGATTTCAGACCCCATTAAAAGAGCTGCTCCAGGTGAGGCTCAAACTCACAACCTCAGCAATGGCTTCAGGCGTACTGCTGTATAAGTACCGCGTGCTGACCAATTGCACCCTTGGAGCTTTGCTTCTCGTCTTCTATCAACAACTTCAGTCCACCCAGTTGAACATACTTAGTTGCAACGGGGCCATGGCTTTGCAGTGAGTTGCACCTTCTTCTGCAGAACATAAAACACCAGGACGTCTGTATAAACAGACGTCCTGGTGTTTTACCACATTTGATCAATCAGATCTCTAGAGGGATGCTTGAGTTTCCGATCCTTCTAGTCATATTTGATCAAACAGGTTTTCAGACGTACATTTGAATCTGAAATCAATATTCAATCAGAAATTATTTAAAGTGATGCTGCAGATGAGATTCAAACTCACAACCTTTGCATGACTTTAGTTATATAATTACATAAGGACTGTGTGTGGACTGAGGGCACAACGTCTCAGACCCATACTATCAACAACTTCAGTTCACCCTAGTTTATAAACGTGGTTCCTAAAAGAACAGGACATTGCAGAGATTCAGGTTGAACTGTACAGGTATGAACACACGTCTAGGATATAATCTCTTTGGTTGCATCATATTTGAACAGTTAGGTCTATAGGTGAACATATGATTGGCTGAGGCTGTTGAACCTTAATTCATTGTTTAATCAGACTCCCTTAAAAGCACTGCTCCAGGTGAGGCTCGAACTCACAACCTCGGCATAGCTTCGGACGTACAGCTGTATAAGTACCGCACGCTGACCGATTGCGCCACTGGAGCTTCACTTCCTACTCCTTCAAAAGCTTCACTCCACAGTGTGGAATACTCTTAGGTCCTACAAGGCCACGACTTTGCCGCAATTTGCACCTTCTTCTGCAGAACCTTACAGGTATAAACAGACGTCCTGGTGTTTTACCATATTTGATGAAACAGTTTTGTAGACGTACCTTTGCATCTGAAATCATTGCTCAATCAGAAATTATTTAAATTGATCTTCTAGGGGAGACTCAAACTCACAACCTCAGCATAGCTTTAGTTACATTGTCATATAAGTACTACACACTTACCAAGTGCACCACTAGAGCATCACAGCCCTGAATCGTTGACCACTTCAGCCCACGCTGTGTTACCTGATTTCTAAACGTACATGACATTGCAGTGATTCAGGTTCTTCTGCAAGAATCATACAGGTATATACAGATAGTCCAAGATATTCTTCTGGTGCTTCATCATATTTAATCAATCGGGTCTCTAGATGTACATATGATTGGATTATGTTGAACCTTAATTCATTGTTTAATCAGACTCCCTTAAAAGCCCTGTTATAAACAGACGTCCTGGTGTTTTACCATATTTGATCAATCAGATCTCTAGAGGGATGTTTGAGTTTCCGATCCCTCTAATCATATTTGATCAAACAGGTTTTCAGACGTACATTTGAATCTGAAATCATTGTTCAATCAGAAATGATTTAAAGTGATGGTCCAGGTGAGACTCAAACTCACAACCTTTGCATGACTTCAGTTACAAAAGTACAGAAGGATTTAGTATGCATTGACTGAACCACTGGAGCATCACTGTTCAACCGCATCAACAACTTCAGTTCCCCCTGTTTTATAAACTTGGTTCCTAAAAGAACAGGACATTGCAGAGATTCGATTGAACTGTACAGGTATGAACACAGGTCTAGGATATAATCTCTTTGGTTGCACCACATTTGATCAATCGGATCTCTAGATGTATGGTATGTTTAACTGACTGATACTGTAGAACATTAATTCATCATTTAATCATAGACTCTTAAAAAGGCTGCTCCAGGTGAGGTTCGAACTCACAACCTCGGCATGGTTTTGGATGTACTGCTGTATAAGTATCGCGTGCTTACCGATTGCACCACTGGAGCTAGGAAAGCCTGCCTTTCAAAAACTTCCATCCACCCTGTGGAATGTACTTAGGTCCTACGACGCAATGGCTTTGCAGTGAGTTGCACCTTCTTCTGCAGGAACTTTACAGGTATAAATAGACGTCCTAACGTCCTAATTCTAGAACTCACTAGAACTCACTATCTCAGCATGACTTTAGTTACACTGTCATATAACTACTACACGCATACAGATTACACCACTAGAGCACCACAGACCCAAAGAGTCGACAACTTCGGTCCACCCTCTGTTACTTGATTCATAAAAGCACGTACGATTGGAGTGATTCAAGTTCTTCTGAAAGAATCATACAGGTATATACAGATAGTCCAAGATATTCTTCTGGTGCTTCATCATATTTAATCAATCAGGTCTCTAGATGTACATATGATTGGCTGATGATGTTGAACCTTAATTCATTGTTTAATCAGACTCCCTTAAAAGCCCTGTTCTAGGTGAGGCTTGAAATCTCAACCTTAGCATAGCTTCAGACGTACTGCTGTATAAGTACCGCTCGCTGACCGATTGCGCCACATCCTTAGTATACCCTCTAAACCTGCAATGATATGTTTTTCAGATAGTCCATAACCTCGGCATGGCTTCAGACGTACCCCACGATGACCGATTGCGCCACTGGAGCTTCATTTCCCAATCTGTCAACAACTTTAGTCCACCCTATATATATATATATATATATATATATATATATATATATATATATATATATATATATATATATATATATATATATATAGCCATAATCTTGCAGTAATTAGTTTTTTTTTCCTGCAAGAACCTTACAAGTTTATACAAATAGTCTTGGATATACTTGTAGGCCCATCAATGTTGATCAGTCTGGTCTCTAGATGTATGTTTAATCGGCGGATGCCATAGAACCTTCATTTAATCAGACCCCCTTAAAAGAGCTGCTCCAGGTGAGGCTCGAACTCACAACCTCGGCATGGCTTCAGACATACTGCTGTATAAGTACCGCGCGCTGACCGATTGCGCCACTGGAGCTTCAGCCCCCAAACTATCAACAACTTAAGTCCACTCTGTGAAATATATTTAGGCCCTACAAGTCCATGACTTTGCAAGGAGTTGCACCTGTTTCTGCAGAACCTTACAGGTATAAACAGACGTCCTGGTGTTTTACCGTATTTGATCAATCAGATTTCTAGAGGGATGTTTGAGTTTCCGATCCCTCTAATCATATTTGATCAAACAGGTTTTCAGACGTACATTGTTCAATCAGAAGTTATTTAAAGTGATGGTCCAGGTGAGACTTAAACTCACAACCTCTGCATGACTTTAGTTACGTAACGACTAAGTATGCATTGACTGAACCACTGGAGCATCAATGTTTAACCGCATCAACAACTTCAGTTCCCCCTGTTTTATAAACTTGGTTCCTAAAAGTACAGGATTTGCAGAGATTCAGGTTGAACTGTACAGGTATGAACAGATGTCTAGGATCTAAACTCAATCAGGTCTTCAGATGTATGTTTAATTGACTGATACTGTAAAACATTAATTCATTGTTTAATGAAACACTCTTAAAAACCCTGCGCTAGGTGAGGCTCGAACTCACAACCACAGCATGGCTTCAGACATACTGCAGTATAAGTACCGCGCGCTGACCGACTGTGCCGCTGGAGCGTCAGTTTTGCCCCACTATCAACAACTTTAGTACATCCAGGGTAATATACTTAGGTTTTACAGATATCCTGGTGTTTTATCATATTTGATGGATGTTTGAGTGGCCAGTGCTTCTGGCCTTTTGTCATATTTGATGAAACAGTTTTGTAGACGTTCCTTTGAATCTGAAATCATTGCTCAATCAGAAATTATTTAAAGTGATCTTCTACGGGAGACTCAAACTCAAAACCTCAGCATGACTTGGGCTATACTGTCGGATAAGTACTACACACTTACCGATTACACCACTAGAGCACCACAGACCTAATGAGTCAAGAACTTCAGTCCACCCTCTGTTACATGATTCCTAAAGTATGCGAGATTGCAGTGACTCATGTTGTTCTAAAAGAACACTACAGGTACATACAGATAGTCCAAGATATTCTTCTGGTGCTTCATTACATTTGATCAATCAGGTCTCTGGATGAACATGATTGGCTGATGGTGTTCACCCTTAATTAATTGTTTAACAAGATTGCCTTAAATGCACTGCTCCAGGTGAGGCTCGAACTCACAACCTCTGCATAGCTTCAGATGTACTGCTGTATAAGGACCACGAACTGATCAATTGTGCTACTGGAGCTTCATTTCCAGCTTTATCAACAACTTTAGTCCACCCTATATCTATATCTATATATACACAGCACAACCTTGCACTGATTTCTTTTTTATCCTGCAAGAACCTTACAGGTATATACAAATAGTCTTGGATATCCTTGTAGGCTCAGCATTGTTGATCAGTCTGGTCTCTAGATGTATGTTTAATTGGCTAATGCACTTGAACCTTCATTTAATTAGACCCCATTAAAAGCACTGCTCCAGGTGAGGCTCGAACTCACAACCTCAGCATGGCTTCAGACGTACTGCTGTATAAGTACCGCGCGCTGACCGATTGCGCCACTGGAGCTTCTCTTCTCCACCTATCAACCACTTGAGTCCACCCAGTGGAATATATTTAGGTCCTACAAGTCCATGACTTTGCAGTGATTTGTACCTGTTTTTGCAGAACCTTACAGGTATAAACAGACGTCCTGGTGTTTTACCATATTTGATCAATCAGATCTCTAGAGGGATGTTTGGGTGGTCGATTCTTCTAATCACATTTGATCAAAGAGGTTTTCAGACGTACATTTAAATCTGAAATCATTATTCAATCAGAAATGATTTAAAGTGACAGGCCCCACTGGAGCGTCTCAGACCCATCCTATCAACAACTTCAGTTCACCCTGTTTTATAAACGTGGTTCCTAAAAGAACAGGACATTGCAGAGATTCAGGTTGAACTGTTCAGGTATGAACAGATGTCTAGGATATAATCTCTTGGGTTGCATCACATTTGATCAATCAGGTCTCCAGATGTATGTTTAATTGGCTGAGGCTGTAGAACATTAACTCATTGTTTAATCAGACCCCCTTAAAAGCACTGCTCAAGGTGAGGCTCGAACTCACAACCTCGGCATGGCTTCAGACGTACTGCTGTGTAAGCACTGCACACTAACCAGCTGCACCACTGGAGCTTCACATCTCGTCTTCTATCAACAACTTCAGTCCACTCATTGCAATATACTTAGTTGCAATGAAGCCAAGAAAGCAGTGAGTTGCACCTGTTTCTGCAGAACCTTACAGGTATAAACAGACATCCTGGTGTTTTACCATATTTAATCAAGTTCTGTTTTATAAACTTGGTTCCTAAAAGAACAGGACATTGCAGAGAGTAATTTGGTTTTTTTTCCTGCAAGAACCTGACAGGTATATACAAATACTCCAAGATACCCTTTTGATGCTTCATCATATTTGATCAATCAGGTCTCTATGTGAACATATGATTGGCTGATACTGTTGAACCTTAATTCATTGTTTAATTTGACTCCCTTAAAAGGTGAAGCTCGAACTCACAATCTCAGCATAGCTTCGGACGTACAGCTGTATAAGCACCGCTCGCTGACCGATTGCGCCACTGGAGCTTCACCTCCTGAGCTATCAAAAACTTCTGCTGTTGCTCTAATAATGAAAGCAGTGACTGTTTGCGAGACCTTGTGAGTGAAGTCTTAAATGATTTTTCAATGGAACGTAATCAGATTACCCTTGGAAAGCTGGACACCATGATCAGACCCTCTGTATGGTCAGTCACCAGCTCCCTGGACTGTCCACTGAAGTGAGTAACCCCTGTGTTATATAGGCTGACTGTGTGTGTGGAGTATATGGGGGTCGTTGGTGAAACTTTTGGTGGAACAATGACAGTAACAGCAGGACACTGTTGTGGTTACTCTGTATACTGACCAATAAGATCAGGCGGAACTGAGTCATGTGAGTTTACAGTTTAAACATCATCACTACCAGCCTTTTTTTCTTTTTAACCTCATCCCAGCTTAAAAAGTCTCTGATATTTATAAAAATGTAATGCTATTTTCAGAATATGCAGCCAACAGTGTTCCAGTGCTAAAAACTGATCACAGATGAAGGACTAATTTATATGACTAGTATAAATACTGCACCTATATGGTAGGTGTTACTCTTAATAGCCAATAATTATAGATAGAGCAAAACATACTGGCCATTTAGTGTATATACTGATTCACTCTGATCAGTATTCAAAGTAAAGGAAAAAATAACATAATCTTCAGCATCAAATGTTTACAGTGATCACAAGACATTCTTAAAAGCCAGGGTTATAAGTGTAATTGTGTTTAGAACTCTAGTCTGTACAGATTTCAAACAAAGTCGTTCAGATGATCACAGCAGTACAGCTGGTGTTGAAGTGGAGCAAATACAAATATGAGGAATTAAACAGAAACTGGGAAGAAGATGGGAACCATGTGAATGTGCTGATCACTCATTTCCTGATAAGCACCACAGTAGAGCACTGTGTGGACTGCTGCACACAGCTACACACACACACACACACACACACACACACACACACACACACACACACACACACACACACACACACACAGCTATACACACACACACACACACACACACACACACACACACAGCTACACACACACACACACACACACACACACACACACACACACACACACACACACAGCTACACACACACACACACACACACACACACACACACACACACACACACACACAGCTACACACACACACACACACAGCTATACACACACACACAGCTATACACACACACACACACATACACAGCTACACATACACACACACACACACACACACAGCTACACACACACACACAGCTATACACACAGCTATACACACACACACACACAGCTATACACACACACACACAGCTATACACACACACACACACATACACAGCTACACATACACACACACACACACACACAGCTATACACACACACACAGCTATACACATACACACACAGCTATACACACACATACACACACAGCTATACACACACTCACAGCTATACACATACACACACAGCTATACACACACATACACACACAGCTATACACACACTCACACACACAGCTATACACACACACACAGCTATACACACACACACAGCTACACACACACACACACAGCTATACACACACACACACACAGCTATACACACACACACAGCTATACACACACACAGCTATACATACCCACACACACACACACACAGCTATACACACACATACACACACAGCTACACACACACACACACAGCTATACACACACACACACAGCTATACACACACACACACGCAAACACACACAGCTATACACACACACACACACAGCTATACACATACAGCTATACACACACATACACACACAGCTATACACACACACACACACACAGCTATACACACACACACACACACAGCTATACACACACAGGGCTATACACACACACACACAGCTATACACACACACACACAGCTATACACACACACACATACACACACACACACACACACCCACACATACACAGCTATACACACACACACACACACACAGCTATACACACACACACACACACACAGCTATACACACACACACACACAGCTATACACACACACACACACACAGCTATACACACACACACACCCATACACACACACACACACAGCTATACACCCACACACACACACAGCTATACACACACACACACACACACACCCATACACACACACACAGCTATACACACACACACACACACACACACACACACACACACACACACAGCTATACACACACACACACACACACACACACAGCTACACACACACACACACACACACACACACAGCTATACAGACACACACACCCATACACACACACACACACACACACACACACACACACACACACACACAGGGATGTGAATTTACAGAACCCAGCACTGTGCGCATGTAGAATGAGGCTACTGGGTTTCCAGGTCGAGGCCCCTTGCTGGATCAAAGTGGTCTGTAAGTAATAAAGCGTGTATTCTGATTTATGTCAAGCAGTCCTTTTAGAGAGCAGATCTTTGAAGTCTAACTTTGTAAGAACTCTGGGTCTAAACTGGATCCTCTGAATTCAGAAGCAGACAAGAAACAGATATAAGACTGTACTTTCCTTTAATGTAAGTCAATGGAACCAATCTCAGTCTAGCCGGGACACTGAGATGTTTAAACACTCCAGCAGCAGCACTGCTGTCTCTGATCTACTCACACCAGCACAACACACACTAACTAATACACCACCGCCAAGTCAGTGTCACTGCAGTGCTGAGAATGGCCCACCTCACTATTAGTAGCTGCTCTGTGGAGGCATTTAACCCATTCAAGCAGTGACACACTCACACTCACATACACACTAGTGAACACACACTAGTGAACACACACACACTAGGGGACAGTAAGCAACAGTTGGGGGTTCGGTGTCCTGCTCAAGGCTACTTTAGTTGTGTCCCGTTGGTTCTGGGGATTGAACCAGTGACATTCTGATCACAGGGCTGGTTCCCTAATTTCCAGCCCACGACTCACATCTCAGAAGAACATCAGCCAGCTTAGCCCCTCAGTCCTGAAGGCCAGGACGACTCTGATGTCCTTCAGAGATGTTAGCAAAGTTAACAGTTGCTGTGGAGTGTTTTGTTTTCTTGTGCATGTTGTTCTCTATTTTCTTTTTTTCTCTCCTCCTATTCCCTTCCCTGATTCCAGGTGGAGCTGTCTCCAGATTCGGCTGCTGTGTGCGGAGTCTTCCCCTCAGAGAAGATTAAAGGTGGAGTGACTCAGGAAGTGATTCAGAAGGAGTGCTCTGGAACTCTGACTCTCATGCTTTGTGTGTGTTGGTTGGATTTTGAGGAACTGGGTGAACTGTGTGTAAACCAGCTTTGTTATACCAGTGTTTTGTTATACCTGACTTTTACACACACACACACACACACACACACACACACACACACACACACACATATATATATATATATATATATATATATATATATATATATATATATATATATATATATATATATATATATATATATTTATAAATACTATTGTTCACTTTTTTTAAAATCTTGTATTTCGTTACACACTTATTGCTGGAAGTAAGTGCCCCTGGAGAAACGGCTTTCTTTTTTGTTCTGTTGTGAAAATTTTGATCAATACAATTAGATAAACGTACTTGTAGATCCACCTACCTCCACCTCATCCCTTAGACTGACTTGTAACATATAAGTTAAAGGCTATATATATATGGCTTAACTGTATTGATCAATCAAAGACAAAGTTTTAAGACTGAATTAAAGATGGGCTGCCAATCGAGTCCCCTTTAGGTAGCCTAGGTGGGCACACAAAGAATTTTCCCTTGGCTCCATATGGGCCCCATGCATTTGACCATGTAGGCAAATATGGGCTGCAAGTTGGGCCCATGTGAACAATCTTCCACTGGCCCCACAGTCAAAACAGAAATAACAGTAACCCTGTTGGTATCACACATGTAGCTTAACTGGACCCCACGTACTTGTAGATCCATCTACCTCCACCTCATCCCTTAGACTGACTTGTAACATATGAGTTATAGGCTATATGTAGTGTAAGTTTGTTGGCCAGTGGGTACAACAGTGGTTTAACTGTATTGGTCAATCAAAGACAGAGAAGATCAGCTTCTTTAGTCATGCCAGTAGAACCAATAAAGATAGATGGACTAAAGCAAAATCTTGAAATAAGGAAAGTACAGAGAACATAGAGGAACTGCTCATGAAGTAAAGCCAACCACCTCATCTGCACAGGCTGTGAAGGTTGATCTTAGATGATCTGTTGACCAATCACAACTCCTTGACCATCAATCATCAATCAAACAAGCAGGTAGGCTGGTAATGGCTATAATACAGGTCTGGCAGTTCATCGCCATTGTGAACTTCAGCCCTATAGTTGTTGGTTCGTCTGGAGAGAACACAACAATAAATAAGGTCCCTGTCCAATTTTTCACAGACCACATTGTACGCCAGGCTCCTTCCTCTTCCTGTGCAGTGAGGAGGCAGGGGATGCAGATACAGCAGACCCACATGTGGCTGTAGATATACAATAATGTGCCCTGAGCACATATAACCGGATATTTATATTTATCTGCTTCCATAACAACAGCATCTTCAAATATATCTCCACCCACACAATCCCAAAACATGACTCAGACACATGGCCGGGCCAGCATTGTGGTGGGCCATAGTACCGAATGTCTGATTACTGCCAGAAAATAAAAGCTTATAAAAAAGCCAGTCGTATCTGAAACACTAACATGGTCCTGGTCTGGGGAAGAGTTGTGTTAGCTGCTCACTCTATTTGAATTAAGGATTTTGGTCAGCAAGTCACATCTTTAGAATCATTGAGGTGTTTTTAATGTTTGCTATTGAGTTTAGGCCTCTTTTTAAAGACCAGGGTACAGTATATACTAATATAATCACTTTGATGTAACATTAATGAGTGATATCCAGATTAATTTTATATTATTTGAGCATTTGAACATGTATTTGCTCTATTATAATGTTACAATAAATACAAATAACAGTAAAACAGCATGTGTAGATAATATGAACGACAAAGTGCTGTCTTATTTGTACTTGTTCTGCATTACCTGCTTTGCCTAATCATTTATTAATTTAATCAAATCAGGTGTGCTGTTGATGGAATTCAACACATTTATATGAAGACTGGAGGAATCAAAGACAGAACTGTTCTTATGTGTTTGTTGAGAAGCAAGGAAGCACAATCACAAGATATCTACCCAGACAGCATGTCCATGTGGGCCCCACATGAATTAAAGATGGGCTGCCAATCGGGTCCCCATTAGGTAGCCTAGGTGGGCACACAAAGAATTTTTCATTGGCTCCATATGGGCCCCATGCATTAAACCATGTGGGCAATGTAGGTTGCAAGTTGGGCCCATGTGAACAATCATCCACTGGCCCCACAGTCAAAACAGAAATAACTGTAACCCTGCTGGTACCACACATGTAGCCTAACTGGACCCCACAACTGTAGCCTAACTGGGGCCCACAATGGCAGCCTAACGGGGCCACACAGAGGTAAACCACCTGGGGCCCACACCTTTAGCCTTACAGGGGAACATAACTGTAAACCATCTAGGCCCCCAGCAGAAACCTAACTGGGGTCCACAAACTGACCTAACTGGAATTCCTGACTGTAACCCAACTGGGCCCAAAGTTATAACTCAACTGATACCCAAAGTTGTAACCCAATGGGCGCCCAAAGTTTTATAAATAAAATTAAATGGGGCAGCTGTAAGTTGGAGGTTAGGGAACCAGCCTTGTGACTGGAAGGTCAGCTCGATTGAGCAGGGCAATCTCTCAAACCCAACTGGGGTCCAAAGTTATAACCCATCTGAGGTCCATGTATCACCAAACAAAAACCCATACAGCCCAGATAAAACACATATGGGGCCCATATAGACATGTTGGCTGGGTTGCCATGGCATTGACATAAGATTCAAACTGGACCTGCATTTACGCATGACTTCACTAGAATTGTGTTTGTTTCTGCAAAATGTTGCAGTCTATGTCATACCCCCGTATGAGACTGCAGGCAGGCGTGGGCCGCAACGCCTATGTTGTGGCGAGAGCAGGAGTAAAAACTCAGTCCAGCACAGACCTTTAATTTAAACCTCTGGAAAGCCGCAAAAACAGAAAGACCAGGTTACAATTTACAAAGTTCTGAAACAAAAACACACAAATGTAAACGTAGAAATCTGAGAGGCTTTCAAACGCGACCTCAGGGTCTTCTAACACAGTCAGTATGTTTACATAAACACTAAGCGCTGGATATTAGATTAAGGCTGTGTCCCAAACTGAATGCAGCTGTCTCTATGCCTTGCTGCCTGCACTCCTGTCTCCATATTTCCACTGTGTCAGTCTTCTGCTCTTATTGCATATCCAAATCTCGGTACCACAGAGTATTATGGGATGTGTGATTTACTTCACAAGATGGCCAAACAGAGGACCCTGAGCAGGAGGCCCTGACTGGGCGCCTTGTCATCTCGGAGTATTATATATTAAAGCAGCTTAACCCTTTGATGCACAAGCTAAGAAAACCCCTTCCAATGCACAACATGGTTAAACTCTCCCCGTATTCATTTCCTATGTTACTGTATGTACTGCTGAGTGTCTATTTTACTATATGTACTACTGAGTGTCTCTATGTTACTGTATGTACTACTGAGTGTATCTATGTTACTGTATGTACTGCTGAGTATCTCTATGTTACTGTATGTGCTGCTGAGTATCTCTATATTACTGTATGTACTACTGAGTGTCTCTATATTACTGTATGTACTGCTGAGTGTCTCTATGTTACTGTATCTACTACTGAGTGTCTCTATGTTACTGTATCTACTACTGAGTGTCTCTATATTACTGTATGTACTGCTGAGTATCTCTATGTTACTGTATGTACTGCTGCGTGTCCATGTTACTGTATGTACTACTGAGTGTCTCTATGTTACTGTATGTACTGCTGAGTGTCTCTATGTTACTGTATGTACTACTGAGTGTCTATATTACTGTATGTACTGCTGAGTGTCTCTATGTTACTGTATGTACTGCTGAGTGTCTTTATGTTACTGTATGTACTGCTGAGTGTCTCTATGTTACTGTATGTACTGCTGAGTATCTCTTTGTTACTGTATGTACTGCTGAGTGTCTCTATGTTACTTTATGTACTGCTGAGTATCTCTATGTTACTGTATGTACTGCTGAGTATCTATGTTACTGTATGTACTGCTGAGTGTCTCTATGTTACTGTATGTACTGCTGAGTGTTTCTATGTTACTGTATGTACTGCTGAGTATCTCTATGTTACTATATGTACTGCTGAGTGTCTCTATGTTACTGTATGTACTGCTGAGTATCTATGTTACTGTATGTACCGCTGAGTGTTTCTATGTTACTGTATGTACTGCTGAGTGTCTTTATGTTACTGTATGTACTGCTGAGTATCTCTATGTTACTGTATGTACTGCTGAGTGGCTCTATGTTACTGTATGTACTGCTGAGTATCTCTATGTTACTGTATGTACTGCTGAGTGTCTATGTTACTGTATGTACTGCTGAATGTCTCTATGTTACTGTATGTACTGCTGAGTGTCTATGTTACTGTATGTACTGCTGAGTGTCTCTATGTAACTGTATGTACTGCTGAGTATCTCTATGTTACTGTATGTACTGCTGAGTATCTCTATGTTACTGTATGTACTGCTGAGTGTCTATGTTACTGTATGTACTGCTGAATGTCTCTATGTTACTGTATGTACTGCTGAGTGTCTATGTTACTGTATGTACTGCTGAGTGTCTCTATGTAACTGTATGTACTGCTGAGTATCTCTATGTTACTGTATGTACTGCTGAGTGTCTCTGTGTTACTGTATGTACCGCTGAGTGTCTATGTTACTGTATGTACCGCTGAATGTCTATGTTACTGTATGTACTACTGAGTGTCTATGTTACTGTATGTACTGCTGAGTGTCTTTATGTTACTGTATGTACTGCTGAGTGTCTCTATGTCACTGTATGTACTGCTGAGTGTCTCTATGTTACTGTATGTACTGCTGAGTGTCTTTATGTTACTGTATGTACTGCTGAGTGTCTATGTTACTGTATGTACTGCTGAGTGTCTCTATGTTACTGTATGTACTGCTGAGTGTCTATGTTACTGTATGTACTGCTGAGTGTCTCTATGTTACTGTATGTACTACTGAGTGTCTATGTTACTGTATGTACTGCTGAGTGTCTATGTTACTGTATGTACTGCTGAGTGTCTTTATGTTATTGTATGTACTGCTGAGTGTCTCTGTGTTACTGTATGTACTGCTGAGTGTCTCTATGTTACTGTATGTACTGCTGAGTGTCTATGTTACTGTATGTACTGCTGAGTGTCTCTATGTTACTGTATGTACTACTGAGTGTCTATGTTACTGTATGTACTGCTGAGTGTCTATGTTACTGTATGTACTGCTGAGTGTCTTTATGTTACTGTATGTACTGCTGAGTGTCTCTATGTTACTGTATGTACTGCTGAGTATCTCTATGTTACTGTATGTACTGCTGAGTGTCTATGTTACTGTATGTACTGCTGAGTGTCTCTATGTTACTGTATGTACTGCTGAGTGTCTATGTTACTGTATGTACTGGTAAGTATCTCTATGTTACTGTATGTACTGCTAAGTATCTCTGTGTTACTGTATGTACTGCTGAGTGTCTCTATGTTACTGTATGTACTGCTGAGTGTATCTATGTTACTGTGTGTACTGCTGAGTATCTCTATGTTACTGTATGTACTGCTGAGTGTCTATGTTACTGTATGTACTGCTGAGTATCTCTATGTTACTGTATGTACTGCTGAGTGTCTATGTTACCGTATGTACTGCTGAGTATCTCTATGTTACTGTATGTACTGCTGAGTGTCTATGTTACTGTATGTACTGCTGAGTATCTCTATGTTACTGTATGTACTGCTGAGTGTCTTTATGTTACTGTACGTACTAGGAATAGAACATGTCTTGCAAGAACCCTAAATAGTCTTCCATTCTACACTAGGAAGTCACAACTTTCACACATTTTCAATAAGACGACAGAGAAAGGTCTCTTTGTTCACTTCTCTGTGGTTTAACTGTTTTTTTTTATAACAATGTATATGATAAGATCTAAAGGAAAACATACTGGTGCCAGTAAAATGTTCCTTTGCTGTACAGTCATGTGTCCCAGTTTATTTTCTCCGATGTCTGGACGAACAGCGGCCAGACTTCAGTGGAGACTTGCTGGAGACACAAACTAAATAAATAAATAAAAAAACTTCATTAAATGTGTCCATTTAAACTCAAACAATGGATTTACATTTACACCCAGTAATCTATTTTCCACTTTTGTTTATTTTTATGATCTTAAGCAATAAAATGAAGGCCAATCATGTTGTTTATCAACTGCAGCGAGTTCTCTCATAATTGTGGGAAAGTTTCTGGCTTTATGGAGGAAACAAGGGGTCTTTTGTTTTGGTTTGCTGTTTGCCCAACTGCCCAATCATTGCAAAACCAGGGACGTCTGTGGGATAACTGCTTTACTGCGAAAACTTAAGGTCAGTTCACTGAAAGAACTTAAACTTAAAAAAAAAATCTAAACTTAAACTTAAAAGAATGAAAGCCGTACAGATCTGTACACACGTCCACTTGGCCAGTTCTTATAATAACTGTGTTTATATGGTCACTTGTAGTGGTTCCACTGAGGTTCCACTCTTGGTCACCCCTTGTTACACCTCTGTTAACTCTGCTAGTCTCCATAAAATACCAAATACTAAGTTTATAGTCTAAGTACCCGGAGGAAACCCTCTCAAGCACGCACAGAACATCCCCTCCACTCTGTTCTTCACCTCCATCTCCTCCACTCTGTTCTTCACCTCTATCTCCTCCACTCTGTCCTTAACCTCCATCTCCTCCACTCTGTCCTTAACCTCCATCTCCTCCACTCTGTTCCTCACCTCCATCTCCTCCACTCTGTTCTTCACCTCCATCTCCTCCTCTCTGTTCCTCACCTCCATCTCCTCCACTCTGTTCCTCACCTCCATCTCCTCCACTTTGTTCCTCACCTCTATTTCCTCCACTCTGTTCCTCACCTCCATCTCCTCCACTCTGTTCCTCACCTCCATCTCCTCCACTCTGTTCCTCACCTCCATCTCCTCCACTCTGTTCCTCACACACTGCCTCCATCTCCTCCACTCTGTTCCTCACACACTGCCTCTAACTGGATTACCAAGGTTATTAGAATGTAGTGTCTGAGAAGAATCTAAAGTAAGGCTAGTAAGGTCAGTATAATGTTGGCTCTGATGAGAAGAACGACTCCATACTGTAATAAAAGCCTCTATACTCAGAATATACTCTCGTCTGACTGACAGGTATCTATGGAGACGCTGGCTAGTGGGCTGTCCTCACTATAGAACAATACATAGGACAATATACAACCAACCCCCCCCCATTCCTGCTGCTGGTATACATACATTTACACACTGTGCCCCCCCACAGCAAACCCCACCCCACACCACCCCAATCCCCCCACCCCCAGACAGTCATGTTTTATTGCTACAGTAAGCTGTTGTGCTTTGATTGGAGCCAAATTCTTTTTTTCTACATTTCATGAATAAAAACAATCGAGACCGTAAACGTGTTTTGGATCAGAGCCGATACTTTTTCCTCTCTTTCAACTTTTTTCTCTCTCTCTCTTTCAGCCCCGCCACCAAACACCCTCCTATTCTTCACGCCTTCCTCCCTCTCCCTTCCTGTCTTTTGAACTCGGTGCCCTCTCTCTCTCTCTCTCTCTGTTTCTCTCTCTCTCTATCTTTTTCTCACTCTCTGTTTCTCTCTCTCTTTCTCTCTCTCTCACTCTCGCTCTTTCTCTCTCTCTCTCTCTCTCTGTTTCTCTCTCTCTATCTTTTTCTCACTCTCTGTTTCTCTCTCTGTTTCTCTCTCTCTCACTCTCTCTCTCTTGCTCTCTCTCTCTCTCTCTCTCTCTCTCTCTCTCTCTCTCTCTCTCTGCAGGGGAGCTCTCTGTTCACTCCAGAAGGCTATGACAGGTGGGCTCACTTGAGGGTTATTTCACAAAGTCTGACCAATGAGAGGAGAGATCAGATACGTTTAGACAGGAACGTCCTGCTGTGATTATAATATTAGACTGAGAGGAGAAGTTTACTGAAGCTGTTCAGCTGAAAGGCTCTAGTCCCCTTTTGGTTCTCTAGTCTGGATACAGGATGAGATGTGGTTGGCATACAGGTTCTGTAGAACATCCTGCAGCACATTTACCCACAAAGGCTGCAGCTGGTCCTGTAGATCCTGAACACTCGTAGGTACTGAAGCTGGAGTCCCAGCTGGGACCCATAAATGCCAGACTGGAATTGTTGGGACCTGGTGGAGACGTTCCTGGGAAGCCCTCGCTGTGTGTGGAACATTAATCTGCTGAACAATGCCAGTTGGACGTTCTGCCCTGAGAGGAAACACATGCGGACGTCCTGCACATATGGCTGAGCTGTTAGTGACCCTCGTACCACTACTAAGGGGGCTGACTGCAGTAGCGATGGTCCCCAGATCATCACACCAGCGAGTGGATCAGTGTGTCGCTCCACAGCAAAGGCAGGACTCCATACTCCAGATTCTTTGTCTATATATATATATATATATATATATATATATATATATATATATATAGTCATTGTCCAATGAAAAACAAGAATCTCCAAAATTGCAACATACTTTAAAAAACATACTTTACCTTCAATGTGAGTCAATGGAACCAGAGCTATTTTCCAAGCTATTTTGGAGCATTTCTATTGGTCCATTCATCATGAAAATTCTTCACAATGTGAACGACCACTGCTGTGTTCAAATTATGTACAAAACACAAAATCGACAAAAATCGACAGCGATGATATATATATATATATATATATATATATATATACTGCAAAATTCTGCTATACTAAGGATGTCTCATATATGTATATATTTTAAGCAACACAGTCCTGCCATAAACTCCAATTCCCAGAATTCCATAGCTTCTGACTTCAGAAACACATGCTCACTTTCAGCCAATCATAAACAGACCACCTGAAATCTAATCACACACCTGTTAGTCATTTACCTGTTTGTACAAAGCGGTTGCTTCTCTCGGTTGATTGGTTTGCTGTTCATTGTTTGTTTGGTTTTGACCCTCGTCTACTCTCTTGATGTGGAAGCCCTGGTTGTTGATTGTTGCTTCTCGTTTTTGACCGTACTGACCGGACCTGACATCAATAAACCAACCCTCTGTGAGTAACTCCTGTACCTCCCTCTCAGTGTGATGCAGTCCGGTTCTTTGGTTGACGTTAATTAACGTCTGTAAAGTACATAAACGGGGCAAACAGGGCTGCTATGAAGACGTATGTAAATATTTGAGTGCTCTGGTCAGTGAACATGCTTGTTTTATAAACATACATACTGCAATAGAATTGACCATGAATTGACCACTATCAGTCATGGGCCCCTCAGAGAGGACACAGTTAAAGAGCCCGGTCATTTCGTATCTCTGGTTTCATGAAGGCTAGCAATGCAGGCTTGCTGGCAGGTGAACCTCAGGCTCTACTGACCTTGCAGAAGTTGGCCTCATCCTAAGATTTCTCCCCAAATCTACAGCACTTCAGAGATCTCAGGTTTTCTGAGGAGTAAACTAAGAAAGTCACATACGGGGTCTGTCTCAAATCCTAGTGAGCTTCATACATAGGCAGCCTTTTATGTCATAGTATGCGCTCCTGACATGTAGACTGTCCCAATTCTTACATACCTTAAACATGCTGTCTACTGAGGAACCTTATTTAGACCTGATTTTAAGGCAGCAGTGAACGTATCCGCGCTTAAACACCGGTTACATGCAGTGGGCGGGAACAAGCCATGACACAGTTGCTCTCTAACTAGATCATCTATGTAATCTGTTTTATGAGCAGAGATGAGGAGAGAATGCTGCCTAGCTAGTCAGTGCCTACTTGGGCAGCTCACTAGGTTTTAAGACAGACGCATGGTTTGAAAGAAGGAACACTACCTCCTTAGAACCCTGTGAAGTTTGAAGTCAGTGAATCTTAGTTTGATTGAGTTTTGGTGCTCTAACTTTCTTGGAGTCTGCAGACCTCTGCTGCAGACAAGGCCGTCTAGGGTTTGCAAATTAGTAAGATCCCTTACAGGGAACGCACTTCTGCTCATTTCACTGCAAAGTTTTTCTTCTAAATTGAAAATTTTACATAATAATAATCATAATAATAATAATAATAATAATAATAAACATCCAGTGTAAAAGTTATGGCACAGTTTGTATTTTATGTTTATTTTATTTATAGCTAATAAATAGAACTTGTGCAGTAAAGTTTTCAGAAAGGAGTTGTATTCAAGTGCGCCCCCTGTGGACGACGTATTCACCTATGTTCACTCAGCTAATGATGGGGCGTTCAGACTTGTGCATCAGACTGTTTGCACTGTGTTTGTGTTTCATTTGTCTTTTTGGATGTTCTGATTGGCTGAACCTCCACAGCACCGTTTCTTAGCAACGGGACAGCAAGACTGTGGATATGTGTGTGTGTGTGTAAGTGTGTTATATATAGAGAGAGAGTAAAAGAGAGAGAGAGGGAGTGCAAATCAAATCAAGTGGAACAACAGTCTTATTTAGCAATATGAGAGAAAGAGTAAGAAGTTTGTTTCCAGCGTCTCTTCACACCAAATTAAATCCATGGACTTCCAGCAAAGCTCACTAAACTAATTTAAACTTGAGCTCAGACAATCAGTTGATGAATGTGAGCAGAACGCGGAGTGGAGTGGCTCTCCAGCAGCTCTCGGGGTGACCGCTGCCCCAGTTATACGACTTTAGCAGACTTTCTACTCTAAATCACCCACAGCAAGAAGATCCGGCTGCGTTTCCACCCTAAACGAGGTTCTTATTAGTATATCTGTGGCTTTTAATTAGCATAGCTTCTATTAAAAACATCCACTCTTACTCTCTGATCAAGAAAACATGCATCTGTTCATCCTCTACATCTTATATCTCAACCTACACCACCATGTCTGAGCTGAAAATCTCGTATATATTAAATATCAGGATATTATGTTTAGTGATACTGTATTGATTCTCAAAAACACAGTATCGATACACAATCATTGTGTGTTGTGTTTAAACCTCTGACCACTAGATGTCAGTGTTGTAATCCATTCTAAGCTTCACTCCAACATTAACAAGCAGCACAAGGACGCAGTGCTATTGTAAACATTGATAAACCTGTTCATACAGTGGTGTGTTTTAATAGTAGATTCTGAAAAAGCGCAGTGACCCCATCACGACACGTATTGTATCGCCAGGTTCTTACCAATACACAGCCTTAATGTTCACCAGTAAGAACAGCAGATCTGATTAGAACAGACGTAAATAATCAGACATACAATACAAAGTAACATGAATATGTTATTGTGAGAGAAGTAGATCAGATCTTGATCCAGTTTGAAGAACAAAGTTAGGTTCCAGATTTCTCCTGGACGCCCCAGACATTGTATGAATGTGTTCAGTTCTTGATTTAGCTTAATGAAGTACTGAGCAGTCAAAGCAGGTATTAGATCAGAACTGATAATAATACTGGGTTGTTTAGGAGAAGTTTGGAAAGAGTTAAATAAACACACTGACGTATGAAAAACACTACTTACTCTATTAATACTGATTAATATTTAATAATAAAGCGTAAAAGCTCTACTTACTCTATTAATACTGTTTAATATTTAATAATAAAGTGTAAAAGTACTACTTACTCTATTAATACTGATTAATATTTAATAATAAAGCGTAAAAGCTCTACTTACTCTATTAATACTGTTTAATATTTAATAATAAAGTGTAAAAGCTCTACTTACTCTATTAATACTGTTTAATATTTAATAATAAAGTGTAAAAGTACTACTTACTCTATTAATACTAAGTAATATTTAATAATAAAGTGTAAAAGCTCTACTTACTCTATTAATACTGTTTAATATTTAATAATAAAGTGTAAAAGTACTACTTACTCTATTAATACTAAGTAATATTTAATAATAAAGTGTAAAAGCTCTACTTACTCTATTAATACTGTTTAATATTTAATAATAAAGTGTAAAAGCTCTACTTACTCTATTAATACTGTTTAATATTTAATAATAAAGTGTAAAAGCACTACTTACTCTATTAATACTGATTACTATTTAATAATAAAGTGTAAAAGCTCTACTTACTCTATTAATACTGTTTAATATTTAATAATAAAGTGTAAAAGTACTACTTACTCTATTAATACTAATTAATATTTAATAATAAAGTGTAAAAGCTCTAATTACTCTATTAATGCTGTTTAATATTTAATAATAAAGTGTAAAAGTACTACTTACTCTATTAATACTGATTAATATTTAATAATAAAGTGTAAAAGTACTACTTACTCTATTAATACTGTTTAATATTTAATAATAAAGTGTAAAAGCTCTACTTTATTAATACTGATTAATATTTATTAATAAAGTGTAAAAGCTCTACTTACTCTATTAATACTGATTAATATTTAATAATAAAGTGTAAAAGCTCTTACTCTATTAGTACTGATTAATATTTAATAATAAAGTGTAAAAGCACTACTTACTCTATTAATACTGATTAATATTTAATAATAAAGTGTAAAAGCTCTACTTACTCTATTAATACTGTTTAATATTTAATAATAAAGTGTAAAAGTACTACTTACTCTATTAATACTAATTAATATTTAATAATAAAGTGTAAAAGCTCTAATTACTCTATTAATGCTGTTTAATATTTAATAATAAAGTGTAAAAGTACTACTTACTCTATTAATACTGATTAATATTTAATAATAAAGTGTAAAAGTACTACTTACTCTATTAATACTGTTTAATATTTAATAATAAAGTGTAAAAGCTCTACTTTATTAATACTGATTAATATTTATTAATAAAGTGTAAAAGCTCTACTTACTCTATTAATACTGATTAATATTTAATTATAAAGTGTATAAGCTCTACTTACTCTATTAATACTAATTAATATTTAATAATAAAGTGAATAAAAGCTTCCTGTCTGGAAATATATAGCTTTTTATATATAATAATGTCCCCGAGTGTATAAAACTACAGTAATGTAGGTGCTCAGCACACTGTAGTGTGTACTTTATGTAGTGGTGAGTCGTGACTGTTAGGTGATGCAACACAGCGACAGTCGTGGTTCACTAATATCCTCATCCTAGTTGTTTGAGTAACGTTTAGTAAAAATTAATAAAACGTCTCGTTTGATATGTTGTCTTTGAATATTGAATTACATACGTGGTTTAAATGAATAAAATGTTAACGACAACTATTTAGTCTTTACACGAAGTGAACATTATGTTTAATATTAAAACAGAAATTATTCCTTTAATAAACTGTTGTGTCTGATCCACTCACACCAGCACGACGCCAGTGCTTCTGAGGTGTAAGTGTCCTGTGGGCGGCGTCCTGTGTCCACTGATGAAGAACTAGAGGGACACTAACTGTGCAGCAGCAGATGAGCTACTGTCTCTGACTTTACATCTACAAGGTGGACCAGCAAGTAGTAGGAGTGTCTAATAGAGTGGACAGTGAGTGGACAGTGAGTGGACACAGTGTTAGTGTTCTAAAGAAGGAAAAGCTGGACACCAAATGAGGCGTTTTATCATTAATGTCCCACATAAACTGATATTTCAGTCACGTAAACCAACTGACAGGAACGTAACACACGTTATAGAAACATAGTGAACGTTTAGTACTCAGTGTTTCAGTAGTGTTACGTTACTGACTTCACCTTACATGATCCAGGTAATATCCATTTTTCCAATATAAGCTGTCTTTTTAGGAAAAATATATTAAGATAAATCAATAAATTTTCGATTCTGGAGACTAAGTACACACTCACTCTCTCACACACACACACACACACACACACACACACACACACACACACACACTCACACACTGAGGAGTGAGGCTGGGTGTTAGTGGGGATCTTTATTCCTCTCTGCTGACTGATATACAGCAGGATGTGCAGAGAGAGGTGTTTTCAGGACGGTGGGTCATAAATCCAGTGTGATTATTCCAGCGGACCCCCAGCAGCCCAGCACTCACCGTCTGACCAGAGTACACACTCACTCTTCCTTTCTCTCTCTCTCTCTCTATCTCTCTCTCGCTCTCTGTCTTTCTCTCTCTCTCGCTCTCTCACTCTGTCTTTCTCTCTCTCTCTGTCTCGCTCTCTCACTCTGTCTTTCTCTCTCTCTCTGTCTCGCTCTCGCTCTTTCTCTTTCTCTCTCTCTTTCTCTCGGTCTTTCTCTCGCTCTTGCTCTCGCTTGCCCTCTTTCTGTTGCTCTCTTTGTCCCTCTCTTTCTTTCTCACTCTTCCTTTCTCTCTTTGTCTTTCTCTCACTCTCTTTGTCCTTCTCTCTCTCTTTCTCTCTCTCGTCCTCTTTCACTTGCTCTCTTTGTCCCTCTCTTTCTCTTGCTCTCTCTCGTCCTCTCTCTCTCTCTTTGTCTTTCTCTTGCTCTCTTTGTCCCTCTCTTTCTCTCTCTCTCTCTCTCTCTCTCTCTGTCTCTTTCTCTCTTTGTCCTTCTCTCGCTGTCTTTGTCCCTCTCTTTCTCTTTCTCTCTCTCTCTGTTGTTGTTTTGCTCTCTGTCCCTTTTTTTCTCTCTCTCTTTCTCGCCCTCTTTCTCTCTCTGTCTCACTCTCTCTCTCTCTCTCTCTCTCTCTCTCTCTCTCTCTCTCTCCACATTCTCACTTCGTTGTTATTCTCTTTAATATTTCTCTCTCAGTTTGAACCCCTGATTCAGAATCAGGATTAACTGTTTGTAGGTATATTATCTATTTTACTGTTTCTTGTAAATATTAAGTTCAGGTATAATCAGGTATAATGGGTCGTACTGAAGAGCTCAGACTTCAAATGCTGCCCTTTCATTGGATGACACAGTCTGCTAGAGCTGCCCTGGTCCCTAAAAATACAGGTGCAAAAAGTTAACCCTTCAAAATCTTTCGACAATGCAGGTTTAACTGCTTACTGACTATGACTCAGATAGCGAGCATATATCAGTAATATAAGCTTATGTTCTAAAAGTAAAGCCTATACATGTTTAAAAAATAATGAGTTAGGTCTGGACAGTAATCTGAACGGACTTCAAGTCAAGGTTTATTTATGTGCGTAAAGAGAGAATATTATTTATATATTCTCTGTACGAGGTGAGATTCTGAGATGTTTAGTGATTTGAAGCATGTTTTTATTAGCATTTCACTCACTGTGCTTTTAGGAGTTTAGGAGCTGTGACCATATCAAATATAAGTAGTTTTCAATGGTAGATATTTACTATACTACTCTACTACTATACTAAAAACAAAGTTTGCAGACATGTTTAGCTCATACAGACAAACGCAGGCCATCAGCAATCACCCTAATACCATAATCCATCTGTAATCTAACTATCTATCTTTATCCTTTAGCAGGACTAACTCTCTATACAGATGCATTTCTCACAGGCAGAGTTGATCACTGTGAGGGTCCTCTAAGGAAATAATCACCTCCTCTACAACTTAGACCTTCACGTCTGCATCCTGAAATGTACTGAACTACAACAAATAATCCACCAAACGCAAATTTCCTTACTTGTTGTGCTAAGTAAGTGTGTGTATATGTGTATATATATGTACTGTGTAGTTGGCCGGTTATGTTGAGTAACATCCTCACATTGTCTCTCTCGTACTGTGAGGGGAACCAGGCAGTGTTGTGTTTGGGTAAATATTATGATGGACTTTGTGACACTCGGCTGCGGTGCCAGCTTTTACTTTTCAGAAGTTAACAGTGATTTGGGTGCTTAGTGGGCGGAAAGTTCACCAGCGAGCCACCGCACTGCTATCAAACACAGGAAACGCCAGCTTCCTACAACATACACACCTAACAGGGAGAGGAGAGCCGTCTTCCTCCACCTAACAGCATCCAGGAGCTCTCACACTCACACGTCTGTGTTTAACAGATTTCAAATTAATAAATAATTATATAGTTACTGTCCGAACATACTGTCTCCAAAACCAGTTAGTTTACAGGAGAGAATGAAAACTCTTTACTTTCAGTGTAAGTCGATGGAACCGGAATTGTTTCTGAGCTGCAGAAGCAGGAGTCTGAGAGGAAATACCTTCAGACACATCATTATTGACGTTACGCGCATCGTGCTGGAACAGGCAGAGCGAGGACGCATGCAACCAACATGCATTTATAGTTAAGTGAGTTTAGTTCTGTCTTTTTCTCAGTAATTTTGTGTTATATTGCATGTTTTAGTGGCCAGATTGCTAACTGCAGTGTTAACTCATTGGCTAACTGCAGCTGCACACCACACTGCCATATTACACTTACAACTTCTACTGAATCTCAATGTATTACAATAAATAATATATAACAAAACACTTATTTACACACACATGCAGATGTTCAGGTTTATAAATGATTATCATTTTGTAATATTTTGTAAATAATAAATATTTGTATAAAATACCTGTATACATATCTTTTTATCTTTATTTTTAATGTGACCTGAAAAGCTGAATTCCCTATTTAGAATTTCTGTTAAGATAAAATTTTCTTATTAAGATAAAATAAACACAATTCTTGCATTTTTGTCCATGATTTTTAGTATTTTCTGCTTTTATAATGTAAATGTAAGTCATTACATTAACATAATTACACGCTATAGCAAATCAGCAGTGATACCTCCAGACCTCTACAGGTTAACAGGCTTGATTAGTAGCTGATGAGTTGATAATTAGCTTTGAATTAGCTAATAATTAGGCTGATGAGGTGTGTTAGAGCAGGAAAGGGGTGATAACAGAGCCGGGGGGCCGGGGGATTGGTCTGAAGTGTAACACCGGCACTGAATTTGTCCTGCCTAGACGAGTCATTAGACATGTAAATCTATTCGACAGAACAGCCAATCGCAATCAGCGTTAGAGAGATAACGAGTGTCTGATTGAACGAGAAGTCTCACTTATTGATCAACTCTCACCGAGATTCCATTACAGCCAGACGAGGAGACAGACTGACGCCCGACTGTAGGGAGGTGTTTGGAGTGTGCACACACACACACACACACACCACACCACACACAAATATATATATATATATATATATATATATATATATATATATATATATATATATATATATATATATATATATATATACACACATACACACACACAGACACATATATATAACATGTATTTTATATATAACGTGTGTGTGTGTGTGTATATGTGTATATACATACATACATACATACATACATACATACATACACACACACACATACACATACATACACCCGGCTGTTGAGAGGTGTTCGGAATGATACACACACACAAATATATATACATGCATACATACATACACAAACACATATATATATATATATATATATATATATATGTGAGAAAGGCGCCATATAAATTGAAATTATTATTATTATTAAACATGTATTTATATATATATATATATATACACACAGTGTATAATAAAGATGTTTGCAGGACTTTGAGGATCCATAAAATTTACTAGGACTTCCATCTCCATCAAACTGACCAGCAATGTGTTTCCCTCAGATACGACAACCCAGACTTCCAGTTTCTGCTGCTGGTGTCAACGTTTTCATAACCAGGCCAGAGTGAAAAATAACAGTCTCCTGACATTCTTCAAACCTGCAAGGTCTTTTCCTGCTGTCGGAACGCCATGAATAATGGAAAATGATCCGGGTGGTCAGGAAGACGGGGTACTGGTTTTATCACCTGTCGAAAAAAGAGGATGCAGACATCACGGAGCCTCACCGGCCCCCTTCTTTGGGCTATCAACACTCACTGTCCACTGTATCAGCTCCACTGACCATACAGGACCTCCACTCACTGTCCACTGTATCAGCTCCACTGACCATACAGGACCTCCACTCACTGTCCACTGTATCAGCTCCACTGACCATACAGGACCTCCACTCACTGTCCACTGTATCAGCTCCACTGACCATACAGGACCTCAACTCACTGTCCACTGTATCAACTTCACTGACCATACAGGACCTCCACTCACTGTCCACTGTATCAGCTCCACTGACCATACAGGACCTCCGCTCCACTGACCATACAGGACCTCCACTCACTGACCACTCCATCAGCTCCACTGACCATACAGGACCTCCACTCACTGACCACTCCATCAGCTCCACTGACCATACAGGACCTCCACTCACTGTCCACTCCATCAGCTCCACTGACCATACAGGAGCTCCACTCACTGACCACTCCATCAGCTCCACTGACCATACAGGAGCTCCACTCACTGACCACTCCATCAGCTCCACTGACCATACAGGAGCTCCACTCACTGTCCACTGTATCAGCTCCACTGACCATACAGGAGCTCCACTCACTGTCCACTGTATCAGCTCCACTGACCATACAGGACCTCAACTCACTGTCCACTGTATCAGCTCCACTGACCATACAGGACCTCCACTCACTGTCCACTGTATCAGCTCCACTGACCATACAAGACCTCCACTCACTGTCCACTGTATCAGCTCCACTGACCATACAGGACCTCCACTCACTGTCCACTGTATCAGCTCCACTGACCATACAGGACCTCCACTCACTGTCCACCGTATCAGCTCCACTGACCATACAAGACCTCCACTCACTGTCCACTGTATCAGCTCCACTGACCATACAGGACCTCCACTCACTGTCCACTGTATCAGCTCCACTGACCATACAGGACCTCCACTCACTGTCCACTGTATCAGCTCCACTGACCATACAGGACCTCCACTCACTGTCCACTGTATCAGCTCCACTGACCATACAGGACCTCCACTCACTGACCACTCCATCAGCTCCACTGACCATACAGGACCTCCACTCACTGTCCACTGTATCAGCTCCACTGACCATACAGGACCTCCACTCACTGACCACTCCATCAGCTCCACTGACCATACAGGACCTACACTCACTGTCCACTGTATCAGCTCCACTGACCATACAGGACCTCCACTCACTGTCCACTGTATCAGCTCCACTGACCATACCGGACCTCCACTCACTGTCCACTGTATCAGCTCCACTGACCATACAGGAGCTCCACTCACTGTCCACTGTATCAGCTCCACTGACCATACAGGACCTCCACTCACTGTCCACTGTATCAGCTCCACTGACCATACAGGACCTCCACTCACTGTCCACTGTATCAGCTCCACTGACCATACAGGACCTCCACTCACTGTCCACTGTATCAGCTCCACTGACCATACAGGAGCTCCACTTACAGACTGTGGTTCATCTGATTCTCTGTATACTTTATTACTCTGTTCTTTAATGATCAGGACCCCCACAGGACCACCACAGAGCAGATACTATTAGGGAGGTGGATCATTCTCAGCACTGCAGTGACACTGACATGGTGGTGGTGTGTTAGTGTGTCTCTTCACGTCCGTTATCAGATATGTAGTCCGATACAGACTCATTATCTAATCTCAGATGAAGAGCACTGATCTCTGATTCTTGTTGTGGAGAGAACATCACAGCGTTCGGGTCTGACAGAGGAACAGCACACAGCGCTAATCATTACAGATAAACACCACCATTAGCGAGGACCTGCAGACACCTGCCGCCAGGTAACACCTGCTCAGAGGGCGCACATGCTGTTTATGATGTCCTGCAAGACAAACATGATAACATAAAGCAGTAACGCACAGACGGTCTGTCTAGACAATGGAATGGAGGAGATAACAGCTTCTTCTCTGATCTCAGGAAAATCTGGTTTTGGACTTTCAGAGTTATCTGGATCTTCTTACAGTGATCATTGTCTGGAAGTTAAACTACACCAATGATATCTCATCACTTTACAGGAGAAACCAAAAACTGTCTTTACTTTCAATGTAGGTTAATGGAACCAGAAGTTTTTCCAAGTAAGAATGTTTATTGGTCCATTCATCATGAGATTTTCACACAGTGTAGACACTGAGGGTGGTCAGCACTGTCTCCTCACAGTAAGATGATCTGGGTTGGATTCCCGGTCCGGGTGGTTCTGTGTGGAGTGTGTATGTTCTCTCTGTGTTTGAGTGGGTTCCTCCGGGTTCTCCGGTTTCCTCCCACAGTCCAAACACATGCATGTTAGGATCCTCACTCTAAACTGACCGTAGGAGTGACCATGCAATGGACTGGCGACCTGTCCATGGTGTACCCCACCTTCGCCAATGATGCTGGGATTGGCTCCAGTGACCCGGTGACCCCAACTAGCGGGATAAAGCGGAAGATAGATGTAAACAGTGGCTGCTGTGTTTGAACGATGCATAGAAATAAAATTTAACTTGCATTTTAAGAATAAAAACCAAACAGCATTGAGCTGGTATAGTTTTAGGTAGAAATAATTTAAATACACTAAAAAGGTACAACAGTGTTCTCAAGATCAGAGAGAGCTACACAAGCATGAACCTGATATTTCAAAACAGATCAATACTTAATAACATAATTGCAGTAGTATATGGTATATAGAATTAACACAGGTGCTGCTCTCCAGCCCTGAAGACGAAGGGATGTAGGTTGAACGTTTTCTCTAGACTCTCCTCCTTAAAGGTGCTGATAGTGGACTGCAGCCTAAAGCAGGAGAGGAGCAACCACCCTGTTGTCTCTGGAAGGAGTAGACAGCTTCTACAGTTCCTTGGAGTTCACATCTCACAGGACCTGCTACGTCAACTCCCTGGAGAAGAAACCTGTCAGCAGCTCCACCACCTCCACGCCTGAGGGACTTCAAGCTGCCCTCCAACGTGCTGCACAACATCACAGCCTGGTTTTGGGAGCACCAAGCAGGACAGACAGGCTCTACAGAGAGCAGTGCTTCAGCATTCGGACCGAGCTTCCTGACCGACTATAAGCGGTGCTGGACCAAGGCCAGGAAGATTGTGAAGGACACCAGCCGTCCCAACAATGGACTCTTCTCTCTCTCGAGGTCGAGGAAGCGCTTTCACTCCCAGAAGGTGAACACAGAGAGGATGAGGAGGAGCTTCTTCCTGCAGGCTGCACTTAGGACAACCTCCCACAGACACCATACGTGAGACTGCTGCTCAGCTGCACAGCACGAGTAGCACTTTCGTTCATTTCAGTCGTTGATTTCATCCACTTGTTGCACTTTGTGCACTTTATTCTACAGTCCTCACCCCCACTGCTCACTCCTGCCTCTGTCCTATAGTGTTAATTTAAAGGTATGCATATTTTAACTTGTATTTCTATTCATTCCCTTGACCTTAACTTTCACTGGTAAGAACTGAAGAGGGAGGAGGAGGGACTGTGTATTTTCTGGTTGTGTTGCCCCTAAATAAATAAATTATAGCAAAGCTGCTCAGTATGATGTCCTATAAGCACAAACCGTGAGTGATGACTGTAAATAATAGCACTTATCATCAACCTATTAGCACTGCTGCTAATTATCATTATGTCCTGTGGAGTTTGTTTTTGTTTAAATGTTGGACTCTCATTTATGTCTTTGCATTCCATTATGAGTAGCTTCCCCAGTTTTTCACTAGTCTCATATCATCCCTTCATTCTTTTGATAAATACTAGATGCATGTTCAAGCCCACTTTACGCAACTACATTGTTGCATTGGCTACTGAATACTTGACCAATGCTTTGAACTTCAATGAAACTTATATAAGCATCACTCAGTATGAACAGAATTGATCTGCTTATATGCTCAGTGAGATACATACAATGATAAACAACAAAAATCAGGTGTCAATGTTAGCATTTTACATTAATAACACATTAATAACATAGTAATACTGCATTAAGTTCATGAAAATAACTATCAAAAACATGTCAACTACAAAACTATGACAGAGTACACAACAGTAGACATATAAAACATAATACACCTACATACATCCTATGCTAGGGGAGCTTACAGGACACAGCTTGTACATTAACTTGGTGTGGGGGGGCGCTATACAAATAATGTGTACTGCTGCACCTCAAACTCCACCTATAAGCACAGCCATTAACTCATGAGTCACTAAACACTTTTGATTTTGATTGATTGGCTCGTTACAGAAACGACTGCATCAATTTGGATGTGCTGAATGTCATTGATATGCCAATTATACTTGTGTTCACTTGGGTGTCCACCTCATACCAACTAGAACCAAATCTAGAATTGCTCCTTTGTGTTTACTCACTATAAACTATACGAAATTAAATAGGTTTAACATTAACATTAATTATTTCACTCTATTGCAAATTCAGTATGTTTCAGTTACTGCCGGTGATAACAGTGGCTACTATTGGCTCCTGTAAAGGATCTGAAAGGGTTAAATTAAAGAAGAGCTTGAACCTGTGCCTCAAATGAGCAGACACCATAAAACATAGCGGCTCCACGTTCTTCTGCCTCTGTGACTCATCTGTCCCTGCTGGATGTGTGTTCATTAGCAAATGACATAATGCAGTATTTACCTCCAGCAGTGTGTCATCGGGGAGGGCGGCGGCCTTTATGACGGCGTGGGTGCAGTAAAGGCGGCGGTCTACGTAATGTGTGGTCTTTTTTAAACAGTCGAGCTTTGTGGCGTCCCTGCTCACACTTCATTTGTATAGGGCCATATAATTTATCTACAGCGGCTCCAATGATTAACAGAGTTTCTGGTGAAATGGGTTCACGTTTAACAGCATGTGAGTCAAGGTTAGAGTCAGGATTAGAGTCGGGGTTTCAGGTTGAGGTTGAGATCATGTGCATATAGGTTAGTATTCAATGAGATAAACTTTAACTTTTAAAAATAATAACATTTCTGAGAATTTCTGTTATGTTCCTTTTGAAAACTTGAATTCTGAACTTTCAGTCAACAACATAGTTGATCTTAATAGAGATCCCGCTTTACATAGAGAACAACACATGCAACAACTATGTTACTATTAGTGACGTAGCCACTATTACATTATTATTATTCAATTTCAGACCCAGACAGAAGGACAACCAGGGGTATAAATACCTAAGTACAGACATAGAACACCTGTGATAGGGAGGAGGTACAAACTAGAGATGGATGAGGGTGAAAATGGGGAGGAGCTACAAACTAGAGAGGGGGAGGAGCTACAAACCAGGATAAACATGGCACAGATATGAGGGAAATATGAATAGTAGAAGGAGAAAAGCAGGGCAGGGTTTGGAATATATAAAAGAATAGCTGTGTCCCAATTCAAGGACTGCATCCTTCCCTTCAGAGGCTGCATTTGAAAGGTGATTGCATCACAATGGCATGACTAAGCCGTCCAACACAGTAAAGTCACATTATTATGACCACTCCCTCCTATGGTCAGCGTTCTGGTCTGGGGAATGTTTCTCTGATATTTGCTGGACCCACTAATCCATGTGGAAGACACTCCTAATGGATGGGATCTTCCAGCAAGACAATGCGACATGTCACACACTGGGTGGAAGAGATGACCAAGACTGCCAAGACCTTACATAACATCAGTGCTGAGACAAAAAAAGTGGTGTAGTGGTCAGTAGGGTGGTGTAGTGGTCAGTATGGTGGTGTAGTGGTTAGTAAGGTGGTGTAGTAGTTAGTATGGTGGTGTAGTGGTTAGTATGGTGGTGTAGTGGTTAGTATGGTGGTGTAGTGGTTAGTATGGTGGTGTAGTGGTTAGTATGGTGGTGTAGTAGTCAGTACGGTGGTGTAGTGGTTAGTATGGTGGTGTAGTGGTTAGTATGGTGGTGTAGTGGTTAGTACGGTGGTGTAGTGGTCAGTATGGTGGTGTAGTGGTTAGTATGGTGGTGTAGTGGTCAGTATGGTGGTGTAGTGGTCAGTATGGTGGTCTAGTGGTCAGTATGGTGGTCTAGTGGTCAGTATGGTGGTGTAGTGGTCAGTATGGTGGTGTAGTGGTTAGTATGGTGCTGTAGTGGTTAGTATGGTGGTGTAGTGGTTAGTACGGTGGTGTAGTGGTTAGTACGGTGCTGTAGTGGTCAGTACGGTGGTGTAGTGGTCAGTACGGTGGTGTAGTGGTTAGTACGGTGGTGTAGTGGTTAGTACGGTGGTGTAGTGGTCAGTATGGTGGTGTAGTGGTCAGTATGGTGGTGTAGTGGTTAGTATGGTGGTGTAGTGGTTAGTATGGTGGTGTAGTGGTCAGTATGGTGGTGTAGTGGTTAGTATGGTGGTGTAGTGGTCAGTACGGTGGTGTAGTGGTCAGTACGGTGGTGTAGTGGTCAGTATGGTGGTGTAGTGGTTAGTATGGTGGTGTAGTGGTCAGTACGGAGGTGTATTGATTAGTATGGTGGTTATGGTGGTGTAGTGGTCAGTATGGTGGTGTAGTGGTCAGTACGGTGGTGTAGTGGTCAGTACGGTGGTGTAGTGTTAGTATGGTGGTGTAGTGGTTAGTATGGTGGTGTAGTGGTTAGTATGGTGGTGTAGTGGTTGGTGTAGTGGTTAGTATGGTGGTGTAGTGGTTGGTGTAGTGGTTAGTATGGTGGTGTAGTGGTTAGTATGATGGTGTAGTGGTTAGTATGGTGGTGTAGTGGTCAGTATGGTGGTGTAGTGGTCAGTACGGTGGTGTAGTGGTTAGTACGATGGTGTAGTGGTTAGTATGGTGGTGTAGTGGTCAGTATGGTGGTGTAGTGGTCAGTATGGTGGTGTAGTGGTTAGTATGGTGGTGTAGTGGTTAGTATGGTGGTGTAGTGGTCAGTATGGTGGTGTAGTGGTTAGTATGGTGGTGTAGTGGTCAGTACGGTGGTGTAGTGGTCAGTACGGTGGTGTAGTGGTCAGTACGGTGGTGTAGTGGTCAGTATGGTGGTGTAGTGGTTAGTATGGTGGTGTAGTGGTCAGTACGGAGGTGTATTGATTAGTATGGTGGTTATGGTGGTGTAGTGGTCAGTATGGTGGTGTAGTGGTCAGTACGGTGGTGTAGTGGTCAGTACGGTGGTGTAGTGTTAGTATGGTGGTGTAGTGTTAGTATGGTGGTGTAGTGGTTAGTATGGTGGTGTAGTGGTTAGTATGGTGGTGTAGTGGTTAGTATGGTGGTGTAGTGGTTGGTGTAGTGGTTAGTATGGTGGTGTAGTGGTTGGTGTAGTGGTTAGTATGATGGTGTAGTGGTTAGTATGGTGGTGTAGTGGTCAGTACGGTGGTGTAGTGGTTAGTACGATGGTGTAGTGGTTAGTATGGTGGTGTAGTGCTTAGTATGGTGGTGTAGTGGTTAGTATGGTGGTTTAGTGGTCAGTATGGTGGTGTAGTGGTTAGTATGGTGGTGTAGTGTTAGTACGGTGGTGTAGTGGTCAGTATGGTGGTGTAGTGGTTAGTATGGTGGTGTAGTGGTCAGTATGGTGGTGTAGTGGTCAGTATGGTGGTGTAGTGGTCAGTATGGTGGTGTAGTGGTTAGTACGGTGATGTAGTGGTCAGTATGGTGGTGTAGTGGTTAGTATGGTGGTGTAGTGGTTAGTACGGTGGTGTAGTGGTTAGTACGGTGGTGTAGTGGTTAGTATGGTGGTGTAGTGGTCAGTATGGTGGTGTAGTGGTTAGTATGGTGGTGTAGTGGTCAGTATGGTGGTGTAGTGGTTAGTATGGTGGTGTAGTGGTTAGTATGGTGGTGTAGTGGTTAGTAGGGTGGTGTAGTGGTTAGTATGGTGGTGTAATGGTTAGTATGGTGGTGTAGTGGTTAGTATGGTGGTGTAGTGGTTAGTACGGTGGTGTAGTGGTTAGTACGGTGGTGTAGTGGTTAGTATGGTGGTGTAGTGGTCAGTATGGTGGTGTAGTGGTTAGTATGGTGGTGTAGTGGTCAGTATGGTGGTGTAGTGGTTAGTATGGTGGTGTAGTGGTTAGTATGGTGGTGTAGTGGTTAGTACGGTGGTGTAGTGGTTAGTATGGTGGTGTAGTGGTTAGTATGGTGGTGTAGTGGTTAGTACGGTGGTGTAGTGGTAGTATGGTGGTGTAGTGGTTAATATGGTGGTGTAGTGGTTAGTATGGTGGTGTAGTGGTCAGTATGGTGGTGTAGTGGTCAGTATGGTGGTGTAGTGGTTAGTATGGTGGTGTAGTGGTTAGTACGGTGGTGTAGTGGTTAGTATGGTGGTGTAGTGGTTAGTATGGTGGTGTAGTGGTTAGTATGGTGGTGTAGTGGTCAGTACGGTGGTGTAGTGGTCAGTATGGTGGTGTAGTGGTCAGTACGGTGGTGTAGTGGTTAGTATGGTGGTGTAGTGGTCAGTATGGTGGTGTAGTGGTCAGTATGGTGGTGTAGTGGTTAGTATGGTGGTGTAGTGGTTAGTATGGTGGTGTAGTGGTCAGTATGGTGGTGTAGTGGTCAGTATGGTGGTGTAGTGGTCAGTATGGTGGTGTAGTGGTTAGTATGGTGGTGTAGTGGTCAGTATGGTGGTGTAGTGGTTAGTACGGTGGTGTAGTGGTTAGTATGGTGGTGTAGTGGTTAGTATGGTGGTGTAGTGGTTAGTATGGTGGTGTAGTGGTCAGTATGGTGGTGTAGTGGTTAGTATGGTGGTGTAGTGGTTAGTATGGTGGTGTAGTGGTTAGTACGGTGGTGTAGTGGTTAGTACGGTGGTGTAGTGGTTAGTATGGTGGTGTAGTGGTCAGTATGGTGGTGTAGTGGTTAGTATGGTGGTGTAGTGGTCAGTATGGTGGTGTAGTGGTCAGTATGGTGGTGTAGTGGTCAGTATGGTGGTGTAGTGGTTAGTACGGTGATGTAGTGGTCAGTATGGTGGTGTAGTGGTTAGTATGGTGGTGTAGTGGTTAGTACGGTGGTGTAGTGGTTAGTACGGTGGTGTAGTGGTTAGTATGGTGGTGTAGTGGTCAGTATGGTGGTGTAGTGGTTAGTATGGTGGTGTAGTGGTCAGTATGGTGGTGTAGTGGTTAGTATGGTGGTGTAGTGGTTAGTATGGTGGTGTAGTGGTTAGTAGGGTGGTGTAGTGGTTAGTATGGTGGTGTAATGGTTAGTATGGTGGTGTAGTGGTTAGTATGGTGGTGTAGTGGTTAGTACGGTGGTGTAGTGGTTAGTACGGTGGTGTAGTGGTCAGTATGGTGGTGTAGTGGTCAGTATGGTGGTGTAGTGGTTAGTATGGTGGTGTAGTGGTCAGTATGGTGGTGTAGTGGTTAGTATGGTGGTGTAGTGGTTAGTATGGTGGTGTAGTGGTTAGTACGGTGGTGTAGTGGTTAGTATGGTGGTGTAGTGGTTAGTATGGTGGTGTAGTGGTTAGTACGGTGGTGTAGTGGTTAGTATGGTGGTGTAGTGGTTAATATGGTGGTGTAGTGGTTAGTATGGTGGTGTAGTGGTCAGTATGGTGGTGTAGTGGTCAGTATGGTGGTGTAGTGGTTAGTATGGTGGTGTAGTGGTTAGTACGGTGGTGTAGTGGTTAGTATGGTGGTGTAGTGGTTAGTATGGTGGTGTAGTGGTTAGTATGGTGGTGTAGTGGTCAGTACGGTGGTGTAGTGGTTAGTATGGTGGTGTAGTGGTCAGTACGGTGGTGTAGTGGTTAGTATGGTGGTGTAGTGGTCAGTATGGTGGTGTAGTGGTCAGTATGGTGGTGTAGTGGTTAGTATGGTGGTGTAGTGGTTAGTACGGTGGTGTAGTGGTTAGTATGGTGGTGGTAGTGGTTAATATGGTGGTGTAGTGGTTAGTATGGTGGTGTAGTGGTCAGTATGGTGGTGTAGTGGTCAGTATGGTGGTGTAGTGGTTAGTATGGTGGTGTAGTGGTTAGTACGGTGGTGTAGTGGTTAGTATGGTGGTGTAGTGGTTAGTATGGTGGTGTAGTGGTTAGTATGGTGGTGTAGTGGTCAGTACGGTGGTGTAGTGGTTAGTATGGTGGTGTAGTGGTTAGTACGGTGATGTAGTGGTCAGTATGGTGGTGTAGTGGTTAGTATGGTGGTGTAGTGGTTAGTATGGTGGTGTAGTGGTTAGTATGGTGGTGTAGTGGTTAGTACGGTGGTGTAGTGGTTAGTACGGTGGTGTAGTGGTTAGTATGGTGGTGTAGTGGTTAGTACGGTGGTGTAGTGGTTAGTATGGTGGTGTAGTGGTTAGTATGGTGGTGTAGTGGTTAGTACGGTGGTGTAGTGGTTAGTATGGTGGTGTAGTGGTTAGTATGGTGGTGTAGTGGTTAGTATGGTGGTGTAGTGGTTAGTATGGTGGTGTAGTGGTTAGTATGGTGGTGTAGTGGTTAGTACTTTAATCTTTATGTTTGATTATGTGTTCAGTAAAGCTGGTCTGACCTCAGTACGCGGTATGAGAGGAAGTATTTGAGGGCGGGGTTTGAGTAGGTCAGCAGCTTTGGTCCGAGTTGAACTTGTTTACCGTCCACTCATAAACTCACACTGAGCATTCCGGTAATCACAGCTCGGTCTGAGCTTCAGCTGCTGACACGTTCAAATCTCCCAGCCGTCTGATCTCAGCGTGCATCAGTACAGTGAGGTGCGTCCGTCTGGAAGCTCCTTCATTTGAGTGAAGCTTAAAGCGGACGCTGCTTCAACTTCGCCCCGCGCCTGCATCAGCTCTGTCTGATCTATTATTGGAATCGGCAGTTTATTGACTGATCGTATTTTTAGTTTGCTGTCGTGTGTAAAAATAGTAAAAATAGAGCGTCTGACAGGTTCAGCGGCGAGCAAACAGAGAGGGTCTGAAACTCCCCGACAGATCCTCGCTTTCAGCTGGAGTTTCAGTCTCAGTGAGGGTCAACCAATCTGACGAGGTGCTGCGATGCTGACTTATTGATAAATCAGACGTACACAGGCTGATCCAGCTGACAGGTTCACACACTAGAGCAAATCAAACCTTTAACTTTTAGCAGACCTTTAGATGTTAATTTATTACTTATCTTACCGAATTTATCCTTTATTTATGTTTTATTGTTTTGAAGTGTCACGTTCTCAGATATATAGTCACACCCACTCTGTGAGCCATGAACACCAATCAATCAAACAATCAATCAATCTTTATTTTTACTCTGAAATACGATGAGGTTGACCCTCATTTTCAGTGCAGCCCTGCATTTACAGCTTTAGACTTACGTAGAACTAAGAGACAATAACCTCAAATAAGATAAATGGTAAATAAAAAAAAAAAGCAAATTAAGAAGTAAAAACAAGAATTAATTAATACATGTAAAACCTTAAAACCAAGAAAAATATATAAACCAAATATTAGTTTTCAACATAATGATGAACAGGCAAACTTAAATGTAAAATAGCCTATTAATATGAAATAGATTAATAAAAACTTAATTAAAATTTAAATACAGTTTAAATAATTAACAATAATAAAGAAACAATAACATCCAAATGAATGAATGAATAAATAAATTAAGATTATTTAAAAAAAGCTTAGAACAAGGAAAGTGATACACAGCGCTCAGGATGTTGGACATGCCAGTGCGGTCAGTATGCTGTAGTATGTGCTCTGGGGCCGGGTCATCGGGTCAGTCAGTTTTAAACTAAATAGTCCTTTAATGTGGACGGATTTGCTTTGATTTTGGTAACAGGATCTGAGAAATCTCTCATGTAAGACTCACTCAGCAAACCGCTGGCTGCTCTATCACCTAGACGAAATATGAGGACAACACCTGGACCCACAATGCACTGGGGCGTTTCCAAACCCCTATCAGTTTTCATTCTCTGCTCTGATAATTAGTCTCAGTAATGATGCTCATGTGTGTGTGGTGCACTAACAGACACTGTGTGTGTGTGTGTGTGTGTGTGTGTGTGTGTGTGTATGTGTGTATGGGTGTATGTGTGTATATATGAGTGTGTGTAAGTGAGTAAAAGGGTATGTGAGTGTGTATATAAGTGTGTGTGTGTGTGTGACTGTGTGTATGTGTTTCTGTGAGTGAGTGTGTATAAGTGTGTATAAGTGTGTATGTGTGTCTGTAAATGTGTGTAAGTGTGCTTCTGTGAGTGAGTGTGTATAAGTGTGTATGTGTGTCTGTGAGTGTGTGTGTGTGTATGTGTGTCTGAGTGTGTGTGTGACTGTGTGTAAGTGTGTATGTGTTTCTGAGTGAGTGTGTGTAAGCGTGTATAAGTGTGTATGTGTTTCTGTGAGTTTGTGTAAGTGTGTATAAGTGTGTATGTGTTTCTGTGAGTGTGTATAAGTGTGTATAAGTGTGTATAAGTGTGTATAAGTGTGTATAAGTGTGTATAAGTGTGTATAAGTGTGTATAAGTGTGTATGTGAGTGTGAGAGAGAGCACAGACCATGATTAAGGTCCACTCTGGAATTTTAAATTATGGTGGAGTTGTAATTGTTAACAGCTCAGCGACAGTTATTTAAAATTTTACATACAGTGAATAATTACACAGGCTAATCACTCAACAGCGCCATGGTAACAGCAGTATCGTCCCTGCCCACTAGACTGAAATACAACCAGGTACTAATATTAAACCTGTAAACCATCAGAAGCCAAGAAACCCTCAGTCCTCTCAGTGAGCTGTTTGATAAACATCTTTAAATTAAAAATGAGGGAATATACGTTCACTTCACTGTTACTGTACTTATCAGTGCACAGCTATACTTAACCATACTACTATATAGTATACAGTCTAAGTATGTTTGGCCTTGTACTTAATCTTTTAATTGAAATAATTATATATAATTAATATTTAGTATAATTAAGTATTATTGTCTTGTACATAGAGACGTTCAGAGTAGTATTTGTTTAGATTTGTTGATTTATAAGGTTTATAAAGAATATAAATATGTTTGTATGTGTATTTCACTGGTACGTCTACTTAAAGTACAGTTAAAGTATAAAAATAATAACTAAATTAAAACCCAGTCATATACTTTACAGTGCAGAAATAATCTATAAGTAGTAAATAATAAGTATCATATTTACTAAAAGAACACTTACTTGCAGTTCATACTTAATACTAATGAATAGTTACTACGGTTACTACTGTTTTAATGTTTAATAATAAAGTGTTTACTGAGTAAATAAAATAGCTGTTTAGATATAATAATGTTGAGGGCCTGAAACTGCTACGCGGTGCTGACTGTAGCCCCTCGGCGACCCTGCTCGGCGACCCTGCTCGGCGACCCTGCTCGGCGACCCTGCTCGGCGACCCTGCTCGGCGACCCTGCTCGGCGACCATGCTCGGCGACCCTGCTCGGCGACCCTGCTCGGCGACTGTGCTCGACGACGCTCCTCTTGTTGGTAAATTTGGCTAAAAACTCTTTAAAAGTTTGAAAGTCGTCCTAATAACTCCAGTCAGGTCCTTTACTCCAGGCTCCCGCAAGACTGATCCAATCCAGTCTAGTTTTTAATCACACCTTGTTTCCAAGGTAACCGGGATCAGAGGGAGAAGGAGCATGCTGGGTAATAAAGTTTCAGTCGTCCTTAGTCAGCGTGATGAACACTAACGACCTCGTAAACGAGCGTCCGCCTTTCAGGCCCAGAAGCTCCATGTAATTGGCAGATTTAGCACAATTACACACCACTGTCTGTACACTCTCTCACTCTACCTCTCTCACTCACTCTATCACTCTCTCTCAATCTCTCTCTCTCTCTCTCTATCTTTCACACACTCTCTTTCTCTACCTCTCTCACTCTACCTCTTTCACTCTCTTTTTCTCACACTCTCTCTACCTCTCTCACTCTCTCTCTCCATCTCTCTCTCTCTACCTCTCATTCTATCTCACTCTACCTCTCTCACTCACTCTATCACTCTCTCTCTCTCTCTCTCTCTCTCTCTCTATCTTTCACACACTCTCTTTCTCTACCTCTCTCACTCTACCTCTTTCACTCTCTTTCTTTCACACTCTCTCTACCTCTCTCACTCTCTCTCTCCATCTCTCTCTCTACCTCTCATTCTCTCTCACTCTCTCTCTCTCTCTCTCTCTCTACCTCTCTCACTCTACCTCTCTCACTCTCTCTATCTCTCTATCTCGCTATCTCTGCCTGTACACTCTCTCTCTACCTCTCTCACTCTACCTGTCTCACTCACTCTATCACTCTCTCTCAATCTCTCTCTCTCTCTTTCTCTCTCACACACTCTCTCACTCTACCTCTTTCACTCTTTCTCTCACACTCTCTCTACCTCTCTCACTCTCTCTCTCCATCTCTCTCTCTCTACCTCTCGTTCTCTCTCACTCTCTCTCTCTCTACCTCTCTCACTCTCTCTACCTCTCTATCTCGCTATCTCTGCCTATACACTCTCTCTCTACCTCTCTCACTCTACCTGTCTCACTCACTCTATCACTCTCTCTCAATCTATCTATCTTTCTCTCACTCTCTATCTCTCACACACTCTCTCTACCTCTCTCTCTACCTGTCTCACTCTACCTCTCTCTCTCTCTACCTCTCTATCTCGCTATCTCTCACTCTCTCTACCTCTCTCACTGTCACTCTACTTTTCTCACTCTCTCTACCTCTCTATCTCTGCCTATACACTCTCTCTATACCTCTCTCTCTCTACCTCTCTCACTCTCTCTAGCTTTCTCTCACTCTCTGTCTCTCTTGCACTCTTTCTCTCTCACTCTCTCCATCACTCTCTCCATCTCTCTACCTCTCTCTCTCTCTCTCTCTATCTTACGCACACTCTTTCTCTCTACCTCTCTCTCACTCTCTCTCTACCTCTCAATCTCACTCTCTTACTCTCTACCTCTCTCACTCTCTCACACACATTCTTTCTCTCAACCTCTCTCTCTCTCACTCTCACACACACTCTCTCTACCTCTCTCACTTTACCTCTCTATCTCTCACTCTCTCTACCTTTCTCACTATATCTCTACCTCTCACTCTCTCTCTCTACCTCTCCCCTCTCTCTCACTCTCTCTATCTCTCTCACTTTGTCTCTCTCACTCTCTACCTCTCTATATCTCCTTCCCTTTTTTACTACTTCTCTCCCTCCCTCACTCTCTCTGGTCCTGCTTCTCTCTCTCCTTCTCTCTTTTCTCACTTTCTACTTCTCTTTCAACATGTTTTCTCTCTCTCCTGTTTTCTCTCTCTCTTTCACTCCCTTGCTCTCACTTTCTCGCTGCTCTCTCTTTCCCTAATTTTGCCCCCTCATATAATTTTGCCCCCCCCTCCCCGTTTCTCTCTCTCTCTCTACTTCTCTCTGTTATTTTCTCTGCTTCTCTCTTTTTCCTCTGAAAGTCTGAGTATCAGCAAATCAGAACCAGAACAGATCAAACATCACAGACCTGACTTTCAGAAGAACCCTGACTCAGTAGTACCAACACGTCCACTCACCACCAATCATCTGTTTATAATCTGCATTTACACACACACACACACACACACACACACACACACACACACACACACACACACTCTCTCTCTTTCTCTCTCTCGCTCTCTCTCACACACACTCACACACACACACACTCACACACACACACACACACACACACACACACTCTCTCTCTTTCTCTCTCTCGCTCTCACTCACACACACACACACTCACACACACACACACACACACACACACACACACACACACACACACACACACACACACACTCTCTCTTTCTCTCTCTCGCTCTCTCTCACACACACTCACACACACACACACACACACACTCTCTCTTTCTCTCTCTCGCTCTCTCACACACACACACACACACACTCTCTCTCTTTCTCTCTCTCTCTCTCTCTCTCTCTCTCTCACACACACACACACACACATGCATAAATCAGTGAAAGTGCAGGGGAACCTCACCACTCCCTCCATCACCCACATTCTTAAGCTGCTTAGTCCAGTAACGGTCACAGTACAGAAAGCAGAACAGCCCCAGTAACTTCCTCCAGCTCATTCTAGGAGGTCCCGAACCGTTTCCAGGGCAACTTTGCGAATGAATACCTCCAACTCTTCCTGGGGTGACCGCGAGGTCTCTTCTTAGTCAACCTCCTAGCCTGATAAACATAGGAGGTGGTCAGTGGGCTCCTTAATCAGCTGCCCAAACCACCTTAACCCTCATTTCATGTTCCGGGCCAATCTGACGCATGTCAAAGCTTTAAAATATATACAGCATTATATGCATGTATGTGTAAATATATGTATATTGTAAATAATATAATCAGTTTTTCATAGTTACAGTTGTTATGCTACAAAGGACCATCTGGGTGAACCTGTTTGCTATAGCACCACCCAGAGGAAGACCAGTGCTGTAGTTCTATTTAGTAAAGAATACCAGAGACAGGAACTCACTGGTTGGTGGGTGAAGCAGCTAAACAGTGATAGCATGAATTAATGTTCAGAATTTTGATTTTAAGACATTCAGGGCATCCAATTATCCAATTAGGATAATTATCCAGGTCCCTGACCACAATGCCCGCTGCCAGGACAAGGTGCTGTTTCTTGCAGCTGAATGTAACAGAGGGGTTAACGGGCTCCTTGCAGTGAGGAGGAGTCCCGGCTCTACTTTGGCTGTGCTCAGATCTGATTTCTGTCTTATCCGGATTGTATACAGATTGAGTTTTGATAGTCTGGACGGTGCTAAACCTCATCAAATCTAATTTCGGCAAACTGGATCCAAACCACATTTGAAGATGGTTTGAAATGTTGCTCATTGCTTCTGGCTCTCTGGACTCTTGCCCTTCGTCCGTGGGGGCTGCGTCTGGGGTCTCCCTCCTTACTCCTCTGGGGTGTGCACGCGGTGGCCATCGGGATGTGTGGCCTCAGGTCTTCTGAGTTCCTAACGGGCTGTGGATGGTCTGGGTCCCCTGGGTCCTTCCCTATCTGCCTCTGGGTCACAGGGGCGTGGTTGCAGTTTCTTTCCCTCATTATTGAGTTCATTCCATGACAGAGGCACATACACACTGCTGCAGATAATAGCATTGTGTGGGGGTGTGTATATATGTGCATGCATATGTTTAGATATGTAAATATGTGTATGCATGTGTATATATATATATATATATATATTTTTTTTTTCTTTTCTTTCATTTATTATGTCTATTTATTATTATTATTATTATTATTATTATTATTATTATTCCTTTCTTTCTTTTTTCTCTCCTTTACTGCCTGTCAGGCCTGGCTAAATAAATAAATAAATAAAATAAAAATACAAACATTAACAAGAATAGGATATATAAACCTGCAGTTGCGGTTCTTGTAAAAATAAATATGTTTGTTACATCAGTGCATTCAGATCAACATTCTGATTGTGAAAATTGCCAGACTTGACAGGGTTAAAAAAACAAAACAAAGATGGTTTGAAATGTGATTTTTTTTAAGATGTGTCTCTGTCTGGATGCTCAGATCAGACCTCACAGATGTACCTCCATCTTTCCTGCTTCTGGTATGATCCACGTTACCAGCATGGCTGTGTAGTTACTGACTCATTGCCACAGCAGCCCATGCAGGAAGGTAGGAGATGTCTGGACACCCAAATCCGATCGAATCACTTACAAACAACAGAGTGGACAGTCATCTCAGAGGCTCATTCCTAACGGTTGTGATCTTATTGATCTGCGATCTGACCACAGGTGAGGGTGGGGATGTAGATGGACTGGTAAACTAAGAGTACTCTCTCTTCATAACCACAGTCCGATGCAGTGATCACATTGTGAGTGCTGTTCCAGTCTGTGGCTGATCTCATGATCCCTCTTCCCATCATTGATGAACAAGACTCACAGATACTTAAACTCCTTCACCTGAGGCAGGTCCTCCATGCACTGGAGACAAAACATCCTCATCTGCGAAGATCAGACACGCCCCATTCACACTGAACAAGCTTGACTTAATGCCGAGCATACAGACTGAATGGCGTGTTATGGTGATACCAGCACCCCAACCTCCTGCAGGACCTCCCACAGAAGATCTAAGGGAATGGGGTTGTAGGCTTTCTCCACTAAACGCGTGTGGACAGGGTTGGCAAGCTCCCATGACCTCCTAACAATCTGCAGGAGGGTGAAAAGCTGGTCCATTGTTCCACGTCTGGGACGGAATCTGCATTGTTCCTTCTCAATCCGAAGTTCAACTCTCGGCCACAGTCTCTATTCTGGACGTGGGCCTGTTAGTCGTGTCCTGTCCCGTTGTCTCGGCTGAAGTTTAAGGGAGATCGGACATTCTCGGTCGCTGCACCTAAACTCTGGAACAGCGTTCCACTTTACTAAAGATTTTTAAAACAAATTTGAAAACTCGTTTATCTACTCAGGCGTGTGAACCAGTTTAGAGATTGTGATTTTGTCTGATTTACTGGTTTTATTTTCATATTATTTTCTGTTAGATATAATTATTTTCCCATGTAGGGACTCTGGCTTTTATTATTTTCATTTCTTTGTAAGGATTCAGACTCAAGAGGTGATAATCGATCCATATGCAAGGTTTATTTACTCAGAGCAGTGAAAATTAATCAGAAATAGTCTAATGGCTTAGTAGTGCGAGGAGTCTGGGGGGAGTGAGCAGTGGGCCTGCAGCAGGCTGAGAGGTGATGCCTTTGGGCAGGCTGGATGGTGCACAGGGCCGCTGATGTTGGTTTGCTGCTTGACTGGAACACCGCTGGTCACAGTGCGGTGCGGAGGAGAACCAGAGCCGCACCTCGCGCCCTGGAGAGAAGGGAGAGAGGAACCAGCCCAGGAGAGACAGTTCGAACAGTGGTTAACATCTCCTCGCCGTGGTCTCGCCGCTAGTCCGGTGGCAGAGAGCTCCCTCACCGAGTGTGGACCGGCCAGAACCGGGGAACGAACTCGCTACGGGGAACAAGTTCAGAAGTCCAGTGGTGCACCAACTTTGCTTTGCAGGGACGTCTATGAGAAGGCTCAGCCGGGTGGAGGTGAGTGCCGGGCAGGTCAGAGGGACTGTAGATCCCGGACCCCGCTGTGGTGAAGCCAAGTCTGGTTGGACCGTGGAGAGACCCTTTAGCGACGGCCCAGAGACCACGGACGGGTAAGTGCTGACCCAAACAGAATCTCTGTTGGAGAAAGAGATAAACTATGATGATTATGATTATTTTAATTTATTTTATTTTATTGTACAGCACTTTGGTCGACACTTGCTGTCTTTAAAATGTACTTTATGAATAAAGTTGTCTTGTCTTGCAAGTGTGTGTCATCCTGTGTGTGTGTGTGTGTGTGTGTGTGTGTGTGTGTGTGTGTGTGTGTGTGTGTGTGCATATTCTATGTGATTATATGCACCTCTAAGCACTAACAGTGACCCATCTGCTGTTGTGTACTTTCCTTCCCACACACACACACACACACACACACACACACACACACACACACACACACACTGATGCACCAGATTTGTTCTCCACGCGCTGAAGTGAGGAGGGTCAGTCCTCTGGGAATGACCCTGTGGGAGTTGCAGTGGACGCATGAGTGTGTGTGGACATGGCCGTAGTGGTACTGCAGGGTTCAATAGTAAGAACCCTTCTGTTGTGCAGATTCTCTTCACTTCTGTTTCTCTGAACAGACGAACACCGGTTCATCTCTGAAGCACACAGTCAGTGGAGCGCGTCCTTAACAGCAGCTGGATATTCAGACATGCAATGTTTATAAATGATATAACAGATATTAGATCATATTAACAGCCGGAGAAATTCATTCATTCAGGTTTTACTCTCTGTTCAGCTTTTCTGTCTCGTTCTGCTTTTCATCTCTCTCTCTCTCTCTCTCTCTCTCTCTCTCTCTCTCTCTCTCTCTCTCTCTCTTTGTCGCTCCCGCACTTCAATTTCCATTAAATATTTGCTTTTCTGACGTCACAGATTTACATTTGTATTGGGAAACATTGCAAACACTGCAGGCATCGTCACCAGTGAGGAACCCTCGGAGCCTTTCAGGCATTTGACGAAGACCTACTGATTTAGCTGCTGCGCTTCATGACTTTGAGCTCTGAATGTATTTTAGTAATAGTCTCATTTCCTTCTCAGGGTCATGGTTGACATATACATCGTTGACTATCAATAAGAACATCAGCCTAATCACTTGTTTTCAGACTCACTTGATTCTAAACATTGAGTTTATTGGCGTTGACCAATAGAAGCACATGTATAAACATGGTGAAGAGCGATAGTGATGCTGCTGTTGCAGCTGTCAAGTGAAATAACAAGTCAAAGGCCTAATCAGTAGGAGAGCATCTTTGATGACCCGTGAACTCACATAAAGATGTGAATGATGACTGGTCAGTATTTAAATGTATTGTGCTGACAGTCTGATCTAACAAATACTTAGAGAGTCTGACTCCTAGATCTCTGTCTATCACTGACTCTGGATCAGCTGTGTAAGTATCACTGACTCTGGATCAGTTGTGTAAGTATCACTGACTCTGGATCAGCTGTGTTAGTATCACTGACTCTGGATCAGCTGTGTTAGTATCACTGACTCTGGATCAGCTGTGTAAGTATCACTGACTCTGGATCAGCTGTGTTAGTATCACTGACTCTGGATCAGTTGTGTAAGTATCACTGACTCTGGATCAGCTGTGTAAGTATCACTGACTCTGGATCAGTTGTGTAAGTATCACTGACTCTGGATCAGCTGTGTTAGTATCACTGACTCTGGATCAGCTGTGTTAGTATCACTGACTCTGGATCAGCTGTGTAAGTATCACTGACTCTGGATCAGCTGTGTTAGTATCACTGACTCTGTATCAGCTGTGTTAGTATCACTGACTCTATCAGCTGTGTTAGTATCACTGACTCTGTATCAGCTGTGTTAGTATCACTGACTCTAGATCAGCTGTGTAAGTATCACTGACTCTAGATCAGCTGTGTAAGTATCACTGACTCTGGATCAGCTGTGTAAGTACCACTGACTCTGGATCAGCTGTGTAAGTATCACTGACTCTGGATCAGCTGTGTTAGTATCAGTGTTCTCTCCTCATAAGACAGATCACTGAGAGGCTCTAGTTAGAGAGGCTGGTCACGGTTTGTTCCCGCCCACTGCATATGAACAGTGTTTACAGACCTCAGCTGCAGCGTCTCCTCAGAGTTTCAGCTCCATGGGTTCTCCTCTTGTGGGTTCTCCTCTTGTGGGTTCTCCTCCTGTGGGTTCTACTGCAGTGTAGATGGTTGTTGGAGGAGTGGAGTAGACGGGAGACGCAGAGTATGATCTAAATTCTGTTCATGTAGAGACTCAGTAGGTTTTCAGACAGACTATAGTGGAATATGGTGTAAGGTGGTTATACAGGTGTGGAATTGGACCCCCAGTCTACAGTCTGGGGGGCAACAGTGTAACACACCACACTGTACTAACCACAGGACCTGTGATCTGATTGGTCGAGGAAGAAAGAATTCAGTCTTGATGGTGAAACTGATGGCGCTGAATTTGGTGCTGGAGTTTTACACACAGTCAACAAAACCTTACTGTTTATTCTGTCTCTCCATCTTTCTCTCCTTCTCCCTCCACTCACCAGTCTTATCCTTCCATCCACACTGGTAGCTGCCCTCCTGTTTTCCTGCCATCTCTCCTGATTACTCCTCCTCTCCACTCTCCTCTGTCTCAATCAGCACTGAATGCTCCATTTTCTTCTCTCCCTCTCTCTCCCTCTCTCTCCCTCTCTCTCTCTCTCCCCTTCTGTTCTCTTCTCCTCTCCTCTCCTCCATCCTATCGCTCCACTCCTTCCTCCCTCCATCCTCTCCCCCCTCTCCATCGCTCCATTTCTCCTGCTTTAGCTCCAACACCAAACACTTTCCTACCATCCATCACTCTACACTTGTCCACTCCTTCGTCCAGATCTATTTCTCTCTCTCTCCGTCTCTTTCTCCTCTGTCGCACTCTCTCCATGCCGCCATCCATTCATCTGTTCAGCAGCACCGTCAGCCCCTCCCTCCTCCTCTGACTTTCACTCTGTTCCTTCTTTCTTTTCCTTTATTTACTGCTTTCAGTTATTTGTTCTTCTTTTCTTCCCTTCATTCTTTTGTTTGTAAAAGGAATTCTTGATTATATGGTGTATCTCTTCTTTCTTTCTTTTCTCAGAGTTGTTTATCTTAAATTCATCTTTTTATTTTTTGCTGTTATTTGTTCGATTTATATACATCATCTTCACTTCTTATTTTTTCCTTTCATTCATTCATTTATTCATTTTGGTTTATATAGTTTATTTCTTTATTTCTTTCTTCCATTTTTCTTACTCTCCTTTCTTTCCACCTTTGTTTTAATCCTTTAATCCTTTTCATTCTACCATGTTATATTTATTTCGTATTCTTTTTACTATTTATTTTCTTTCTCTTGTCATTACTTCAGTCTTTTTTCTTTATCCTGTAGTTTGTATTTGTTTTTTAAATTAATATTTAGTTTTTATCCTTTCATTCATTTATTTATTATTTCATTTCTTTCATTCTTTTTGTCCATGCATTCATTCATTCATTAATTTAATATTTATTTATTTTTTATTTTTTTTCTTCATTCTAC
>CM038719.1:43232856-43250356 GCA_021613375.1 Megaleporinus macrocephalus | reverse complement strand
CAGGTACAGGATACTACATACAGGTACAGGTACAGGATACTACATACAGGTACAGGTACAGGATACTACATACAGGTACAGGATACTACATACAGGTACAGGTACAGGACACTACATACAGGTACAGGATACTACATACAGGTACAGGATACTACATACAGGTACAGGATACTACACACAGGTACCGGTACAGGATACTACACACAGGTACAGGTACAGGACACTACATACAGGTACAGGATACTGCACACAGGTACAGGACACTACATACAGGTACAGGATACTACATACAGGTACAGGATACTACATACAGGTACAGGTACAGGACACTACATACAGGTACAGGATACTACATACAGGTACAGGTACAGGATACTGCACACAGGTAAAGGATACTGCACACAGGTACAGGACACTACATACAGGTACAGGATACTACATACAGGTACAGGATACTACATACAGGTACAGGATACTACACACAGGTACAGGATACTAGATACAGGTACAGGATACTACACACAGGTACCGGTACAGGATACTACATACAGGTACAGGATACTGCACACAGGTACAGGACACTACATACAGGTACAGGATACTACATACAGGTACAGGATACTACATACAGGTACAGGATACTACACACAGGTACCGGTACAGGATACTACATACAGGTACAGGTACAGGATACTGCACACAGGTACAGGACACTACATACAGGTACAGGTACAGGACACTACATACAGGTACAGGTACAGGATACTACATACAGGTACAGGTACAGGATACTACATACAGGTACAGGATACTACATACAGGTACCGGTACAGGATACTACATACAGGTACAGGATACTACATACAGGTACAGGTACAGGATACTACATACAGGTACCGGTACAGGATACTACATACAGGTACAGATACAGGATACTGCATACAGGTACAGGATACTACATACAGGTACAGGATACTACATACAGGTACAGGTACAAGATACTACATACAGGTGCAGGATACTACATACAGGTACAGGTACAAGATACTACATACAGGTGCAGGATACTACATACAGGTACAGGTACAAGATACTACATACAGGTGCAGGATACTACATACAGGTACAGGTACAAGATACTACATACAGGTGCAGGACACTACATACAGGTACAGGTACAAGATACTACATACAGGTGCAGGATACTACATACAGGTACAGGTACAAGATACTACATACAGGTGCAGGATACTACATACAGGTACAAGATACTACATACAGGTGCAGGATACTACATACAGGTACAGGTACAGGTACAAGATACTACATACAGGTGCAGGATACTACATACAGGTACAGGTACAGGTACAAGATACTACATACAGGTGCAGGATACTACATACAGGTACAGGTACAGGTACAAGATACTACATACAGGTGCAAGTACAAGATACTACATACAGGTACAGGATACTACATACAGGTACAGGATACTACATACAGGTACAGGATACTGCACACAGGTACAGGTACAGGATACTGCACACAGGTACAGGATACTACATACAGGTACAGGACACTACATACAGGTACAGGTACAGGACACTACATACAGGTACAGGATACTGCACACAGGTACAGGTACAGGACACTACATACAGGTACAGGTACAGGATACTACATACAGGTACAGGTACAGGACACTACATACACGTACAGGTACAGGATACTGCACACAGGTACAGGTACAGGATACTGCACACAGGTACAGGATACTACATACAGGTACAGGTACAGGATACTACATACAGGTACAGGTACAGGACACTATATACAGGTACAGGATACTACATACAGGTACAGGTACAGGATACTACATACAGGTACAGGTACAGGATACTACATACAGGTACAGGATACTACATACAGGTACAGGTACAGGACACTACATACAGGTACAGGATACTACATACAGGTACAGGATACTACATACAGGTACAGGATACTACACACAGGTACCGGTACAGGATACTACACACAGGTACAGGTACAGGATACTACACACAGGTACAGGACACTACATACAGGTACAGGATACTGCACACAGGTACAGGACACTACATACAGGTACAGGATACTACATACAGGTACAGGACACTACATACAGGTACAGGACACTACATACAGGTACAGGTACAGGACACTACATACAGGTACAGGATACTACATACAGGTACAGGTACAGGATACTGCACACAGGTACAGGACACTACATACAGGTACAGGATACTGCACACAGGTACAGGACACTACATACAGGTACAGGATACTACATACAGGTACAGGACACTACATACAGGTACAGGATACTACATACAGGTACAGGTACAGGACACTACATACAGGTACAGGATACTACATACAGGTACAGGTACAGGATACTGCACACAGGTACAGGATACTGCACACAGGTACAGGACACTACATACAGGTACAGGATACTACATACAGGTACAGGTACAGGACACTACATACAGGTACAGGATACTACATACAGGTACAGGTACAGGATACTGCACACAGGTACAGGATACTGCACACAGGTACAGGACACTACATACAGGTACAGGATACTACATACAGGTACAGGACACTACATACAGGTACAGGATACTACATACAGGTACAGGTACAGGATACTGCACACAGGTACAGGATACTACATACAGGTACAGGATACTACATACAGGTACAGGATACTACACACAGGTACAGGATACTACATACAGGTACAGGATACTACACACAGGTACCGGTACAGGATACTACATACAGGTACAGGATACTGCACACAGGTACAGGACACTACATACAGGTACAGGATACTACATACAGGTACAGGATACTACATACAGGTACAGGATACTACACACAGGTACCGGTACAGGATACTACATACAGGTACAGGTACAGGATACTGCACACAGGTACAGGACACTACATACAGGTACAGGACACTACATACAGGTACAGGTACAGGATACTACATACAGGTACAGGTACAGGATACTACATACAGGTACAGGTACAGGATACTACATACAGGTACAGGATACTACATACAGGTACCGGTACAGGATACTACATACAGGTACAGGATACTACATACAGGTACAGGTACAGGATACTACATACAGGTACAGGATACTACATACAGGTACAGGTACAGGATACTACATACAGGTACAGGATACTACATACAGGTACAGGATACTACATACAGGTACAGGATACTACACACAGGTACCGGTACAGGATACTACACACAGGTACAGGTACAGGATACTGCACACAGGTACAGGACACTACATACAGGTACAGGATACTGCACACAGGTACAGGACACTACATACAGGTACAGGATACTACATACAGGTACAGGACACTACATACAGGTACAGGATACTACATACAGGTACAGGTACAGGACACTACATACAGGTACAGGATACTACATACAGGTACAGGTACAGGATACTGCACACAGGTACAGGATACTGCACACAGGTACAGGACACTACATACAGGTACAGGATACTACATACAGGTACAGGATACTACATACAGGTACAGGATACTACACACAGGTACAGGATACTACATACAGGTACAGGATACTACACACAGGTACCGGTACAGGATACTACATACAGGTACAGGATACTGCACACAGGTACAGGACACTACATACAGGTACAGGATACTACATACAGGTACAGGATACTACATACAGGTACAGGATACTACACACAGGTACCGGTACAGGATACTACATACAGGTACAGGTACAGGATACTGCACACAGGTACAGGACACTACATACAGGTACAGGACACTACATACAGGTACAGGTACAGGATACTACACACAGGTACCGGTACAGGATACTACATACAGGTACAGGTACAGGATACTGCACACAGGTACAGGACACTACATACAGGTACAGGACACTACATACAGGTACAGGTACAGGATACTACATACAGGTACAGGTACAGGATACTACATACAGGTACAGGTACAGGATACTACATACAGGTACAGGATACTACATACAGGTACCGGTACAGGATACTACATACAGGTACAGGATACTACATACAGGTACAGGTACAGGATACTACATACAGGTACAGGATACTACATACAGGTACAGGTACAGGATACTACATACAGGTACAGGATACTACATACAGGTACAGGATACTACATACAGGTACAGGTACAGGATACTACATACAGGTACAGGATACTACATACAGGTACAGGATACTACATACAGGTACAGGTACAGGATACTACATACAGGTACAGGATACTACATACAGGTACAGGTACAGGATACTACATACAGGTACAGGATACTACATACAGGTACAGGATACTGCATACAGGTACAGGTACAGGATACTACATACAGGTACAGGATACTACATACAGGTACACACAGGTGTGTATATATAGAGGTTTTGGAGACGTTCTATTGGTCCATTAATCTAAAACAGGAACTTTCATGTTCAAGTAAAACAACAAGAATGGAGATACATGTTTTTTCTTTGGAGAGTGACTACATTTCCCAAGATTCACTGCTCCATGATCTCAGCACCACGTCATCCAACCACCAGTCGTTACTCCTGGTGATGTGTTTTTGTGTCTGTTGAACACTTACACTCACTCGCATCTGATATGTTACACCAGCGTAGCATTTACTACTAGTGTAAATTCACTAATTCACTAAAGTTCACTAGTGTGTGTCTGTATGTGGGTGCTTCACTGTCCCTAGTGTGTGTTCACTAGTGTGTGTCTGTGAGTGGGTGTTTCACTGCCCCCTAGAGTGTTAAGTAGTGTGTGTGTGTTCACTTACACACACAAAAACATACACACACTCATACACACACACATTCATACACACACACTCACACACACACTTTCATACACGCGCACACACACTCATACACACTCACTTTCTCTCTCAGACACACTCATAACACATAAGATCATATGACAGTGTGAGTGATGAGCAAAGGTGATAGTTATAGTTATGTAAGGTTACAGAGTGGAACGTGTGTGTGTGTGTGTGTGTGTGTGTGTGAGAGAGAGAGAGTGTGTGTGGTGTGTGTGTGTGTGTGTGTGTGTAAGAGAGAGAGAGTGTGTGGTGTGTGTGTGTGTGTGTGTGTGTGAGAGAGAGAGAGTGTGTGGTGTGTGTGTGTGTGGGGGGGGGGTGAGAGAGAGAGAGTGTGTGGTGTGTGTGTGTGTGTGTGTGTGTGTGTGAGAGAGAGAGAGAGTGTGTGGTGTGTGTGTGTGTGTGTGTGTGTGTGAGAGAGAGAGAGAGAGAGTGTGTGTGTGTGTGTGTGTGTGTGTGTGTGTGTGAGAGAGAGAGAGAGTGTGTGTGGTGTGTGTGTGTGTGTGTGTGTGTGTGTGGGAGAGGTGTGGTATGTGGTGTGTGTGTGTGTGTGTGTGTGTGTGTGTGTGTGAGAGAGAGAGTGTGTGGTGTGTGTGTGTGTGTGTGTGTGTGTGTGTGTGAGAGAGAGAGAGTGTTGTGTGTGTGTGTGTGTGTGTGTGTGTGTGTGTGTGAGAGAGAGAGTGTGTGGTGTGTGTGTGTGGGGGGGGGGGTGTGAGAGAGAGTGTGTGTGCTGGTCAAGGTGTTATCCTGTCGGACACAAGGTCATTCAAGGTCAATTAGCACATTTCCCACTTCCCAGTTTTCCCAAAAGAGGAAGTTACAATGTAAAGAAGATTTTCAGGAAAACCTCAAAGACATGTTATCAATAATCTTTACTGGAATGTAAATGTACAATAATAAAAACAAACTGAAATGAAATAGGAGTAACGAGACTATGTTTACAATGTAAGGAGTAGAAAGTTCTGATAATGGAGTGTAAATGTAAGGAGTAGAAAGTACTGATAATGGAGTGTAAACGTAAGGAGTAGAAAGTACTGATGATGGAGTGTAAATGTAAAGAGTAGAAAGTACTGATAATGGAGTGTAAATGTAAAGAGTAGAAAGTACTGATAATGGAGTGTAAATGTAAGAAGTAGAAAGTACTGATAATGAAGTGTAAATGTAAAGAGTAGAAAGTACTGATAATGGAGCGTAAATGTAAGGAGTAGAAAGTACTGATAATGGAGCGTAAATGTAAAGAGTAGAAAGTACTGATAAAGGAGCGTAAATGTAAAGAGTAGAAAGTACTGATAAAGGAGCGTAAATGTAAAGAGTAGAAAGTACTGATAAAGGAGTGTAAATGTAAGGAGTAGAAAGTACTGATAACGGAGCGTAAACGTAAAGAGTAGAAAGTACTGATAACGGAGCGTAAACGTAAAGAGTAGAAAGTACTGATAATGGAGCGTTAACGTAAAGAGTAGAAAGTACTGATAATGGAGCGTAAACGTAAGGAGTAGAAAGTACTGATAATGGAGCGTAAACGTAAGGAGTAGAAAGTACTGATAATGGAGCGTAAACGTAAGGAGTAGAAAGTACTGATAATGGAGCGCAAACGTAAGGAGTAGAAAGTACTGATAATGGAGCGCAAACGTAAAGAGTAGAAAGTACTGATAATGGAGCGCAAACGTAAAGAGTAGAAAGTACTGATAATGGAGCGTAAACGTAAAGAGTAGAAAGTACTGATAATGGAGCGTAAACGTAAGGAGTAGAAAGTACTGATAATGGAGCGTAAACGTAAGGAGTAGAAAGTACTGATAATGGAGCGCAAACGTAAGGAGTAGAAAGTACTGATAATGGAGCGTAAACGTAAGGAGTAGAAAGTACTGATAATGGAGAGTAAACGTAAGGAGTAGAAAGTACTGATAATGGAGCGCAAACGTAAGGAGTAGAAAGTACTGATAATGGAGCGCAAACGTAAGGAGTAGAAAGTACTGATAATGGAGCGTAAACGTAAGGAGTAGAAAGTACTGACAATGGAGCGTAAACGTAAAGAGTAGAAAGTACTGACAATGGAGCGTAAACGTAAAGAGTAGAAAGTACTGACAATGGAGCGTAAACGTAAGGAGTAGAAAGTACTGACAGTGGAGCGTAAACGTAAGGAGTAGAAAGTACTGACAGTGGAGCGTAAACGTAAGGAGTAGAAAGTACCGATAATGGAGTGTAAATGTAAGGAGTAGAAAGTACAGATAATGGAGTGTAAATGTAAGGAGTGAAAAGTACTGATAATGGAATGTAAATGTAAGTAGTAGAAAGTACTGATAATGGAGCGTAAATGTAAGGAGTAGAAAGTACTGATAACGGAGCGCAAACGTAAGGAGTAGAAAGTACTGATAATGGAGCGCAAACGTAAAGAGTAGAAAGTACAGATAATGGAGTGTAAACGTAAAGAGTAGAAAGTACTGATAATGGAGCGTAAACGTAAAGAGTAGAAAGTACTGATAATGGAGCGTAAACGTAAGGAGTAGAAAGTACTGATAATGGAGCGTAAACGTAAGGAGTAGAAAGTACTGATAATGGAGCGCAAACGTAAGGAGTAGAAAGTACTGATAATGGAGAGTAAACGTAAGGAGTAGAAAGTACTGATAATGGAGCGCAAACGTAAGGAGTAGAAAGTACTGATAATGGAGCGCAAACGTAAGGAGTAGAAAGTACTGATAATGGAGCGCAAATGTAAGGAGTAGAAAGTACTGAAAATGGAGCGTAAACGTAAAGAGTAGAAAGTACTGACAATGGAGCGTAAACGTAAAGAGTAGAAAGTACTGACAATGGAGCGTAAACGTAAGGAGTAGAAAGTACTGACAGTGGAGCGTAAACGTAAGGAGTAGAAAGTACCGACAGTGGAGCGTAAACGTAAGGAGTAGAAAGTACCGATAATGGAGCGTAAACGTAAAGAGTAGAAAGTACCGGTAATGGAGCGTAAACGTAAGGAGCAGAAAGTACCGGTAATGGAGCGTAAACGTAAGGAGTAGAAAGTACTGATAATGGAGCGTAAACGTAAAGAGTAGAAAGTACTGATAATGGAGTGTAAATGTAAGGAGTAGAAAGTACTGATAATGGAGCGTAAACGTAAGGAGTAGAAAGTACTGATAATGGAGCGTAAACGTAAAGAGTAGAAAGTACTGATAATGGAGAGTAAACGTAAAGAGTAGAAAGTACTGATAATGGAGCGTAAACGTAAGGAGTAGAAAGTACTGATAATGGAGCGTAAACGTAAGGAGTAGAAAGTACTGATAATGGAGCGTAAACGTAAGGAGTAGAAAGTACTGATAATGGAGCGCAAACGTAAGGAGTAGAAAGTACTGATAATGGAGCGCAAACGTAAGGAGTAGAAAGTACTGATAATGGAGCGCAAACGTAAGGAGTAGAAAGTACTGATAATGGAGCGCAAACGTAAGGAGTAGAAAGTACTGATAATGGAGCGCAAACGTAAGGAGTAGAAAGTACTGATAATGGAGCGCAAACGTAAGGAGTATAAAGTACTGATAATGGAGCGTAAACGTAAGGAGTAGAAAGTACTGATAATGGAGCGTAAACGTAAGGAGTATAAAGTACTGATAATGGAGCGCAAACGTAAGGAGTATAAAGTACTGATAATGGAGCGTAAACGTAAGGAGTAGAAAGTACTGATAATGGAGCGTAAACGTAAGGAGTAGAAAGTACTGATAATGGAGCGCAAACGTAAAGAGTAGAAAGTACTGATAATGCAGCGTCCAACATTTTTACTTAATTACGGTAATGAAGTATTTGTACTTCATTACTTGACACCTGTTTAATAAGATATACATTTTCAGTTAAGATCTGATTTTAATAAATGAGAATTAATTGTAATTTCTTATTTGTGCTGGTAGTGATATTAAAGGTTCTCTCCAGTTCCTGAAACTCTCTCAGCAGACAGAGGAAATAAAAATTTTGTGTTTAACTATAACACACACAGTACTTTAATAAATAAATAAATAAATTAATTAAAAAATACAACCTGTTGTTTCCCTCTTTCTTCTCTAAATCTGTTTCATCTTAATTAAAAAATTATTTATTTTTCAATAGAGTTATTATTTATTTATTGTTTTTAATTTCTAGTGGTCCCAGACATCCCTATATTCAATATACACACACACACACACACGTTCCTCAAGTTCAGACAAACCCCCCCCCCCCCCACACACACATACACACCAGTAGGTTATGTAAGGATCATATTGAGCCTGAGTTCCTCACAGAACGCTGTGAAAAATGATGACATCACAGAATTAAATGTTCAGCCAGCGTGCAACACTGAGGACACACTGCATTCCAAACCAACAACGACATGCTAACCACAGACCTGTGATTATAAACACAGTGATAAAGTTTAAATGGGTTTATTAGACAGAATGTACAGTAAACAGAACACACTCCCACTGTTCACTCTTATACACACAGTAATACACAAACTACAGACTCATTAGAAATAATAATAAATAATAATTAATACACTAATTATTTATTTCTCCACCTTAAAATCAGAGTAAACTAGTTTTACTGCAGTTTCATCCTGAACATTACTTTCATTACAGCTTCATTCTGATTCATAATAGAGTGGAAGAGGGGAAAAAGGAGGAGTGGAGTGGAGAGAGGAGGAGAGGTTGAGTGGTGAGAGAAGGATTCGGAGAGAGGAGGAGTGGAGAGGAGAGGAGTGGAGAGAGAAGATGAGGAGTGGACAGAGGAGAAGAGTGGAGGAGGGGAGGAGTGGACAGAGGAGGAGAGTGGAGGAGTGAGGAGAGGAGGAGTGGAGAGAGGAGGATTTGGAGAGGAGAGGAGTGGACAGAGGAGGAGAGTGGAGGAGTGAGAGATGAGGAGTGGAGAGATGAGGATTTGGAGAGCGGAGGAGTGGAGAGGAGAGGAGTGGAGAGAGGAGGAGAGTGGAGGAGTGAGAGATGAGGAGTGGAGAGATGAGGATTTGGAGAGTGGAGGAGTGGAAAGTAGAGGATTGGAGAGAGAAGTAGAGGAGTGGACAGAGGATGAGAGAGGAGGAGAGGAGTGGACAGAGGGGGACTGTGCAGAGGAGAGGATGAGTGGAGAGATGACAAGTGTGGAAGAGTGGAGAAAGCAGACGAATGAGAAGAGAAGTGGGGCGGATGGAGAAAGGAAAAGTCTGGAGGTGAGAGGAGGAGTGGAAGAGCGGAGAGTGGAAAAGAGAGGAGGAGCGGGAAGCAGAGATGAAAGGAGTTGTGGGGCAGAGTGGAGAGAGGAGGAGTGGAGAGAGATCACAGTGTGTTTGAGGTTTTGCTGTGAGATGTGGTTTCACAGTGGTGTCTAGTGGAGTCTGTGTGCATTCCACCTCCTCCTCTCCTCCGGGGAGTGATTCTCTGTCCCGTCAGCTCCGCTCTTTCCTCTCCGCCAATAAAACATTTCACTACACGCGTCACACACATCACAGAAATCCTGAGGAGCAAAATCAGAACTCTGAACTCCTCCTCGCCTGCCAAGAGCAACTCAGCGAATACAAACCTGCCAAGAAAACCTCATAATCAAAACATCTGCACCTCCGCTGGATGAGGAGTTCAACTGACTCTGCACCTCCATCTTCAGCTGAAATTCAGAGCTGTCCAGTTCTTTTCATTCCAAGCCTGACTGTTTCACTAGTACTCACAGAGGAGAGGAGACATTAGAGGAGCACAGAGGACAAATACAGTGGAGAGGAGGCACAGAGAGAGATACAGAATGGAGAAGAGAGATCAGGACAGAAGAAAAGAGGAAGACTGGATAGAGAGGAGAACACAGGAGAACAGAGAAGACGAGAGGAAAGAAGATTAGAAGAGAAGAAGGAGTGGAGCAGGAGTGGAGGAGAAGAAGAGGAGTGGAGCAGGAGTGGAGGAGAAGAAGAAGAGGAGTGGAGGAGACGAAGAAGAGGGGTGGAGGAAAAGAAGAGGAGTGGAGGAGAAGAAGGAGAGGAGAAGAAGAGGAGTGGAGCAGGAGTGAAGGAGAAGGAGAAGAGAAGAAGTGGAGTGGAGCAGGAGTGGAGGAGAAGAAGAAGAGGAGTGGAGGAGACGAAGAAGAGGGGTGGAGGAAAAGAAGAGGAGTGGAGGAGAAGAAGAAGAGGAGAAGAAGAGGAGTGGAGCAGGAGTGTAGGAGAAGAAGAAGAGGAGTGGAGGATAAGAAGAAGAGGAGTGGAGCAGGAGTGGAGGAGAAGAAGAGGAGTGGAGCAGGAGTGGAGGAGAAGAAGAAGAGGAGTGGAGGAGACGAAGAAGAGGGGTGGAGGAAAAAAGAGGAGTGGAGGAGAAGAAGAAGAGGAGAAGAAGAGGAGTGGAGTAGGAGTGGAGGAGGAGAAGAAAAGGAGTGGAGAAGAAGAGGAGTGGAGCAGGAGTGGAGGAGAAGAAGAAGAGGAGAAGAAGAGGAGTGGAGGAGGTGAAAGGCCCTCAGGACAGCTGGATGGTTTTACAGCTGAGTCGTATTTTTTATTCCTGCCAGACAGCAGATCAGCTCTACAGCACATTCTTCAAATACCATCATTCTAACACACACACACACACACACACACACACATATATACACACATACACACACACACACACACACACATATACACACATACACACACACACACACAGACACACACACACACACATATACACACATACACACGCACATATACACACATACACACACACACACACACACACACACATATACACACATACACACACACATACACTCACATACACACACATACACACATATACACATATATACACACATACACACACTCACTCACACACACATTTACACACAGACAAATACACACACACACACATATATACACACATACACACACACACACAGACACACACACACACACACACATATACACACATACACACACACACACACATACACACACACATATATACACACATACACACACACACAGACACACACACACACACACACACACACACACATATACACACATACACACACACACACACACATACACACACATATACACACATACACACACACACACACACACACACATGTACACACATACACACACACACACATACACTCACATACACACACATACACACATATACACATATATACACACATACAGACACACACACACACACACACACAGACACACACACACACACATATACACACATACACACACACACACATACACACACACACACACACACACACAGACACACACACACACATATACACACATACACTCACTCACACACACATTTACACACACACATTTACACACAGACAAATACACACACACACACATATACACACATACACACACACACACAGACACACACACACACACATATACACACATACACACACACACACACACACACACATATACACACATACACACACACACTGAGTACACACTTTTTTGTGTAGCATTTTTTACAAGAGTGTCTCAAAGCAGCTTTACAGGAGTTTGAAAGTAGACAGCATATGTATCTCCCTGAGAGTGAACCAGAGGAGACGGCGGCAAGAACACCTCCCTCAGACTGGAGGAGAAACGTCGGGAGGAACCAGACTCACAAGAGGAGACCCGCCCTCCTCTGATCAAACAGTATTTACAGTTTAAACCACACACCAAAGAACAGCTAAGAGAATCTCTGTTTGAAGTCAGGATGGTAAAACATTAAAGACTACGCATGTAGAGGCAGTCTCTGACCGAGGCAGTCTCTGACTGAGGCAGTCTCTAACCGAGGCAGTCTCTGACTGAGGCAGTCTCTGTTTGAGGCAGTCTCTGTCTGAGGCAGTCTCTGACTGAGGCAGTCTCTAACCGAGGCAGTCTCTAACCGAGGAAGTCTCTGTTTGAGGCAGTCTCTGTCTGAGGCAGTCTCTGTCTGAGGCAGTCTCTGACTGAGGCAGTCTCTAACCGAGGCAGTCTCTAACCGAGGCAGTCTCTAACCGAGGCAGTCTCTGTTTGAGGCAGTCTCTGTTTGAGGCAGTCTCTGTCTGAGGCAGTCTCTGACTGAGGCAGTCTCTAACCGAAGCAGTCTCTAACCGAGGAAGTCTCTGTTTGAGGCAGTCTCTGTCTGAGGCAGTCTCTGACTGAGGCAGTCTCTAACCGAGGCAGTCTCTGTCTGAGGCAGTCTATGTCTGAGGCAGTCTCTGACTGAGGCAGTCTCTGTTTGAGGCAGTCTCTGACTGAGGCAGTCTCTGTTTGAGCTGAGTGAACTGAAACAGTCCCATCCTGTCTCAATGCTGGTACACCTGGAGGACACAGTGGTGCAGTTGAGGGTGTATCAGATGGTAGGAATGAGGAGGAGAACATCCTCTCAGGATTTAACAGCAGACGACTGTGAAGCAACAAACATCTGTGAAAGTAAAACTGATCTTAACTCATTCATTACCTCACATTCTCTTTGAAGACTAGACTGACCACACTGTCCTCTTCGTGACCCCCAGGGAGGACATTTTTTCTTTCTATTTATTTTGGAACACATAACCAGCAGCAACACAAACAGAGCTTGACGTGATGTGGACGACAGTTTGTTGACCTGCCTCGCTGGAGACCTACGAACTTGTACAAGAATGTTAACGATAGTTGCTCAGTGTCAAACGTGTAGCCAGTGTTATGACTGAATCATAGCACACGTTTACGGGACTTTGATTGTCCAATCAGACCACTATAGTGACTATGATGAAAGACGAAAATATAGAATCTGATTTTGGCATTAGACTGAGCTGTGGATCAGAGTTATTATCGTTAACTAAAACAAATGAAATAACGAAAACTGTAATTGAGAAAACATTTTCTTTAACCGAAATAAATAAAAACAGTAATTAAAAGAAAAAAAAGGAAAAATAACTAACTGAAAGTGTATTATGTGTTTACAAACCTAACTAAAACATATTAAAATTATAAATAGAATACCATTCGTTTTCATTTTCGTCAATTTATTCATGTCCACATGACTATGTGACTCGGTTGCCTTCAAAAAGTTTATCATTTCACTCGAACCAGAATTCAACTCACCCGGTGCTGTGAGAGTGAAAAACCTTTGTTGAGTTTTTATTACACAATAAATAAACTAAAACTAATACTAGAAATAATGAAAACTATACTAAAACTAAGCAGTAATAATAAAAATATACTAGCAAACCCACTCTAAAACTAATTCAAACTAATTATAATAGATGAAAAGAAAGTCACAACGAAATAAAATTAAACTATAGTTAAAAGTTCAAAACTATTATAACCTTGCTGTGGTTGGATCTTCTGGTATGACAATGATCCTAAACACACTGCAAAGCACACAAAGAGTTCACTGAGCACACTAAGGATGTGCCATGGTCACCCAGTGCTCACACTTAGACCCTGTAGGATAACTGTGGGGTGAGCTGAAGAGGAGATTCACCAAGGTTGGACCTCTGAATGAAGGCGTGTCTGGTATAGATTCAAGAAATAAAGATAATTTCATAACAGAACGTTCATTAAGTCGTACACACAAGGTAACAAAAGGTAACTATATGTTTATGTTTTTATTTATTACAATACTAATATTCAGCAGAGCTGTTATTATTAGGACTTTAGGTTTGGAGTGTATTAAGTCTGAAACCTGTACAGCATGTGTACTGAACACTCCGCTCAGGTTAAACCTGAAGCTCTGCTCTCTGCTAGGGGCCGAGAGTTATGTGTGCCGTTGGGGCCGAGGGATGGGGGGTGGGGGTGGGGGGGGTTCATTCCTGAGCAATGATGTGATTGTTCAGAGACTCAGAGGGTTCCCACTCTCGTATTACATTACCAACACACACACACACACACACACACACACACACACACACACACATTTGTTTCTATCCTATGGGAGGACTTGGGGGTCATACATGTGTTACAGTGTGTAATAACAACATGTCTCATAACATCAGTGTTCAAAGAGAAACAAGGGTCTCCATAACATCTCCAAAAAAACCTTCAATGAAACCAGAGTTTGGAGCATTTCTATTGGTCTGTTAATCATGAAACTCTCGCGAAATGTAAACATCTGCTGTCCTCATGCAGAAAAATTCAAATAAGCAAAAATGGAGATACATCTGAGACCAAGTCTGAGACCACATTGAAGATCTGGATTTTTCTGGAATCTGGAATTTGTAAGCTAGTTTGGGATGCTGACCATTTAGTCAAGCTTATTTGTGTAGAGCTTTTTACAACCGTGTGGTCACAAAGCAGCTTTCCAGGAGTTTAAAAACCTGAAAACCTGATGTCACAGCATGTATCCTCCTGTGAGCAAGCCAGAGACGACAGTGGCGAGGAAAAACTCCCTCAGACTGGAGGAAGGAACCTTGGGAGGAAGCAAGAGGGGAGACCCATCCTCCTCTGGTCAAACAGTATTTACAGTTTATTAAGATACATTAGAAGTAGAACTGAGAGAATCTGAGTCGGGATGATAAAAGCTTTAGAAAGAGGGTGTAGCAGATGAAGCATGAAGGAAGAGGAGAACTGGTTGGTGTCAGGTGAGGAGGAGGCCCTGATGGACAGGACAGGAGCCTAGTTTAAAGAAAACCATGTACATTGTGTTGTTGATGTTTCAGTGAAAGGCAGTGTGAAGACTGATATTAGTCTAAACAGCTTCACAAACATAAACAAGGAGAATAGTTAGTGAAGCAGCGTGTGGACCAACACAGCTACCCAAAGACCCCCGCTCTGCTCTCCTCACTTCAGTCTGGATGAGTGTGAGTGGTCCAGTAGACCACCACTGGTGAGAGACTTGACGGAGGCTGTTGGTTTTAAGCGTAGACTAAAACACAATGCAGTGCCACAGTTTCTCCACACAGGAAGTCCAGAAGCTCCAGATTATGGAGAACCGCGAGAAGAACCGTGAACGTGAACATGCGCTGGATTCTCTCCTGAGAACGTTTAGCGTTAGCGTCAGCTGCTTCTCCTCGTTTGTGGATCCTGAAGGTGAAAGTCCAGTCTTAGTAGTGAACATACTACTTCACTAATAAAGGAGTGTGAAGCTCAGAGACACTCCCGTTCAGTGTATCCAGCTGTTTACTGAGTGTGAATGTTTCCTGCTAGAAAGCGGAGCTGCTTTAACAGACACTCTCCTTCTCCGTCAACACCAACACACAGCTTCACAACAACTCCAGCACTGTGTCACTCTCTCCTCCACCCTCTCTGTTCACCATTTACACTAACGTGGTGTGTGATGTCACCGCTGATGTCAGAAATGTTGAGTTCTAGTTCAAACTGTAAAGACTGAACAGTAGCATGTTTAGTAGCTAGCTGTGCTCGAGCGTGACGGCCGGTTACTGCAACCATTTGTCGTCACTACCCGCTGATCACATCAGTAGATACAACAATGGAGACCCACGTGCAGCGGATTTTACACAAAATCTAATAAATCTGATACTTTTAGTGATTTAATAATTTAGAGTCATTACAACATATTAACACTAACAAGTGTTACCAGCCGGGGTTCCTTTAAGACTGAATCACTTCAGTTCTTGTTATAGGTTGTACCAATGAAGCACTTTGAACAGCGTATGTGTAATAATTACCTGGCCGAAGTGTGTTATATATACACCAATTTATTAGACTATTACCTTATAGGTTTATGAATTGTTTAAAATTAGTTTATTTACTAATTTTTTTTTATTATTAGTTTAGTAAAAACTTACTTCCATTAAAATAATATATAGTTTATTCAAACTACATATTAAGGTGTAATTACTTGTTATCACATCAAATGAAGTTATAAAGTAACCTGAGTTTGGGAGAAGGACCACGCCCAAACTCCTCCTCTCCATCATTACACATTCTATATAAACCCCTCCTCTGCTCTCACCTTCTCATGATAAAATTCAAACCCACCACCTTCCCAGCTTCTCCATCTCTTCCAAATCCTACTCTCTCTTGGAGAGTTTCTATTGGTCCATTCATCTTCAAATGTTTACACAATATAAAGATCAGCTGTCGTGTTCAAATGATATATAGATATAAACTCTATTCATATCTATCAGGTATAATCTATGACCTAAAGGGAGGCAGGGAGGTGTTTGAAGAAATATTCGTATTTGTTACATAAGAGACGACATCAGGAAAGTGATTGGTCTCTCTGTTCGCTGGTGAGAGATGAGAATACACACCTGACTGACACATCAAACACCCGCACTCCTCCACTCTCTCCCTCCACACTTTTATGCAAATGAGCTGAGTGACGTCCAGTCAGACTGGTGATGTGTGGCGCAGTAAGCAGGTCAGTCACACCTACAGTCACTCTCTCAAACACACTCAATAACAGATATTCAAATAGTGACACATCATCAGATCACCAGCTCTTAGACTCAGAATCATCTACTCCTTTACACACACACACACACACACACACACACACACACACCTTTACACACACACATACACCTACATTTACACACACATTTACACACACACACACACACACCTATCTTTACACACACACACACCTACAGTCACTCACTCGAACACACTCCGAGCAGCAGATCAATAACAGA
>CM038719.1:43225356-43227856 GCA_021613375.1 Megaleporinus macrocephalus | reverse complement strand
ATATTGGTAAGCCAGTCTTGGTCTGCCAAAAACTGTACGTGAAAATATGTAGCGTTCAATTTCTGCTCACAACTAATTACAATTGATTCATTTTTCAGGATCAATAAACAAGAAAACAACAAACAAACAAACAAACAAACAAACACACAAACACACACGAAAAACATAAAGCCTTAACAACATAACAAAGTAAAATATAACATTAGTGTGTTTGCCTTCATTCCAGCTTCCTTCATCCACATCTCCAAGTCTTGGAAGTTTCTTGTGATCCAAGTTATTGAATGTAATGTCATCAACCTATGGACATCCAGTAAGTGTATGTTATAACCTAGGTGTGCTCTATAACCTAGGTGAAAGTTATATTATATATTATTATATTATATATATAATATTTTACCCAAAAAACAGAATAATTAAGAATATTTAACCAACCTTTTAATGGCTGCAGTGTTGATTGCATTTATTTCATTAGTTTTTAGTTTTATATTAAGGGTCTAAATGTAATGATTGCAGTATCTGTGATATTTGTTTGATTTACTTTGTTTATTTACTGTTAATTTAGTTAAAAATATTATGCTGTTTCATATGAGCTCGTTAAAAATGGTAATAAACCAGTTTAGACCATGGTTCATGATTTACTTGAAATAATAACTATATGTAACCCTGCCGTGGCACATAGCCCCGCCCTCGATCAGTATCGGCTATGGGCCAATCACGCTGAAACGTGATCAGCGATCGAATCAGCCTCAAAAACGCTGAACGGTCCATCTCTAGTATATATATATATATATATATATATATATATATATATATATATATATATATATATATACACATACATGTATCATAATGATTGACTTAAATATTGCTCTAATCCAACTTCACTGTCAATAGGCAGAGCTTAACAAACCTCAGGTGAAAAGACAGACGTGTGTAAATGGACTGGTGACATCACAAAACCAGTAAATTCACATCCGGCTCTTAGAAAAGTCAATGTACTGCCTATATGGATGGTACAGACTGGGAAGGGACCAACATACAACTAAAGAGCCTCACAAAACCTACACAAAACCTACACAAAACACTACAAATGTGAACAAAAACATCCTTAATTTGATCAGCTCACCAAAACACAGGGCTCAGAGAGAAAACAGTGCGTTGGCAGGACAATGCGAGGGTCAGGCTGCCACAGTATGAGGGGCAGAGCGTGAACCAGCAGGAATGACACACTTAAACCCACACGAGGTCGAACGCTATTCAGAGAAACCACAAAAGAACTGGCACACACCAACGAACACCTACACCCAGCCTCACTTCAGACCTTCAACTCAATGAACTGTGAACCAAAGCTTGAAAAGCAGATTTCTTCAGTTTCAGTTTTCTGCTTCTGCTCTTCATTTGTGATAGAAAAATATATTTTATAAACAATATAACATAAATGTGTTATCCAGCCATCCAACATCTTCTACTTTACACAGCTGGTCGGGGTCACGGGGGGGCTGGAGTCCATCCCAGCATCATCGGGTGAGGGTGGGGTACACCATGGACAGGTCGCCAGTCCATCACATGGCCAACACTCACTCACACCTACGGTCAGGTTAGAGTGAGGATCCTAACATGCATGTGTTTGGACTGTGGGAGGAAACCGGAGTACCCGTCACCTCTGAACAGATAGTTCACCAAAAATTATAATTCATATTTAGCTGATTAATATCTCCGGTAATGCAAGGAGTTTAAATAGATCACGACATAATCTTTGTCTGCGTCTGAGCTGTAAAGAGTGATCTGAAGTTTTTTAAGTAGTTGTTATTGTAAGACAGTAGACTGTTTTGAGTTTAGTTTATTATGTTTATTTATTGTATGTATGAATTAAATGCTCGTGTGTATCTACTGTTTTCTAAAAATGGAGATTTGGCTGAAAGAATTTCTTCTCTGTCTTTTGGTATGTAGTCATTGTGGGTGAATTGGTCCAACAGCTTATTGTGGCTCTCTCGCTCATCTGCACCACACACACACACACACACACACACACACACACACACACACATATACACACACACACACACACACACACAGTAGGTGGGAATCAGGGTGGATCAGAGCTGAAAGTCACACACCACCCACACTACTCATCACTTCCATACCGTCACACCAGTGTTTTTATTCTTCTCTTCCAAACACACACACACACACACACACACACACACACACCAACATACACAAACGCACCAATACACACACAGTGAAATGATGACCTCAGCTGTGAGTTCAGCCACAGCAGAGAGATCCAAGAGCATAACATCTGACATAACATTCCAAACATTTTCAATAATTTTCTTCTAAATATAAGTTAATAATAATAATTTAATAATTCTATTAACTTTTGATAATCAATCACAGGACAGATAAACAAACACACACACACACACACACACACACAATTTAGCATCTCCAGCTCCCGTAAATGCAGGTTTTTACCCGGGGGGCAAAACTCCACACA
>CM038719.1:43207856-43220356 GCA_021613375.1 Megaleporinus macrocephalus | reverse complement strand
ACAGGAAACACTGAATAGAAGGACAAATAGGTTTAACACAGTCTTGGAGCAAGTGTGGCAGTCAGTCTAGAAACTGTAGCTGAAACGAGGCTCCGAAACACCTTCAATTCCACAAACTCCTTCAAGAAATCTGCTGAAGCTGAAGATAATGGAATGGAATGGCCCGCACAGCCCTCTGACCTGGACATCATTAAAATCTGTGGGCTGAGCTGAAACAGGCTGAGTAATTGGCCAAGAAAATCACTGAACTAGAAACGATCTGAAGGGAAAAGTGGGTCAATGTTTCAAAAACAGAAACAAAAACAGAAAAACTCATGATACATGCATCTGAAAGGGGTGTTACTGAGTAGGGTGTCCAAATCTTTGCTTATGTGTCACACCTTTCTGGTCCTGTAACCCAGACCCGACCCCCAGAATCCCTCTGGTGATCATATGAGTCAGGCTCACTGACCAACTACCAATGGATGAATGGACAGATGGATGAATGGACGAATGGATGAATGGACAGACGAATGGACAGGTGGAAGGAAGGAAGGACAGATGGACAGGTGGAAGGATGTAGGGACGAATGGCCAGGTGGAAGGACGGAAGGACAAATGGACAGGTGGAAGGATGTAGGGACGAATGGACAGGCGGAAGGATGGAAGGACAAATGGACAGGTGGAAGGATGGAAGGACGAATGGACAGATGGAAGGACGAATGGACGGATGGAAGGATGAATGGGTAGATGGAAGAATGGATGGATGGAAGGACGAATAGATGGATGGAAGGACGGGTGGAAGGATGAATGGACAGGTGGAATGATGGAAGGATGAATGGACAGGTGGAAGGGTGGAAGAATGAATTGACAGGTGGATGGATGAATGGATGAATGGACAGACGGGTGTCTGGCTGGCTGGTTGGATGAATGAATGGGTGTGTGGATAGTTGGATGGATAGATAAATGGATATGTGGATGGAGGGATGGATGGATGGATGGATGAGAGAATGGAAGAAGGGATTGTGGGTAGGTAGAAAAAGTGAGGCCTGTAAAGTCAAACAACAGCAAATGAAAGAGAGAAGGAGAGATTCTTGCCCCTGTTATTGTAACGAAAGACAACAAACTCAAAAGAAAAACAAATTGAAAGCCTCTTCTGGAGCAGATGTGAAGAACCACACTGAGCTTTAAACACTCCAGCCCAAAATGATTAACACCTCCACATGAAGCTGATGCTTCCTGAGGAATCAAGACCATCCCTGTCTCACTCCCTCTCTCTCACTCCCTCTCACTTTCTCACACAGAGACACAAATAAACAGTAGGAGACAGATTTAGCAGCGCTGGTAGTCGCTGTGGGACACAAATGTGTTCAGGCTGGACTGCAGAGCTTTGTTTATGAGGAGAAAAATAAAAAACACTGACCAAAAACCAGCAGCAGAACTGTCTGACCCTTCATCTGCGGTCAGGACGAGAGCCTGAACTTCCTGGTCCAGTTTCTTGTAGCTGTGGTTTTAAACCTCTTACCAGTGACCAGTCACATCACCCCCAGACCAACTGTTCACTCTACAATACTCACTCCTACCGAGTGCATGAGGGTGAAGCAGCTCGTTCACCAGTTTTTCTGTTCCACCTTAAACAGTGCAGCAGGAGCCAGAACGTACCTGCACCTCCATTTTGCAGTCAGTAGGAGGAATTAGGAGGTAGGAGCATATGGTTCTTGAGTAGAAGGTCATTTAGAGGAGAAAGTAGTTGTTGAGTAGAATGACGTCTGGAGGAGAAGATAGTTCTTAAGTAGAAGGACATCTGGAGGAGAAGGTAGTCCTTGAGTTGAAGGGCACCTGGAGGAGATGGTAGTCCTTGAGTTGAAGGGCATCTGGAGGGGAAGGTAACTCGAGTAAAGGAACGTCTGGAAGAGAAGGTAGTTTTTGGATAAAAGAATGTCTGGAGAAGACAGTAGTTCTTGAGTAGAAGGACCACTGGAGGGGAAGTTAGTTCTTTAGTAGAAGGATATCTGAAGGAGAAGGTAGTTTTTGAAAAGAAGGTTGTTCTTGAGAAGAAGGATGCTTGGAGGAGAAGATATCTGTTGTTCGATAGCAGCTCATCTTTTAGTTCAGTTCAAATCTCTGCATCAGCATCACGTCTAACATCTACTATGATTTTCTGTTTGTATCTTTCTCTCCTGATATCTTCTTACCTCCATCTCCTCCACTCTGTTCCTCACCTCCATACCCTCCACTCTGTTCCTCACCTCCATCTCCTCCACTCTGTTCCTCACCTCTTCTCCTCCACTCTGTTCCTCACCTTCATCTCCTCCACTCTGTTCCTCACCTCCATACCCTCCACTCTGTTCCTCACCTCCATCTCCTCCACTCTGTTCCTCACCTCTTCTCCTCCACTCTGTTCCTCACCTTCATCTCCTCCACTCTGTTCCTCACCTCCATCTCCTCCACTCTGTTCCTCACCTTCATCTCCTCCACTCTGTTCCTCACCTCCATCTCCTCCACTCTGTTCTTCACCTCCATCTCCTCCACTCTGTTCCTCACACACTGCCTCCATCTCCTCCACTCTGTTCCTCACTCTCCATCTATTACTCATATCTACACTCAGTGACTCCAGCTTTGTGTTTGTATTTGTTGTGTGTTTTGGTAGTTTGGCAGTTGAGTTGGCATTGAGAGAGTAACCAATGCTGAAGAATGTGTTTCTTGATCCCTCTCTGGTGTAGCTTTGTCTCAAACCAGTCTTAGCTGAGAAACTGAGCACAGTGAAGATGATTAGTGAAGTTTACTGGACCTGAGTGAGATCTTTACAGGTTAATGCTATGGTGGGTTTATGTACAGGGTATGATGACCAGCTGATGTGATTAGAGTTTGTTGGACTCTGTCTCCTGCTGATAAACACGTTACTGAAAGATCGATGTGAAGCGCAACACGACTGCACCAGAAGACAGAGTTTGGCTCTGGAGGTTGAAGATAATAGACCGTGAAAGGCTGACGTTTTATTACTCCACTGGGTTTTTCTTCGTAAACACCAGCAGCCAGTGCTTCCTGAGGATTATTCCTGAAGATCCTCAGCAGCTGAAAGCAGCTTCATGCCAGACCCACAAACCGACTGCGGACTGTCAGTTCTATTTAATTTAACTTTAGTTTAGGGGTCATGGCTGGATTACTGACCAGGCCAGTGCCCAGGGGCCCCCCCTCAGGGAGACCCGGGGGGGGCCCTGGCCCAAAACTTTTGCGATGCCTATCAACATCAACATTTATGATACAATATATATATATATATTTTTAAGGATTATTTTAAGGATCCTCTGACTTTTAGAGACTTTGACTCCAGGGTCTCTTGGGGCCCCAGCCATGCTTTTGGGGTCCCGAGCCATGCTTTTGGAGCCCCTAGCCATTCTTTTGGACCCCTTATGAAAATAAACAAGGCGTTGTGGCACTGCTCTGACTTTGACTTCTAGCTATTAGGGATCCCAGGAAAGACAAGGGCATAATTTTAGAGGGCCCTGGTTATGAGAGCCTCTGCCAGAGGGCCCTAGAGAAGAGCAGGGCTTACCATTAGAGGGCCATTGATCATGAGTGGGTTGGGGGGGGTTAAAGAGTTGCCCAGGGGCTCGGACTATCCTTAATCCATCTTTGTGTGTAGCAACTCAGACTTTTGTAACAGTGCAGCGTTACAGAACGACCCAGTTGAGTCAGGTAAGAAGAAGAAACCTTAAGAGGAACCAAGTGAGGATCTCTAGCTTTGGGTACCGTGACATCCACACCATATGAAGCGTTAATCATCATCCTACCATCCTACATCCTGTTTGAACAGGCTACTCTGAAGTGTTTGGTTTGTAAAGCACTATTGTGATGCAATATGGAGATGAATTGTTATCCAGACCTTCCACGCCTACCTAGTTCCCTCAGTGGAGCATCATCATATCCTACCAGTCACAATAGAACTTTAACATGCAGCAGAAAATCAATATGGAAGTCACACTGTATTGGTATTTTATAAGAAAATCTACAACAGTGGGCTGGAATTTCTGAGGCAGCGTCTACGTTTGTAGTGTCTGTTGGTGATAGAATCTCTGCATTCAGCATATCTTACCAATGAGGTACCACAAGGTTCTATCCTGGGTCCATTTCTATTCTGCCTGTATATGCTCAAGATGCTTCAAGGCGATCTTATTTGTAGTTTTAATATTTCCTTTAATTATTATGCTTAAAACGTTATATGAAAAAATTACTTACAACAGAATGTCACATTTAGGTCAACCGCTTTGATCAGTTTGGCAAAATGCTACCTGGGCTATGTTTATATATTTAGTGCAGGTCAAAGTGAAACCTTTCTCTTTTCTTTGTGGTGGCTATCAGCTTTTCTTCTAGTGTCTCATTATTGTAGGGGCCAACATAGAAAAAATGAATAATAAATAAATAAATACATAAATAAATAAAATAGTGATGGAGGGTAACCTCTGGCATATGGAGAATGCCAAAAGAACCAGACAGATAATAATTATAACAGCAATATATTCAATAGCAACGAGATATGACTCACACCCATATGCTCAAAACCCTGAAGTGTATTAAATTTGATTTCCCAGACACACAAACAACCAACAAAGACAAACAAAACATTCCCAATGAAGTCCTTGAGTCCAGCTTCACAACTTGATGGAGGAATGCGAGGGATGGGAAGATCCGAGGTGAAACGGAGGAACCTATAATCCACAGGAAGATGAAAACTGAGAGTCCAGAGAGTTTTCTAGTGAGGTCTGTAGTGGTATGTCCAGTAATATGAATCGAAGAGCTTTGCATTGCGCAGTAGCCAACTGAGGGGTGGTGTAAAGTGACCTCCTGCACTGTTAACCTGTAATTAGTTTCTGTGAGAGTTTGTGTACTGTACTTAAAAGCAGAAGTTTTATTTCGTTACTTAAAATATTTTTCAAAATATATGTTCTACTATTTTGAAAGAATAACTGAATAAGCTAATATTTTTAAAGTTGAACAAACTTTAAACATCAGGTTTTAGCTTGGACCACGCCCCTGTAGCACCTTGCCAGATTCTCATTGGTCAGTTCAGTCTAGACTAGTTTGAGTTGTTTAGTGGAGCTTGTAAAGGTTTTGAAGTCTTTTTCTATTTTCACTGTGAGGTTTTGGTGTTTTCTGAGTTTAACTTCTTTTCCTCGGACAGAAACTCTGTAGTGCTGGGATTTCTCTACAGTGGACATTTTCTCCATTGTTTTCTTTTCTTGAAGAACTACAGAGGACTACAATTAACCAAGCCGCCATCTTCCCTCTCTTTTTCTCATTCTGGAACTTGGTAAGTAGTTTTTCCGTGTTCAAGTGGTGTAAAACTGTTGTTCTGCAGTTGATGCTGATCTAAAGTTAGAAAATGTAATTTACTGTGTTTTTATCATTTCAATGTGTTTAAACTGTATTTAAGAATTATTGTAAGATAAACAGTTTTCTAACTAGACCAATCAAAACCAGTCATCACTACTGAACCCTTCAAGGGTCACGATCATCCTAGATGATCCCAGTGATGTAATTTTAAATCAAATCAAACTAAATTTAACTGTTTGTGTTGTTTTGATGTGGGAAAACATTAGCTTTTTATGGAGACTATTTTTAAAGTTAACCTAATTCTGATTACAGGAAACTCAATGTTGAGTTGAATTAAAGGGTCAGTAGGGTTGTAATATTGTAATATTTTTACAAAATATTTTAAGTGCAAACAATTTAGATTTCATTGTATTCAACTCCAATTATTACTTCCAGTCTATTTAACCATTTGCCTCAAACTCTTTAAGTACAATCAACTTATCCGGGTTTACAGTGTAACACAAATATCAGTGACTCAAATGAGCAGACCAAACCACAACAATGGGGCATTTAAATAAAGCATGGAGTTAGCATAGTATGCTAACAGCTACCAAAAACATCAGAAAACCAACAGATTTCATGCTAAACTCATGAAACAGGTTCAAACTAAAGAAAACATAAAACTACCTACACCAGCATAAGAAACTCAAGTCTCCTGGTGAAGGAGCACAACAGAGAACTTTCCCTACTTCCTGTCTCTCTAACCTTTATACCTGTTCCTGCCTTTAGGAGTCAGAATAACTCATAGCTCACCCCTGAGGCTGGAGAAACCATGTGACCATGGTGGTTACAGTATTCATTTCGTTGTTCATTAAAACCACCAGTTTTATCTGAGCATCCAGACTGGTCTGATTCCCGACACTCACAAAACAAGGAAAATCCTAATTCTTCAGTAGACCAAGACATTGGGAAGTTTTGGGAAGCACCTGTTCTGCACAAAGCAGCTCCATGCAGGCTGGTTGGGTGAGTTTCGGTGTGGAAGAACTTGAGTTCTGACCTCAACCCCATGCAACACCTTTGGGATGAACTAGAACAGAGATTGTGAGCCTCTCGTCCAACATCAGTGTCTCTGAAATGCTTCTTCTAAACAAGGATTTCTACTGACAGTTCATCTTGTAGGAAGCTTCCCAGAAGAGTGGAAGCTCTTATCGCTGTAAAGGGAAACCAGCTCTATATTAATCTCTATGGGTTTAGAATAGAACATTCTAGAAGCTGCTGTAGAACTATGTTTATGTTTACTTCCAGTGACTGCATGTTATTTTGCTGATGCCTCTTTTACCAAGTTAATTTATATTAATATTTAATTTTAATGTCCACTCATTGCTGAGCCCTTCGACTGGACACACAGCTAGTAGAAGAACACAAACTGGGCAGCAGCAGATGCTCTACTGTCTCTGACTTTACATCTACAAGGTGGACCAGCAAGATAGAAGTGTCTAATAAAGTGTCCAATGAGTGTACAAGTGTGCCTCAGCTGAAATCAGACCAGGCTCTTTTTCTAATCCTCAACTGGACACTGGAAACCAACAAGTCGTGAAATCTTGAGATGCTTTCTGTAAGCCTGAACTAGTCTGGCCATTCTCCACTGACCTCTCTTATCAACAATATGTTTCTGTCTGCAGAGCTGCTGCTGTTTTTTCACTTCAAAGATGGTTTTGCATGAGAATCCCAGGGGATCAGCAGTTATAGACATTCTTAAACCAGCCCGTCTGGACCACCAGTCCCACAAGGACGCCTCAGGGATGTTGAACTTGAGTAGAGTTTGAAGCACTACACTGCAGACGCCACACAAGCAGCAAATCTACACATAACGTGCAAAAACTGGACGACAGTCCAGCAACGAGCGTGGGCGTTCATCATGTCACAACAATGACTTACATAACACTGACCACTAAACGAGTGAAGCAGAGAGAGGATGAGAGACAGAGGGAGAGGAAAGGAGTCAAATAGGGTCTCCAACAAAGGAAGAAATAAGATGTTTTTAATTAAGCTCAAGCTACTCACGCTCTCTTATTGCTGTTATCTCACTGGCCTCTCTCTCTCACACACACACACACACACACACACACTCTGCAGTGTTTCTAATCTGCGGAGCTCAGGCTCATTTGGAGAGGGAGGTGGGCATATTGATCGATCCGCTCTTAAATAACGCTGGAAGTGGAAAACACTCGTCTGGGCCGGGCGATCGAGAATCAATACACCTGAACGCATTCCGTTTGATTCACTGCCACAAACAGTATTGATCAGTCTCTCTCTCAGCCTAGCTCACTGCTTCTTTATCTCTAAATTACTCTCCCCCCCTCTCTCTGTCTCTCTCTCACACTCTCTCTCTCCCTCTCCCTCTCTCTCTCTCTCTCTCTCTCTCTCTCTGCTGTAAGGCTCACTAACGCTTTTTTATTTTAACTGAGCATCAATGATGTGTCTGCAGCCATAACCTAAATCACATTATCATTACACACTGAATGGATTAATCTTTCTCTGGCTGTCTCCGCTGTACTCTCTGTCTCTACCTATCGGTACAGCTATTTATTGATGTATGGTCACCTGCAAGACTGTGACCACGCCAGCCAAATTACATATGCTCTCAATATTTGAAGTGAAAAAAAAACAACCTCTGCAGCAACCTGAACTAAAAAATATTTTCTAACGCACAGTTAATAACATTGTAATGCACAGTTAATAACATGGTAGTTCATAGCTGATAACATGGTAGTACACAGTTAATAACATGGTAGTGCATAGCTGATAACATGGTAGTGCATAGCTGATAACATGGTAATGCACAGTTAATAACATGGTAGTTCATATCTGACAACATGGTAATACACAGTTTATAACATGGTAGTTCATAGCTGATAACATGGTAATACACAGTTTATAACATGGTAGTTCATAGCTGATAACATTGTAATGCACTGTTAATAACATGGTAGTTCATAGCTGACAACAGGTCATACATAGTTAATAACATGGCAGTGCATAGCTGATAACATTGTAAAAACACAGTTAATAACATGGTAATGCATCACTAAAAACATGTTATACACAGTTAATAACATGGTATTGCATAGCTGATAACATGGTAGTGCACAGCTTATAACACGGTAAGGCACAGTTAACAACATGGTATTGCATCACTGAGAACATGTTATACACAGTTAATAACTTGGTAATGCATAGCTGACAACACTGTAATGCACAGTTAATAACATGGTAGTTCATATCTGATAACAGGTAATACATAGTTAATAACATGGCAGTGCATAGCTGATAACATTATAAAAACACAGGTTATAACATGGTAATGCATCACTGAGAACATGTTATACACAGTTAATAACCTGCTAATGCATAGCTGATAATATTGTAATGCACAGTCAATAACATGATAGTTTATATCTGATAACAGGTCATACATAGTTAATAACATGGCAGAAAGTGTACATGTATAAAAAGTTATCTGTTGTCATGGTAACACATTCACTTCCTTTAAAATCTCCCTAGTGAACACTTTTCCAGCTCTAAAGGACTGGGCCAGCAGGTCAAAAAGGTCATTAGGAATGGCGGCAATTCCAAAGTCTAAAAATCTCTTACTCTTCAAACCTCATGCTAGCATTCAACTGCCAAGGTCCCCGCTAACCCGCTGATGGAGGACCTAAAAAATGGAAGTAAATTGGTGTCTAAAAATGAGGGCAGGGCTATAAAAAGAGAGTAAAGTCCAGCCTGTAGTTACACCGTCCAAAACGTCTTTAAGTAAAGCTGCTGAAATGAGCTGTGGAGGTCAGGGCGAGATCAGGACAGGAACATGAAAACTCTCTGCTAGAACTTCCCATATTCTAGCAGGACAGGCAAAGTACAAGTTCTACATGGGAGCAAAGGACCTGCAGGGCCAAGCGTGCCTAGACAAACTGTATGTTTCATTGGTTTTTAGGATCAGACGACACAAACTGAACCTGATCTTAAAATTATTTTAGCGTTGCTGACACATTTAGAGTGCAGGGCCAGAATATGAGCATCAGTAACAGCAACGTGGTATCTGGGACACTCCATGTCACCAATACGAGAAGTTTAGCTTGTCTAGTTTAACATATTCTATGTTGTGTTTACATGGTGAAGAGAGATAGTGATGCTGCTGTTGCAGTTGTCAAGTGGAATAACGAGCCAAAGATTGTGTATATATATATATATATATATATATACACGTTTACCCACCCTGATCAAAGCAAATGAACATTTTTCAGAAGGCCTAATCAGTGTAGAGCATCCCTGGTCACACACACACGGACACACATTTAAACTATTTCGTTACCTCGAGTTCTCATTGAATGATAGACGACCCAGTCTGTCCTCTTTGGGACCCCCACAAATGTTTTTTTTTATGTCTTTTTGTTTTCACAACCTAAACCAACCAAACCACTTCTGTATGATTAACAGTTTCTTCACCCTCCTCTCTGATGAACAGTGAACTCACATAAGGATCTGAATGATGACTGATCAGTATGTAAATTCATAGTGCTGACAGTCTGATCTAACACAGTGACATTCATGAAAGACTCAGACTCTGTCTAGACTCTTTGAGTCTGACTCAAATCCTAGATCTCTGTCTATCTCTGACTCTGGATCAGCTGTGTAAGTATCACTGACTCTGGATCAGCTGTGTAAGTTTCAGTGACTCTGGATCAGCTGTATAAGTATCACTGACTCTGGATCAGCTGTGTAAGTTTCAGTGACTCTGGATCAGCTGTGTAAGTATCACTGACTCTGGATCAGCTGTGTAAGTATTACTGACTCTGGATCAGCTGTGTAAGTATTACTGACTCTGGATCAGTTGCGTAAGTGCGTGTGAACAGTGTTTACTGACCTCAGCTGCAGTGTCTCCTCAGCATTTCAGCTCCATGGGTTCTCCTCTTGTGGGTTCTCCTCTTGTGGGCTCTAGTGCAGTGTTGATGGTTGTTGATCTGGAGGAGTGGAGTAGACGGGAGTTTGGAGGCACTGCAGTCAGATACCCATGCTTAAGGAGACGAGCGCTGCTGCTGATCACTCGGAGCTCCAACTGGTCCACCAAAGTTTAGCTTTGTCTTAGCGGCTGAGGAGCTGTTCGAGGCTTCCAGCTGAAGGTAGGAACCTCAGTAGTCAGTATATTTAAGGGATGTAAGAATTGTGACAGTCTACGTGTCGGGAGCTGCATAGTATGATGTAAATACTGTGTATGTAGAGACTCAGTGGAGTTTCAGACACTGTGTGTTAGTGTAAGTACAATAAATAACAAGCAGAGAGAACATGGCCTGTGTATGTGGAATCCAGCCCTGACTGCAGTTTGCTTACCAACGGATCCTGGCAGCATCTTCTAGAAGCATTATGTTGGTGGGTGTTTTCTTGTCCATTGTCAAGACTAGTGTGGTGATGAGTGATGGAGCTGCCACTTTGAAAGGTCGGAGTCGTGTGTCAAACACCTTCAAAAACACACACTAGCTCTGTTGCTATGGCATCTGCTGCATGCATTGGGATTCATGTCTGTGCCTCACCAAGCTTTCCTCACCCCAACACAAAAGTGGGATGGACCCTGTTTCTGGCAAAGGTGCTCACAGACCGCTTTCAGAGAAATCCAAAGAAATGAAGACAATATAAACTCACATGTGGAAACAATAATCACACACACGCTCACATTGCTGGGAATTTACCCAATACGCTTTGAGCGCACGAGCTTTATGAGTCTTATTAGCCACAGTTAGAGGAATTTCCACATGAACCAGAGTAGCTCAGTGAACTGAATCAAAAGCTTCCATAGAAACGAACAGCAATACAACGTTTGGTCACAGTCAAGCAGAAGCAGTGATTTGTAAATCCTCCTTGTCTTTATTCACTGTTCTCTGATGTTCTACATGAAAGCTATGTGTGACTTTGGTCAGCCAGATGTAGTTTTAGATCCATTTACTCTCTTTGATCTGGTTCTGGAATGAAACACTACTTTCTTTTTTAAGTTGAGCTCATGAATATTAAGATGAGCTCTGCTCTGATTGGCTGGTTTACAACAGTGGTGATCAACATAGAGCAAGCAACATAGACCAAACAAAATTAGCCTCTGTGTAAATAAGCTCCACCCACATACTATTTAGCCAGCCATGCTAGTTACTTTGAGCTGCTAGAGTATCTAACGTTACCTGTACTAGCTACTCTCTTTGATCTGGACATCAAACACAAAGTAGATGAAAGGTGTCTCTGTGAAACTTTCAGTTGAGGATGATCTGCTTCAACCAGCACACAGTGATCCACTCACACAGCATGGCTGCTCCTTCCAGTCACTGTTGTGGTTGTGGTGCTAATAAAGGTGGAGCTGCTCGTCTCTTCAGTCTCTTCAGTGTTGAACGCTGAGCTGAAGCTGCTCCATGGTGTCCGAGTGTTGGAGAAAGTGTCCGGAGTGAAACGTACAGACTGCAGAGTTAAAGTTGTTCAGGATTCTGTTACAGATGTTGGAAGTTCAGCAGTGTAGTATTTGGAGCTCGGCCCGTTTATCCTCCCTCTTCTGTAAAAGCAGGATTTGTATCTGAAGAACAGAGTTTGGGGTTCAGGGTATGTACAGTTCTGAGTACTGAACTCTCACTATTATACTATATAACAGTGTTATGACAGGTTTACAGTTCTGAGTACTGAACTCTTATTGTGCCAAGAGCAGCATAATCAGAGTTGCAAGTGAATCTTACATATTTACAGATACTTAATTATCCCAGTCTTACATCAAAACTTATTGCTTTATTTCCAATTTTTTCCATTTTTTTGAAGGTTTTTGATGAATGGACCAATAGAAATCCTCCAGAATTGATTTTTGTCCTCTCCTGTAGAGTTGCTATTTTGTTTTTCTTTGCACAGATTACATTAAATATTTTTATTATATAAACATACGATTATATTAACAATTGTATATTTATATGATCTGAGGCTGCAGTAGGTGTTGGCACTGTCCTGTTACATCCCAGCAGTACTGGAGTATATATTTCTAATCATAATACTCGTACATACATGTGTCTGTGTGAATAATCAATGATGCAATACGTTAGCAGAGCCTCATTTGCCCCCTAAATTAGCCCCAGGCTCTTGAACACTGTCCAGTAAACTTGCATACTGTTCTCTTTAGTCTGGGCTGTTTTCATA
>CM038719.1:43180356-43197856 GCA_021613375.1 Megaleporinus macrocephalus | reverse complement strand
CTGTTCCTGTTGAAGGTCTGTAGTGCTGCATTCTGACTAGAACTGGTTCTGGACGTGGGCCCAGACATCTGTCCAGGTATTGTTCTTCAGGAAATCTGTCCTGATCATAGGCACAGTAGTTTGTTTACTGTGTGTGTGTGTGTGTGTGTGTGTGTGTGTGTGTGTGTGTGTAAAATATCTTTAGGAATGTAAGTTATCAGTTTTGGACATTGGGACTGCTCAGAGATCAGTGGGAGGACCACTTACTGGCCCGGAACTGGACCGGTTCTGACTCCAGACTATGTCATCAAGAGTGCATTACAATCATTCCTTCATCAGAGATGTTCAGCTGATGACGAGGACGGAGTTTGTCATGTGTTCCTCGTCCATTCTTAAAAATGATCCTATTATATACCCTGTGTTCACACTAGGGGGCGTGGCTGTTCGAGGCCACTCGAAAAGAGAATAGCGTTTGGCTAGCTAGCGTGTTTTGTTTGTTTTTGTTACTCCAGCTGTTAAAAGAGTGCAAAGGTTCTCAGAGGAGACGTTCTGCAGCAACCCCTCCTCTCTGTCTCTCTCCTCTCTGTCTCTCTCTCCTCTCTGTCTCTCTCTCCTCTCTGTCTCTCTCTCTCTCTGTCTCTCTCCTCTCTGTCTCTCTCTCCTCTCTGTCTCTCTCTCTCTGTCTCTCTCTCTCTCTGTCTCTCTCCTCTCTGTCTCTCTCCTCTCTGTCTCTCTCTCCTCTCTGTCTCTCTCTCTCTCTGTCTCTCTCCTCTCTGTCTCTCTCTCCTCTCTGTCTCTCTCTCTGTCTCTCTCTCTCCTCTCTGTCTCTCTCCTCTCTCTCTCTCTCTCTCTCTCTCTGTCTCTCTCCTCTCTGTCTCTCTCTGTCTCTCTCTCCTCTCTGTCTCTCTCCTCTCTGTCTCTCCTCTTTGTCTCTCTCTCCTCTCTGTCTCTTTCTTTCTCTGTCTCTTTCTCCTCTCTGTCTCTTTCTTTCTTTCTCTCTCTCTCCTCTCTGTCTCTCTCTCCCCTCTGTCTCTCCATCCTCTCTGTCTTTTTCCCTCTCTGTCTCTCTCCTCTCTGTCTCTTTCTTTCTCTGTCTCTCTCTCCTGTCTGTCTCTCTCTTCTCTGTCTCTTTCTCTCTCTCCTGTCTGTCCTCTTTCTGTCTCTCTCTCTAACTCTCTGTTTCTCTCTCCTCTCTGTCCTTTCTCTCTCTCTTGCTGTCTCTCTCTCTTTGTCTATCTCTCTCACACATCTCTCTCTCCCACTCTTGTTCTCTCTTCTATTTTTCTCTCTCACACCTCTCTCTCTCATTCCCACTCTCACTCTTTCTTATTTTCTCTCTCTCTCTCCTTCTGTCCTCTTTCTCCCTCTCATTCTCTCCCTCTCTGTCTCTCACTATCCTCTCTGTCCTATTTCTGTCCCTCTCTCTCCCTCTCTCCCTCTCTCTCTTCTTCTGCTCTCTCTCTCTCTCTGTCTCTCTCTCTTATTCTCTCTGTCTCACACCTTTCTCTCTCCCACTCTTGCTCTCTGTTCTTTTCTGTCTCTATCTCTTTCTCTTACACCTCTCTCTCTCTCCCACTCTTGCTCTCTGTCTTTCTCTCTCTCTCTTTTCTTCTCTCCTCTCTCTTCTTCTCTCTCACACATCTCTCTCTCTCTTTCTCTCGCTCTCTCTTTCTCTCACACCTCTCTCTCTATTTCCCACTCTCGGTCTTTCTTCTTTTCTCTCTCTCTCTCCTCTCTCTCTCTGCTGTCTCTCTTCCTTTTATCTCTCTGTCTGTCTTTTTCTCTATATATATGTTTTCCACTCTCTCTCTCTCTCTCTCTCTCTCTCTCTCTCTCTCTCTCTCTCTCTCTCTCTCTCTTTTATCTCTTTCTGTCTCCCTTTCTCTATCTCTAGCTCTCTCTATGCCTCTATGTATCCCTCTGTCACTCTCTCACTCTCTCTCACTTTATTTCTGTGTCTCAGTTTTAACCCCCCACCCCTCCTCAGAGTCTCCCCCCTAGAAATGTCTGAGTCAGCTCATGAAGGTTTGGTAATGAACTGTTGAGCTGAATCAGGCGGGTTTCAGTGCCAAGAAACTTTAACCTGTGCAGTGAAGAGCTTCTCCTGCTGCACAGCATCTTTACACATACACACCACAGAGTTTTATACACTCAGAGACATTATTATATATAAAATATATATTATATCCAGACAGGACGCTTTTATTTACCCAGTAAACACTTTATTATTAAATATTAATCAGTATTAATAGAGTAAGTAGTGCTTTTACACTTTATTATTAAATATTAATCAGTATTAATAGAGGAAGTAGTGCTTTTACACTTTATTATTAAATATTAATCAGTATTAATAGAGTAAGTAGAGCTTTTACACTTTATTATTAAATATTAATCAGTATTAATAAAGTAAGTAGTGCTTTTACACTTTATTATTAAATATTAATCAGTATTAATAGAGTAAGTAGAGCTTTTACACTTTATTATTAAATATTAATCAGTATTAATAAGGTAAGTAGTGCTTTTACACTTTATTATTAAATATTAATCAGTATTAATAGAGTAAGTAGTGCTTTTACACTTTATTATTAAATATTAATCAGTATTAATAGATTAAGTAGTGCTTTTACACTTTATTATTAAATATTAATCAGTATTAATAGAGTAAGTAGTGCTTTTACACTTTATTATTAAATATTAATCAGTATTAATAGAGTAAGTAGTGCTTTTACACTTTATTATTAAATATTAATCAGTATTAATAGAGTAAGTAGTGCTTTTACACTTTATTATTAAATATTAATCAGTATTAATAGAGTAAGTAGAGCATTTACACTTTATTATTAAATATTAATCAGTATTAATAGAGTAAGTAGTGTTTTTACACTTTATTATTAAATATTAATCAGTATTAATAGAGTAAGTAGAGCTTTTACACTTTATTATTAAATATTAAACAGTATTAACAGAGTAAGTAGTGCTTTTACACTTTATTATTAAATATTAATCAGTATTAATAGAGTAAATAGACCTTTTACACTTTATTATTAAATATTAATCAGTATTAATAGAGTAAGTAGTGCTTTTACACTTTATTATTAAATATTAATCAGTATTAATAGAATAAGTAGAGCTTTTACACTTTATTATTAAATATTAAACAGTATTAATAGAGTAAGTAGAGCTTTTAAACTTTATTATTAAATATTAATCAGTATTAATAGAGTAAGTAGAGCTTTTACACTTTATTATTAAATATTAATCAGTATCAATAGAGTAAGTAGAGCTTTTACACTTTATTATTAAATATTAAACAGTATTAATTGAGTAAGTAGTGCTTTTACACTTTATTATTAAATATTAATCAGTATTAATAGAGTAAGTAGTGCTTTTACACTTTATTATTAAATATTAAACAGTATTAATAGAGTAAATAGAGCTTTTACACTTTATTATTAAATGTTAATCAGTATTAATAGAGTAAGTAGTGTTTTTACACTATTATTAAATATTAATCAGTATTAATAGAGTAAGTAGAGCTTTTACACTATTATTAAATATTAATCAGTATTAATAGAGTAAGTAGTGTTTTTCATACGTCAGTGTGTTTATTTAACTCTTTCCAAGCTTCTCCTAAACAACCCAGTATTATTATCAGTTCTGATCTAATACCTGCTTTGACTGCTCAGTACTTCATTAAGATAAATCAAGATTTGCTGCTGAAGGAACTGAACACATTCATACAATGTCTGGGGCGTCCAGGAGAAATCTGGAACCTAACTTTGTTCTTCAAACTGGATCAAGATCTGATCTACTTCTCTCACAATAACATATTCATGTTACTTTGTATTGTGTGTCTGATTATTTACATCTGTTCTAATCAGATCCGCTGATCTTACTGGTGAACTCACACTTATTGATCAGATAAAGGATCAGATCAGGGGACTCAGATTTTTACACAGTAGTGATTTTAACATGTATAAATGTAAATAGTAAAGTTTGTACATATCCATGAATTTCCAAAGAGTTAATATTGTTTATTTTCTTTTTTTCTTCAGAAGAAAGAAAAACTACTAAACACTTTTAAGTCTCCACTCTTAAGCCTCTGTCTCCCTCTGGTGGTAAGGCTGAAAAACATCCCACATGCATGCTTTTCACTCTTTCTGCTGCCCCCTTGTGGACATAACTGCCAGTTTTCTGAAATAGTTTTAATGTATAGATTAAAAAATGACCCAGTAAATAAATAAACTCTGTATTAATAACAAATATTATTCTTTATGGTTTTGGTGATATAAATATTATGTAATCAAAGCTGTACGCTGTGTTTCGACTGAAGCTATCTAAACTTTCTGTGTGGTATCGGTGGGAAGATACAAACAGAGGCAGAAATGCTTTAGTCTTGATTATTTATTTATTTATTTAGTCACATGAGCTAAATAATTAATCATGGATGTGTACAAAGTGAGATCATATGCCTTTTCTATCACTGTACCTGTTCAAACACATACAACATAAATTCCTTTTTCAATTAATGGATGACTGTTACAGCCTGCACATCCAGAACTAACTCATTAAAACTAAATACAACTAAATATAATTCATAAAAACTAATTACAGCTAGTTACATTAATTACAACTAATTAAATCTTTGGCTTATTAAAACTCAGCTTCGTCTATTATTGATGACATCTGTTTGTAAAGCACTTTGAGCTGCCACCAGATTATTATTATTATTATTACTATTATTATTATGAACAAGTATAGTTATTCTGCTTCTAGACCATAAATACCAACAACTAAACTCATTTAAACAGATTCTTTTTGTTGTTGTTGATTCCATGGCTGGATTATTCTACTGAATTGGTTGAAAGTGAGATGTTTAACTAAAATAAAGCTGCTTTAATTGACCCCATAATCTAAATATGCTTATTTTATTAAATACATGACTGAACATTTAATTTCGTCACTACAAAAACACTGTAAATAATAACTGTTAATAAATACTGAGCTGAATGATCCAGTGACTCTGGAATATTACATAGTATACCAGTGTCCCTTTACCTTCACTAACCAAAACCACTATAACCAGCTAAACTCTCGCCGTCCAGCAAATACAGCAGCATGAAACTGAGTCTGAGTCCCGTCCAGCTATACTGGTTTATAATCTTTATCAATATTCATGTAGCTTGTACAACAAAATCTATTACATATCAATAGATTATATTTAGCTTATTACTATTTCTATATTACTTTTCAGCTAAGGCACACGCTAGTGAACACACACAGTAAGGGGCAGTGAAAAACGCACATACACATACACTAGTAAACACACACACACACTAGTGCACACACACTAGGGGGCAGTGAAATACTTACATGCCGCTAGTGGACACACACACTAGGGGGCAGTAAAACACACACACACGGACACACACAAGTGAACACACACATAAGGGGGCAGTGAAACACACACACACTAGTGAACACACAAAATCTAGGGGGCAATGAAATGCACACATACACACACACACACTAGTAAACACACACACACACTAGGGGCAGTGAAACACCCACATACACACACACTAGTGAACCCACACACCAGGGGGCAGTACAACACCCACATACGCACACACGGACACACACAAGTGAACACACACACACTAGGAGGCAGTGAAACACACACACAAACACACACACTAGTGAACACACAAAAACTAGGGGGCAATGAAACACCCACATACACACACACACTCGTGAACACACACACCCTAGGGGCAGTGAAACACTCACATACACACACACACACTCGTGAACACACACACCCTAGGGGGCAGTGAAACACCAACATACACATACACACACACACTAGTTAACACACATACACTTGGGGCAGTGAGACCCCCACATATACACACACTACTGAACACACACCAGGGGGCAGTGAAACACCCACATACACACACACTAGGGGGCAGTGAAATAATCAAATACACACACACACTAGGGGGCAGTGAAACACCCACATACACACACACACACAAGTGGGCAGTGAAACACACACATACCACTAGTGGACATATGCACTAGGGGGCAGTGAAACACACACACACACACTAGTGAACACACACACACTTGGGGCAGTGGAACACCCACATACACACACATTAGTGAACACACACACTAGAGGCCAGTGAAACACCCACATACACACACATTAGTGAACACACACACTAGAGGCCAGTGAGCACACTTGTCCTGAGTGGTGGGAAGCCCTATCCACAGTGCCTGGGGAGCAGTTGGGGGTTAGGTGTCAGATCAGGGGATCGAATGGTTCCCCAACACCCAGCTACGACTAGCCACTGTGGGCAGTGAAGGTGAAGCACACTCCCTCTCAAACTATAGGCTGAGGACTGGACTTGTGAATCAGTGAATCAGATGTCTGATTCATTAAACGAGCTATCTGAAAGAACGGGTCCGGTCAGCTAACGTGACCCTCGTTACCGACTGGTGTGCGCTCCATAAGCATTCCACTTTGAAAGGATAATATTTTGCTCCTGCAGGAGAGTGAGGTAACAGGCTGCGTGTGCACTGATCCGAGACCTGCGCTAGATGACTACAGCCATGTACATCAGCGCAGGCATCCATCACGCACTCTCGGACGCAGCACTCGAGAGTGATTCATCAGGACAAAGCTTAGCTGTTATTACAGCTGATTAGTAAACGAAGAGCTAACTCATCTGCCACACTCACACTGTCCCGCAGAGCCAGGCTGTCAAAATCAGGGACTCTCTACTGAGACCCTCAGAGCTGTGTGTGTGTGTCCGGCAGAGTGGGCCGAGCTGGGGTTGAACTATTCTGCTGGGATGAGCGCTGGTCAAGAGTCTGATGGTGTGTTTGTTTGGCTGCTATGTTAACAGGGCCCTGGGAACGCATGTGTGTGTGAGAGAGGTCCTCAGATACGCTACATTAACGTTTAGGATGTCTCCATTTGGCAGCAGGACACTGGAGACAGAGGGAGAGGAGCTTGTGTGGAGCGTGAGGGAACTCCGTATATAGTTTTTGGCCTGTAAGAGTAAAGGGTTTTAGTTCCTCAGTGCTAAAGAAAAATAAAGAATGTACATGTACGAAGCCCTTCTAAATAAAGTCCTCCAGATTCCGTGCTCTATGGCTTTGCTGAAGGCCATTAAATACACGCCTGGTGGTCTCTAAGCCTGCAGATGGGGCTACTAATGAAGCTGCTAAGCTTCTATATTTACCCTGTTGGGTCGTGGCGGGTGCTGGAGTCTGTCCCAGCGCTCATTGAGGCGGGAAACACCCTGGACATGCTACTAGTCCATCGCAGGGAAGACATACGTACATTCACATATTGGGGAATGTTGTGGTGACAGTCTCTGGACAGTCACTCCTCCATGTGGAAGATACTCTAAACTGATCTGGGTCTAAATCCATCCTTGCAGATACACCATACATGCTGATGGTCTTCTCTGGGGTGGATGGGATCTTCCAGCAAAACAATGAGACACGTCTCACAACTAGAAATGTCCCACACTGGTTGGAAGAGCTGACCAAGACTTCCAAGTACTAACCTGGACCCCTAATTCCCCAGACTTAAACCCTTCTAAGCATCTGTGGGACCACCTGGATGGTGGTGTTGGCTCTATGGATCCTCCTCCACGCTCCATCCAGCAGCTGTGGGATGCACTGCAGTCAGCATGATATCTCCAGATACCTGTGACCACCTACCAGGACCTTACTGAGTCTCCCAGTCCGTCTAGCTGCTGTCCGTGCAGCACACGGTGGTCACTCTGGATATGAGCTGGTGACCACTATTAGATAATAATGTGACTCAACTGTGTATAAACATAATATAACGTCAGTGTTTTAAGGAACCTTTTTGAACACTCTTAACGTTTATGGACTCATCCGTAGGATCTGCCATGGATTACTCCTAGATCCCTTTGGTTTGGATTTCATTCAAAAGCTCACCAGCAGTTCTTACTTGACTGGCTATCACTCTCTGCATACTTTGTGTAGGTAATATTATGGATATTTCTTTGGATCAGAGCTTTTAACGTCCATTATATTGATCAACAGTCTGACTCATCAGACCACAATACACATATTCATTGCACATCAGCCCATTTCCGATTAGTCTGAGTCCAGAGAAGTCAGCAGGTCATTGTTGACACTAACATGACAGAGCTTCATTACTGGACATACAGTTCCTAGTTATTTACTAACAAAACAAACTATCTATGTGTTTCTTTGTTGGGCTCAACAACTACCCATCCTGTGTGGTCTGATACTGAACAACTGTCCATCCTGTGTGGTCTGATACTGAACAACTGTCCATCCTGTGTGGTCTGATACTGAACAACTGTCCATCCTGTGTGGTCTGATACTGAACTACTGTCCATCCTGTGTGGTCTGATACTGAACAACTGTCCATCCTGTGTGGTCTGATACTGAACAACTACCCATCCTGTGTGGTCTGATACTGAACAACTGTCCATCCTGTGTGGTCTGATACTGAACAACTGCCCATCCTGTGTGGTCTGATACTGAACAACTGCCCATCCTGTGTGGTCTGATACTGAACAACTACCCATCCTGTGTGGTCTGATACTGAACAACTGTCCATCCTGTGCTGTCTGATGATCAACAACTGCCCATCCCGTGTGGTCTGATACTGAACAACTGCCCATCCTGTGTAGTCTGATACTGAACAACTGTCCATCCTGTGTGGTCTCATACTGAACAACTGTCCATCCTGTGTGGTCTGATACTGAACAACTGCCCATCCTGTGTAGTCTGATACTGAACAACTGTCCATCCTGTGCGGTCTGATACTGAACAACTGTCCATCCTGTGCTGTCTGATGATCAACAACTGCCCATCCCGTGTGGTCTGATACTGAACAACTGTCCATCCTGTACAGTCTGATGCTGTTGTTTCCTCTGCCTTGACCAGGTGACCCTGTTAGCCTACATTCTGCTTTGTGGAGAACTTCTCCTACATGATACTGACTCTCCTGAAGATCCTGCTTGCTACTTTATCTCAGACATTTTGTTCTCCTGCCTCACAAACACTGAGCTGGTTCTCACAGATACTGTGATGAGACTCTGATTTCATCCTTTTTCTCTACATTCAACTGTAAATCTGATCTTTTCTGTGTTGCTCTTGTACTTGTTTTACTATCCGGTGTGGACCAGAGAAGGAGGGGTTCCCCTAGTTTTAGTCTGGTTCCTCAGCAGGTTCTCGAGGTTCTTTGTGACTTCACTTGATTCGACATAATCTGATCATAATAACTCGTGACAGCATATGATGTCTGATCAAGCCGTGTTTGTTATATAAGTATGACGCAGCTGCTGAACATTCTTGGCATTAGTAGCAACGCTAGCACTAAAGCTAGTCTTAGCATCAGCAGCAGTGTTATCAGTAACCGTACCGTTAGCAGCGAGGTTAGCGGTAGCAGCAGGCTGAAGGTCGCTTAAGTTCAGAGCTCGAACACAGAGGTGCTTGAGAGGCTGGAGAGCTTTGCTTTCGCCATCTGTTATCACTCTACAGAACCGCTCTCCCAGGTCTCCGGGGCGTGTGTGCGAGTGTGTGCTTTGTGTGTGTGGTATTCAGTGGGTGGTAACTCTCTCCTCAGCACTGTTCATGGTTCAAGTGTGATGACTCTAACCAGCAGGGCATCTTCTAAAGCTCTTTCTTTCCTTCAGCTCCTTCGCCCTGTTTTCCAATCCGTCCAGCTCAGCGCGGCCGCCTTCCAACAGCAGGCCGTCAGGTGGGGGAGACAGCGTTCCACCAACGGAGAGAAACACCAGCGACTGACTTATCTGCAGCGATCAAGAGCTAATTCTTCAAAGCTGCTTCCTTTGACTCCATGTAGCTTCACACAGTCTTGGCATCTTCTCAAGCACCTTCATGAGGAGCCACCTCAGATCACCACAGGACTGAAGAAGCTCCATCATTTCAGCACGACAGATGCCGTTTATGTTCTATGAATATTTGATATATATATATATATATATATATATATATATATATATATATATATATATATATATATATATATATATATATATATATATAATTTTTATTCAACTCTTGTGTGCAAATGATATAGCACTCCAGTGACACAGACATGGTGGTAGTGTGTTGGTGTGTGTTGTGCTGGTGTAAGTGGATCAGACCCAGCAGTGCTGCTGCTGGAGTGTTTAAACACTGTGTCCACTCACTGTCCACTCTATTAGACACTCCTACTACCTGCTGGTCCACCTTGTAGATGTAAAGTCAGAGACAGTAGCTCATCTGCTGCTGCACAGTTTGTGTTCCTCTAGTTCTTCATCAGTGGACACAGGACGCCGCCCACAGGACACTGCTGTCCGGATAGTTTTGGTTGGTGGACGATTCTCAGTCAAGCAGTGACACTGAGGAGGTGTTTAAACACTCCAGCAGCAGCAGCACTGCTGTGTCTGATCCACTCACACCAACACAACACACACTAACACACCACCACCACCATGTCAGTATCACTGCAGAGCTGAGAATGATCCACCTCCCTAATAGTATCTGCTCTGTGGGGGTCCTGTGGGGGTCCTGATTATTAAAGAACAGAGTAATAAAGTATACAGAGAATCAGATGAACTACAGTCTGTAGGTGGAGCTCCTGTATGGTCAGTGGAGCTGATGGATATCAATCAGGAACAGATGGTGTGCAGATCAAACAAAGAAGCTGATGTTCTGAGAACAATGGACTAGTCAGCCCAGAGTCGTCCAACCACATACTAGAAAACACTTTAGTAACTCCGAATACGGGTCTAAACCTCGTCCGCAGTGCTCGCAGGTGAGGACTTGTCCCATGAAGACATTCCTGGTGAATATCAGTATTAACTGCCGAGTGAAACACGAGCTCGCACAATCAGACTTTCATGTGAGATTCTGATCTAAAGTTCTGGAGTGAATTTATTAAACTTTGTGTATGCAGTGACACTGACATGCTGGTGTGAGTGGATCAGACACAGCAGCGTCACTGCTGGACCAACCAAAAATATTCAGACAGCAGTGTCCTGTGGGCAGCGTCCTGTGTCCACTGATAAGTAGCTGTATTTAACCATTTCTGGTGCTCACCTGACAAGTATCAGATGCACACCACCAGGTGCTTGTGAAACACTAGGTCCATTGAGGGGGTCCATAAAAATGAAACACCCACCGTCACACATCTCCATCCAATAGACTGTAATTTTTAATGTTCAGCATTTTAGATTTAAAAGCTCCAGAAACCATGTTTCATGATGAATGGCTCAAATGGTTAAATGGTTTTATTTTATTTTATTTTATATTATTGTGTTTTATTTTATTTTATTTTATTTTATTTTATTTTATTTTATTTTATTTTATTTTATTTTATTTTATTTTTCCTTCTCTTGTAGAGTAAACAGCAATAGAAAAAAACAAAGCTTCTCCAAACTATTGACTGGTACTATATATCACAGTTAACTGTCTGCAGTGTCCAGGTGTGTGACCGCTTTGGTCAGTTAGTGCTGTGGTTGGTCTGGCATGCGGGCACAGGTGAGACATACACACACACACAATCACAAACACACACACACACACACAAACACACACTCACAAGGGAATCATTTATCTCCCTCTAACAGCAGACACTCACGCTTAACAGCCACCATCTTCACCCAAACATTACACACCTACATTCCCATACACTCACTAACGCTACACTGATCGAGATGTTCCTCACGGCTCAGAGCCAGCTCAGAGCACCTGCTGACAACCGAGGATCTCCATACGTCTGCTGGTGAACATGTACCCGCATGTTATGAGTGAAGGAGTTCTGTCAGAGCTGCTGCTGCATTTGGATACAGTACGTATATAACAGCAGTGAGGCGTCCACACGGAGGACGACCTTCCGAGTAGTTTGACGGTCCGAGACGAGGAGATGAGATGAACAGATATTCCCTCAGGACTTCAGCTCTTCCATGAGGGACTTTACATACATGGATTTTATATACCTTCATAAGATCTTAAAAATGTGATTTATTTATGTTTTAATTTCTATATGAATCAAACAGCACAGCTCTTATTATTGTTTCTAAATTTTATAGAACACATACAAACAAATTCTTACATAAAAAATATGTATGAATTTAGAGGCGGCACAGTGGTGTAGTGGTTAGTATGGTGGTGTAGTAGTTAGTATGGTGGTGTAGTGGTTAGTATGGTGGTGTAGTGGTTAGTATGGTGGTGTAGTGGTTAGTACGGTGGTGTAGTGGTTAGTATGGTGGTGTAGTGGTTAGTATGGTGGTGTAGTGGTTAGTATGGTGGTGTAGTGGTTAGTACGGTGGTGTAGTGGTTAGTATGGTGGTGTAGTGGTTAGTATGGTGGTGTAGTGGTTAGTACGGTGGTGTAGTGGTTAGTACGGTGGTGTAGTGGTTAGTATGGTGTTGTAGTGGTTAGTACGGTGGTGTAGTGGTTAGTATGGTGGTGTAGTGGTTAGTATGGTGGTGTAGTGGTTAGTACGGTGGTGTAGTGGTTAGTACGGTGGTGTAGTGGTTAGTATGGTGGTGTAGTGGTTAGTATGGTGGTGTAGTGGTCAGTATGGTGGTGTAGTGGTTAGTATGGTGGTGTAGTGGTTAGTATGGTGGTGTAGTGGTTAGTATGGTGGTGTAGTGGTTAGTATGGTGGTGTAGTGGTCAGTATGGTGGTGTAGTGGTTAGTATGGTGGTGTAGTGGTTAGTACGGTGGTGTAGTGGTTAGTACGGTGGTGTAGTGGTTAGTATGGTGGTGTAGTGGTTAGTATGGTGGTGTAGTGGTTAGTATGGTGGTGTAGTGGTTGTTATGGTGGTGTAGTGGTTAGTATGGTGGTGTAGTGGTTAGTATGGTGGTGTAGTGGTTAGTACGGTGGTGTAGTGGTTAGTATGGTGGTGTAGTGGTTAGTACGGTGGTGTAGTGGTTAGTACGGTGGTGTAGTGGTTAGTATGGTGGTGTAGTGGTTAGTATAGTGGTGTAGTGGTTAGTATGGTGGTGTAGTGGTTAGTATGGTGGTGTAGTGGTTAGTATGGTGGTGTAGTGGTTAGTACGGTGGTGTAGTGGTTAGTATGGTGGTGTAGTGGTTAGTATGGTGGTGTAGTGGTTAGTATAGTGGTGTAGTGGTTAGTATGGTTGTGTAGTGGTTAGTACGGTGGTATAGTGGTCAGTATGGTGGTGTAGTGGTTAGTATGGTGGTGTAGTGGTTAGTACGGTGGTGTAGTGGTTAGTACGGTGGTGTAGTGGTTAGTATAGTGGTGTAGTGGTTAGTATGGTGGTGTAGTGGTTAGTATGGTGGTGTAGTGGTCAGTATGGTGGTGTAGTGGTCAGTATGGTGGTGTAGTGGTTAGTATGGTGGTGTAGTGGTTAGTACGGTGGTGTAGTGGTTAGTATGGTGGTGTAGTGGTTAGTATGGTGGTGTAGTGGTCAGTATGGTGGTGTAGTGGTTAGTATGGTGGTGTAGTGGTCAGTATGGTGGTGTAGTGGTCAGTACGGTGGTGTAGTGGTCAGTATGGTGGTGTAGTGGTCAGTATGGTGGTGTAGTGGTTAGTATGGTGGTGTAGTGGTTAGTATGGTGGTGTAGTGGTTAGTATGGTGGTGTAGTGGTTAGTATGGTGGTGTAGTGGTTAGTATGGTGGTGTAGTGGTCAGTATGGTGCTGTAGTGGTCAGTATGGTGGTGTAGTGGTCAGTATGGTGGTGTAGTGGTTAGTATGGTGGTGTAGTGGTTAGTATGGTGGTGTAGTGGTCAGTATGGTGGTGTAGTGGTCAGTATGGTGGTGTAGTGGTCAGTATGGTGGTGTAGTGGTCAGTATGGTGGTGTAGTGGTTAGTACGGTGGTGTAGTGGTTAGTATGGTGGTGTAGTGGTTAGTATGGTGGTGTAGTGGTCAGTATGGTGGTGTAGTGGTTAGTATGGTGGTGTAGTGGTTAGTATGGTGGTGTAGTGGTTAGTATGGTGGTGTAGTGGTTAGTATGGTGGTGTAGTGGTTAGTATGGTGGTGTAGTGGTTAGTATGGTGGTGTAGTGGTTAGTACGGTGGTGTAGTGGTTAGTATGGTGGTGTAGTGGTTAGTATGGTGGTGTAGTGGTTAGTATGGTGGTGTAGTGGTTAGTATGGTGGTGTAGTGGTTAGTACGGTGGTGTAGTGGTCAGTATGGTGGTGTAGTGGTTAGTATGGTGGTGTAGTGGTTAGTATGGTGGTGTAGTGGTTAGTACGGTGGTGTAGTGGTTAGTATGTGGTGTAGTGGTTAGTATGGTGGTGTAGTGGTTAGTATGGTGGTGTAGTGGTCAGTATGGTGGTGTAGTGGTCAGTATGGTGGTGTAGTGGTTAGTATGGTGGTGTAGTGGTTAGTATGGTGGTGTAGTGGTTAGTATGGTGGTGTAGTGGTTAGTATGGTGGTGTAGTGGTTAGTATGGTGGTGTAGTGGTCAGTATGGTGGTGTAGTGGTTAGTATGGTGGTGTAGTGGTTAGTATGGTGGTGTAGTGGTTAGTACGGTGGTGTAGTGGTCAGTATGGTGGTGTAGTGGTCAGTATGGTGGTGTAGTGGTTAGTATGGTGGTGTAGTGGTTAGTACGGTGGTGTAGTGGTTAGTATGGTGGTTTAGTGGTTAGTATGGTGGTGTAGTGGTTAGTATGGTGGTGTAGTGGTCAGTATGGTGGTGTAGTGGTTAGTATGGTGGTGTAGTGGTTAGTATGGTGGTGTAGTGGTTAGTATGGTGGTGTAGTGGTCAGTATGGTGGTGTAGTGGTCAGTATGGTGGTGTAGTGGTTAGTGTGGTGGTGTAGTGGTTAGTATGGTGGTGTAGTGGTTAGTATGGTGGTGTAGTGGTCAGTATGGTGATGTAGTGGTTAGTATGGTGGTGTAGTGGTTAGTATGGTGGTGTAGTGGTTAGTATGGTGGTGTAGTGGTTAGTGTGGTGATGTAGTGGTTAGTATGGTGGTTTAGTGGTTAGTATGGTGGTGTAGTGGTTAGTACGGTGGTGTAGTGGTTAGTATGGTGGTGTAGTGGTCAGTATGGTGGTGTAGTGGTTAGTATGGTGGTGTAGTGGTTAGTATGGTGGTGTAGTGGTCAGTATGGTGATGTAGTGGTTAGTATGGTGGTTTAGTGGTTAGTATGGTGGTGTAGTGGTTAGTATGGTGGTGTAGTGGTTAGTACGGTGGTGTAGTGGTTAGTATGGTGGTGTAGTGGTTAGTATGGTGGTGTAGTGGTTAGTATGGTGGTTTAGTGGTTAGTATGGTGGTGTAGTGGTTAGTACGGTGGTGTAGTGGTTAGTATGGTGGTGTAGGATCCTCACTCTAAACTGACAGTAGGTGTGAGTGAGTGTGTGATGGACTGGGATTGGCTCCAGCCCCCCCGTAACCCTGACTAGTGGGATAAAGTAGAAGATAATGGACGGATGATAATTAGAACAAGGATTGGTGCTTTCAGCTCTGGCAGCTTATTATTTGAAGTTTAAATAACTCTTTACAGGAGAGACCAAAAACCTTCATCACTTTTTATGTAAGTCAATGGAACCAGAAAGTTTTGGAAGTGATTTTGGAGCGTTTCTATTGGTCTATTCACCACGAAGTTTTCACACAATATAAAGATCAGCTGTCGTGTTCAAATTATACAGAAAAATAAAAATCACCACAGTTTTGTTTGAACAGCGATGATATGCCATAACACACCTCCATCTTTTTAACCCAACAGTGCATTAATATCATTTATAACAAATAAAACGTTCATTTAGTTTATTAGGACATTATTAACTGCTTACTAATCATTAATACATTGTTATTAAGCTGAACTTTCCCCTCCAACCCCTCCGGGTGGCTTTGTTTACGTCCTGATGATGGAATCATGTGGAAATTTTGGGAATGAAAGGTGGGGTTCCCCTTCCGAGCGTGTGCTGCTGAAGGTCTTCTCGGCTGGTTTGTTTCTAGCAGACTGGAGTCGCTCAGCGTGCGCTGAGGAGTGGACGTCTCTGTTACAGTACAGGCTCCGACTGTTCCTGCTCTTTACGTATCCGTCTGAAAACACACACTCCGTCTCGCCGAGGGGTCAGAGCCTGTGTGGTCCGCACACTCACCCCCGCGAACGACAAACACATCCATCCATCCTCCACTCCTCCACACTCCGATGCATTTCAAATCCCCTCCTCTCTCTCTCGCCCTCTCTCTCTCTCTCTTTCACAAACCTGCGTTCTGCACAAACGCTCTTTCCCCACTTCACTTTCTCTCTCTCACCCTCATCCCTCACTCATACGCACCATGTGCCCTCATTCACGTCTCTCTGCTCTCCTTTCTGTCTCTCTCTCTCTCTCTCTCTCTCTCTCTCTCTCGGAGGAGATTAATGAGGGAGGCCGCTGCTGAACCGCTGCAGAGTAGTCGTGCTAGTCATGGGAGATGATAGAAAAAGGAAAAAGAGCTTTCTTCTCTTTCTTTCTTCTCTTTCTTTCTTTTCTTTCTTTTCATTTGTCTCGAAGTGAGGAAGAATGCACTTAGGAGTGCTTTTAAATGTGTGTTTTATATGGAAGCACACGTTTTAAATAAAGAAACATATTTTAATACATACTAAATGCACTACTTTGGCACAAACGTCTAACTTTATAGCTAGGGTCTGTAGTAACCATGTAATAACACATGAACAACACATGCAATAACAATAACTAGTGATGCAGCCACTGTTACAGATGGATTGCAGCAGTACAGCTTATGTAATTACACACGTCTACTAATTTATCATGTAACTACATAAACATACCTTAATAGCTGTAACAGCAAATTCTCTCTCATGTAATAACACATTAATAATAACATTATAACAACTGCATGCTTTACACATTACAAATCTCCACTCACTGTCCACTGTATCAGCTCCACTGACCATACAGGACCTCCACTCACTGTCCACTGTATCAGCTCCACTGACCATACAGGACCTCCACTCACTGTCCACTGTATCAGCTCCACTGACCATACAGGGACCTCCACTCACTGTGCACTGTATCAGCTCCACTGACCATAACCGGGACTCCACTCACTGTCCATCTGTATCAGCTCCACTGACCATACAGGACCTCCACTCACTGTCCACTGTATCAGCTCCACTGACCATACAGGACCTCCACTCACTGTCCACTGTATCAGCTCCACTGACTCAATATGCAGGACACTAATACACTCACTAGTCCACTGTATCATGCTCCACTGACCCATTACAGGACCTCCACTCACTGTCCACTGTATCACGCTCCACTGACAATACAGGGACCTCCACTCACTGTCCACTGTATCAGCTCCACTGACCATACAGGACCTCCACTCACTGTCCACTGTATCAGCTACCACTGACCATTACAGGACCTACACTCACTGACCCACTGTATCAGCTCCACTGACCATACAGGACCTCCACTCACTGTCCACTGTATCACTCCACTGACCCATACAGGACCTACACTCACTGACCACTGTATCAGCTCCACTGACCATA
>CM038719.1:43132856-43175356 GCA_021613375.1 Megaleporinus macrocephalus | reverse complement strand
AGGACCACCACAGAGCAGATACTATTAGGGAGGTGGATTATTCTCAGCACTGCAGTGACACTGACGTGGTGGTGGTGTGTTAGCAGCTATCCTAATTTACGATCCAGTTTTCACATCGTTACAGTAACCACGGAGATATGATCCACTAACGCTAAATATTTAATACTAGCAGCTAAACAGAAGCTAAACACATCACTACACATCACTACACATCACTACACATCACTACACATCACTACATATCACTACACATAACTACACATCACTATATATCACTACACATCACTATATACCACTACATATCCCTACATATTACAACACATCACTACACATCACTACATATCACTACACATCACTACACGTCACTACACATCACTATATATCACTACACATCATTATATACCACTACATATCCCTACATATTACAACACATCCCTACACATCACTACATATCACTACATATCACTACACATAACTACACATTACTATATATCACTACACATCACTACAGATCACTATATATCACTACACATCACTACACATCACTACATATCACTACACATCACTACACATCACTATATATCAATACACATCACTACACATCACTATATATCACTACACATCACTACACATCACTACACATCACTATATATCACTACACATCACTACACATCACTACATATCCCTACATATCACTACACATCACTACACATCTCTACATACCACTATACATTACGACATATCACTACATATCACTACATATCACTACACATAACTACACATCACTATATATCACTACACATCACTGCATATCAGTACACATAACTACACATCACTATATATAACTACACATCACTACACATCACTATATATCAATCACTACATATCACTACACATCACTACATATCCCTACATATCACTACACATCACTACATATCACTACATATCACTACATACCACTATACATTACTACATATCACTACATATCACTACATATCACTATACATCACTACACATCACTACATAACACTACACATCACTACACATCACTACATATCACTACATATCACTATATATCACTATACATCACTTCATATCGCTACACATCACTACACATCACTACATATCACTACACATCACTACACATCACTATATATCACTACACAGTAATACACATCACTACATATCCCTACATATCACTACACATCACTACATATCACTACATACCACTATACATTACTACATATCACTACAAATCACTACATATCACTACAAATCACTACACATCACTACGTATCACTACACATCACTACACATCACTACATATCACTATACATCACTACACATCACTACATATCATTACATATCCCTACATATCACTACATACCACTATACATTACTACATATCACTACAAATCACTACACATCACTACGTATCACTACACATCACTACATATTACTATACATCACTACACATCACTACATATCATTGCATATCACTACATATCACTACATATCACTACAAATCACTACAAATCACTACACATCACTACATATCCCTACGTATCACTACACATCACTACATATCACTACACATCACTACATATCACTACATATCACTTTATATCACTACACATCACTACACATCACTACACATCCCTACATATCACTTTATATCACTACACATCACTACACATCACTACACATCCCTACATATCACTACGTATCACCTTCTCTGAGATGTGACTCAGAGGGGCCGTTAGCGTTCCCGCTCTGAGGGGCCGTTAGCGTTCCCGCTCTCGAGGGGCCGTTAGCGTTCCTGCTCTGAGGGTCCGTTAGCGTTCCCGCTCTGAGGGGCCGTTAGCGTTCCTGCTCTGAGGGGCCGTTAGCGTTCCCGCTCTGAGGGGCCGTTAGCGTTCCCGCTCTGAGGGGCCGTTAGCGTTCCCGCTCTAAGGGGCCGTTAGCGTTCCCGCTCTGAGGGGCCATTAGCGTTCCCGCTCTGAGGGGCCGTTAGCGTTCCCGCTCTGAGGGGCCGTTAGCGTTCCCGCTTTAAGGGGCCGTTAGCGTTCCCGCTCTGAGGGGCCGTTAGCGTTCCCGCTCTGAGGGGCCGTTAGCGTTCCCGCTCTGAGGGGCCGTTAGCGTTCCCGCTCTGAGGGGGCCGTTAGCGTTCCCGCTCTGAGGGGCCGTTAGCGTTCCCGCTCTAAGGGGCCGTTAGCGTTCCCGCTCTAAGGGGCCGTTAGCGTTCCCGCTCTGAGGGGCCGTTAGCGTTCCCGCTCTAAGGGGCCGTTGGCGTTCCCGCTCTAAGGGGCCGTTGGCGTTCCCGCTCTGAGGGGCCGTTAGCGTTCCCGCTCTAAGGGGCCGTTAGCGTTCCCGCTCTAAGGGGCCGTTAGCGTTCCCGCTCTGAGGGTGAGGGAGTCAGAGCTGCTGTTTGATGAGGAAGTGGCTGCTCAGTGGAGGAGTCGACACGTCAGGCCGAGGAGCAGCAGCAGATTTATGACTCTCACCTCCTCATCCTGCTCCGCCACTCACACCACCTTTAAAACCAATTACAGCAGGAAGGAGGAAGAGGAGGAGGAGGAGGTGTTTATAGCAGAGCACAGCACCTTACAGCTCCCTCTCTCTGACATACACTCTCTGTCTCTCTCTCTCTCTCTCTCTCATATATACACACTCTCTCACTCTCAAACACTCTCTCTACCGCATACACTCTCTTTACCTCATACACTTTCTACCTCTCATACATACTCTCTCTGTCTCTCTCTCTCTTATATATATACACACTCTCTCACTCTCATACACTCTCTCTACCCAGCAACCACTCTCTATCAACCTTTCATACACTCTCTACACTCTCATACAAACACTCACATGTCTCTCTCTCTCTTATATATACACACTCTCTCACACTCATACACTCTCACTGCCCGCATACACTCACTCTACTCAAAAACTCTCTACCTCTCATACATACACTCCACTTAGACCTCTCTCAAAAACTCTCTCTACAGATATACACACGCTCACACCATCTACACTCTCTCTACGCCATACACTCTCACTACCCTTATACACACACTCTACCTCTCATACATACACTCTCTGTCTCTCTCTCTCATATATAAACACACTCTCTCACACTCATACACACTCTCTACTAGAAACGCCTACACTCTCTCTACCTCATACACCACTCTCTACCCTCTCAAACATCCACTACTCTGTCTCTCACTCTCATATAAATACACACTCTCTCACGTCACATACACTCTCTCTACCTTCTCACGCATCACTCTCTCTACCTCAAACACTCTCTCTACCATCCATACATTACACTCTCTGTCTCTCTCATCATCTCCATCTATACACCACTCTCTCACTCTCAAACACTACTCTCATACCACATACACACACACTAAACCCATCATACTACACTCTCTCCTAGTCCTCATACACTCTCGTACTACCATCTCATACATACTCACTCTCTCTCTCATCACACTCAATACCATACACTTACTTACTCAATACCACTCTCATACACTCTCTCTACCGCATACACTCTCTCTACCTTATACACTCTCTCTACCTCTCATACATACACTCTCTGTCTCTCTCTCTCTTATATATACACACTCTCTCACTCTCATACACTCTCTCTACCTCTCATACATACTCTCTCTCTCTCTCTCATATATACACACTCTCTTACTCTCATACACTCTCTCTACCGCATACACTCTCTCTACCTTATACACTCTCTCTACCTCATACACTCTCTCTACCTCTCATACATACTCTCTCTGTCTCTCTCTCTCTCTCTCTCTCTCTCTCAAATATACACACTCTCTCTACCTCATACACTCTCTCTACCTCATACACTCTCTCTACCTCATACACTTTCTACCTCTCATACACACTCTCTCTACCTCATACACTCTCTCTACCTCATACACTCCCTCTCTACCTCATACACTCTCTCTACCTCATACACTCTTTCTACCTCATACACTCTCTCTACCTCATACACTCCCTCTCTACCTCATACACTCCTTCTCTACCTCATACACTCTCTCTACCTCATACACTCCCTTTCTACCTCATACACTCTCTCTACCTCATACACTCCCTTTCTACCTCATACACTCTCTCTACCTCATACACTCTCTCTACCTCTCATACATACTCTCTCTACCTCATACACTCTCTCTACCTCATACAATCTCTCTACCTCATACACTCTCTCTACCTCATACACTCTCTCTACCTCATACACTCTTTCTACCTCATACACTCTCTCTACCTCATACACTCCCTCTCTACCTCATACACTCCCTCTCTACCTCATACACTCCTTCTCTACCTCATACACTCTCTCTACCTCATACACTCCCTTTCTACCTCATACACTCTCTCTACCTCATACACTCTCTCTACCTCATACACTCTCTCTACCTCTCATACATACTCTCTCTGTCTCATACACACACACACATACAATATTTCTCTTTCTCACTTTCTCACTCTCACACATGCTCTCTCTCATACACACTCTCTATCTCTCTCTATCTCCATCTCTATCTCTCTCATATACACACAAACATACACATACACACTATTTTTCTTTCTCTCTCACACACTTTCGATCTCTCTCCATCTCTCTCATGCACTCACACATACACACTATTTCTCTTTCTGTGTCTCACACACACTCTCTATCTCTCTCTTTCTCTTTTTATCTCACAAACTCTCTCTCTCTCTCTCTCTCTCTCTCTCTCTCCCTCTCTCTCTCTCTCTCTCTCTCTCTCTCTCCCTCTCTCTCTCTCTCTCTCTCTCTCTCCCTGTCTCTGTTTCTATTCACATCATGTATGTTGTTTCGTCATTTACAACCTTTGTGTCTTTCTTTCTTTTTTTGATTCTGTATTTTTTTTTACTTTTGTTCTCTCTCTCCGCACTTTTCTCTTTTTTCTCTCCGTGGTTCGTCTTTTCTCCTTCGTTCTATCTCTCTTTCTCTGTGATGTCTGTATTTTACTAACATTGTTTATCCACGTTTTTCTCTCTTTGTATCTTCCCTCCTTTCCATAAGGGTCAGTATTGTATATTGCTGGCGTTAGCAGAGTGTTGTTTGTGTGTACAGTGCAGCGCTGCGTGGAGTTTAGAGCCGAATGGAGTGTGTGTGTGTGTGAGTGGAGTGTAATGGAGTGTGTATGTGTGTGTGTGTGTGAGAGAGAGTGGAGTGTAATGGAGTGTGTGAGAGGTTCTGAACAGCTTGGGCTCAGCTGTCCAAACACACTCGCTCTCTTTGCCTGTCAGTTATGCAGCTCATCATCATCTCCTCTCCTCTTCACACCCAGACTTTCCACCTCCTCGCGGTCTGCTCCTCTCCCTGACCCCACCTCCCTCTCTCTGTCTCTCTTTCCAACACTGACTCTACCCCTCTCTCTCTCTGACCCCAACCTTCTCTTTCTCTCTGACCCCAGCGCTCTCTCTCTCTACAGTGCAGCAACAGACCAACAGATCAATAGACCAACATACCAACACACCAACACACTGACAGACCACCAGGCCAATAAACCAACAGTTCAACAGATCAATAGACCAACAGACTGATAGAGTATCAGGCCAACAGACTAAAAGACCAACAAACCAACAGACCAACAAACCCACAGATTAACAAATCAACAGACCAGTAGAGTAACACATCAAAAAAACAACAAACCAACAGACCAATAGACCAACATATCACCACACCAACAGACAGACCACCAGGCCAATAGACCAAAAGACCAACAGACCGACAGATCACCAGGCTTATAAACCAAAAGACCAAAAGACCAACAGATCGACAGACCACCAGGCCAATAAACCAATATACCAACAGACCAGCAGAACAACAGACCAACAAACCCACAGATCAACAAATCAAAAGACCAGTAGAGTAACACACCAATAGACCAACAAACCAACAGACCAATACAGTAACAGACCAATAGACCAATAAACCAATACAGTAACAGACCAATAGACCAATACAGTAACAGACCAATAAACCAACAGACCAATACAGTAACAGACCAATAGACCAATAAACCAACAGACCAATAAACCAACAGACCAATACAGCAACAGACCAATAAACCAACAGACCAATACAGTAACAGACCAATAAACCAATAAACCAACAGACCAATAAACCAACAGACCAATACAGTAACAGACCAATAAACCAATAGACCAATACAGTAACAGACCAATAAACCAACAGACCAATACAGTAACAGACCAATAAACCAATAGACCAATACAGTAACAGACCAATAAACCAACAGACCAACAGGCAACACCATCATTTACGTAATCAGGTGGCTGTTTATGTACAGGCCAATGTAGCTGTGCTCTGAGTGGGGGCTGCAGTTCTGCTGAGGGGCTTTGGTGGGCCTGTGGAGACAGTGGGTTTAGAGACACACACAAATATGACCACATGTTCTCCACTCAGATTAACACAACACAGCTGAACTTCAACACACCTGCAGTCCGCCGGCACATCTGGCCAGCAGCTTAGAGTAGAGACCCATCATTGTTAATATAATAAAATTATTATTATTGTTAGAAATAAAAAAGTATATAATAATATATACACTGAGCAACCACTTCAACAGGTACACCATTTACCACTTAAACACTGTGTCCACTCACTGTCCACTCTATTAGACACTCCTACTACTTGCTGGTCCACCTTGTAGATGTAGAGTCAGAGACAGTAGCTCATCTGCTGCTGCACAGTTTGTGTTCCTCTAGTTTGTGTCAGCAGACCCTCCTCTCACTGACCAAGATGGTTTCATCCACCTCTGACCACCAATCAGCCAACAATCCAGCACCAACTACACACAAAATCCACTACTATTATATCAGCTCTCTGCTTTAAAAAGAATATCTGTCTTGCTGTGTATCAGAATTTTAATACTCAAAATGATTCCAAGATCAATCTAGATAACATATCCGGCTGATCCTAGTTATTATAATAAGCAACAATAATAAGCAATAGAATGAACCACCATCACAATAATAAATAAAATTATGAATTATGAATAAAAATTCATAGATAGCAAAATTCTGTTATCATCTAATTCAAATAATGACATATGTGAGTCTCATAGGGTCTCATGAAAATAATAATATATGGCATGTGTGGCTGTCTCATGTAAATACCTAGTAATTGTTATTGTACTGGAGCAAAATACCAAAAAAATAAATAAATAAATACCCGAGGGATGTAAGGGTTAATCTTTTTTTATAACCTTTAACTCTTTCAGAAGTATCAAAATCAATGTACAGCTGTAGTTGTTTGTAACTGTACAGCACCAGTAACCCGCAGGCCATCGTGAATCAGATGACGACACATGCTCCGCTTTAATCATCTCCCGTTTCATTTGGACTTGTTGGAGCGGGACTGACCGCGCTGGACGTCTTCTATATGTTAATGACTCTGTGACATCATTACCTCCCTCTCACGGTAACCCTGTAGCCTGTGTGTGAAACTATGCGTTTAATAACGCTCGTATTTGGGAGTCTGCACTTTTGCCTCCGTCCCAAATCACAGCGTTCGTTCTTCAGCCCATTCAGGCGGGACTGGATTAACGTGGAGTGCTGGGTAGTTTCCTCTTTTACAGGTGCTCCTCACTCGTCTTATTCCCGTCCCAGTTGGCCGTGCCGGTTTTTTTCCTCACGCGTTCCCCAAGAAAATGACAGGCCTGAGTACAGTGGCTGATTACTGTTTTTCACTGAACTCAGCAGCGGTCTGCGTCCCATCCGGATATCTCTGTGTTGATTTTGGGATGATGTCGCCTGGAGTTCGGAAAATAACTGTCCGTATTTAGTTCCCTAGAGCGCGTATCCAGATCCCGAGTCACACAGCGATGGCAGCGGAACAGTCTCTCTGACACAGTATACCCATAAAGCACTATGCTATACAAAAACCTGTAGTAACACTGTTATATAGTGTAATAGTGAGAGTTCAGTACTCAGAACTGTAAACCTGTAATAACACTGTAATATAGTGTAATAGTGAGAGTTCAGTACTCAGAACTGTAAACCTGTAATAACACTGTTATATAGTGTAATAGTGAGAGTTCAGCACTCAGAACTGTAAACCTGTAATAACACTGTAATATAGTGTAATAGTGAGAGTTCAGTACTCAGAACTGTAAACCTGTAATAACGCTGTTATATAGTGTAATAGTGAGAGTTCAGTACTCAGAACTGTAAACCTGTAATAACACTGTTATATAGTGTAATAGTGAGAGTTCAGTACTCAGAACTGTAAACCTGTAATAACACTGTTATATAGTGTAATAGTGAGAGTTCAGTACTCAGAACTGTAAACCTGTAATAACACTGTTATATAGTGTAAGAGTGAGAGTTCAGTACTCAGAACTGTAAACCTGTAATAACGCTGTTATATAGTGTAAGAGTGAGAGTTCAGTACTCAGAACTGTAAACCTGTAATAACGCTGTAATATAGTGTAATAGTGAGAGTTCAGTACTCAGAACTGTAAACCTGTAATAACGCTGTAATATAGTGTAATAGTGAGAGTTCAGTACTCAGAACTGTAAACCTGTAATAACACTGTTATATAGTGTAATAGTGAGAGTTCAGTACTCAGAACTGTAAACCTGTAATAACGCTGTAATATAGTGTAATAGTGAGAATTCAGTACTCAGATCTGTAAACCTGTAATAACACTGTTATATAGTGTATTAGTAAGAGTTCTGTACTCAGAAGTGTAAACCTGTAATAACGCTGTTATATAGTGTAATAGTGAGAGTTCAGTCCTTAGAACTGTAAACCTGTAATAAAGCTGTTATATAGTGTAATAGTGAGAGTTCAGTGCTCAGAACTGTAAACCTGTAATAACACTGTTATATAGTGTATTAGTGATAGTTCAGTACTCAGAAGTGTAAACCTGTAATAACACTGTTATATAGTGTATTAGTGAGAGTTCAGTACTCAGAAGTGTAAACCTGTAATAACACTGTTATATAGTGTAATAGTGATAGTTCAGTACTCAGAAGTGTAAACCTGTAATAACACTGTTATATAGTGTATTAGTGAGAGTTCAGTACTCAGAAGTGTAAACCTGTAATAACACTGTTATATAGTGTAATAGTTAGAGTTCAGTACTCAGAACTGTAAACCTGTAATAACACTGTTATATAGTGTAATAGTTAGAGTTCAGTACTCAGAAGTGTAAACCTGTAATAACACTGTTATATAGTGTATTAGTGAGAGTTCAGTACTCAGAAGTGTAAACCTGTAATAACACTGTTATATAGTGTATTAGTGAGAGTTCAGTACTCAGAAGTGTAAACCTGTAATAACACTGTTATATAGTGTAATAGTTAGAGTTCAGTACTCAGAACTGTAAACCTGTAATAACACTAATATAGCTAACAAAACCGTATGTGGGTGGAGCTTATTTACACAGAGGCTCGTGTTATTTGGTCTATGTTGCTTCTTTGTGATTCTCACCGCAATCAGAGCAGAGCTCCTCTAATTATTCCAGAGCTCAAGAACCAGATCAGAATTAATGCGTTTAGAACCACAGGTGGGTGACCAAAGACCCCCACATCTTCTATGTAGAATAATTAAAATATTATTTATACATACATATCCCTCGACAACTGTACACAGTTTCCCAGGTGAGGCTGCGTGACGTCAGGTGTGATTTTCTTTATTCAGCGCTCAGTTATGCAACTGTTATTCAACAAACTCCTGGTGCCACTCGGTACCCAGAATGCACTGCTAGTGCCACCCAGCATGGTGTGTGTGTGAAGATCAAGCAGCTGAAACAACAGCAGACTGGCAGCAGTACAGACACACACAGCCTCTTATATCAGCCCAGCAATCCAAACTAATTACAGATGTCATTCCCAGAGAAGGTCAGAGTAACAGGAGCGATGGTGAACAGTGTGTGTGTGTGTGTGTGTGTGTGTGTGTGTGGTGTATGACTGGGTGTCTTGTGCACTAATGGATGGTCTGATGGTGTGTGTGTGTGTGTATATGTGACACACTTCAGCCCTAACAAGCTAATTTGCGGATATACACATGATTGACAGCTCAAAAAAGGGGTGTGTGTGTGTGTGTCTGTGTGTGTGCACATGGTGGTCAGCTCTAACCAGGAGACCGCTGGAGTCAGAACATATATATAACATATAACATATATATAATCGGTTTTGTACTCATCATAAGAACATCATCTCTGAAAGCATAACTTTATAAGAACGGTGCTTAATTGTAAATACATTAAACATAAACACATGATTGTAGCTGTGATCAATTCATAATATGTGTACACAATGCAGTAGGTCACGGAAATTAAACTACATATAATAATGTGTATATCATCACAATTTTACAGAAGAGAACAAAACATTCTTCACTTTCAAGTCAATGAAAACAGAATTCTTTGGTTATTTTTTTAATAATAATAATAATTATATATATATATATATATATATATATATATATATATATATATATATATATATATATATATATATATATATATATATGCATATATATACATATATATACTATTTTAATATATTGTGTTGAACTGGCTGAGATTCATTTAATACTTCTGTCTTTGAGTGACTAAACTTCATTTACATTTAATTTAATTTAAAAAAATCATTTTCTCATTAACACAATGATCATAACACTTTATCATATGTTATAATAGTCGGTAGCGACTATTTCAGCTTACTTTAGGCAAAACACTAAATCACTACATGACTGTACCTTTAATGATCTGTATCTTTAATAAAACACACCAAAAATTGTTACCACACACATTTACTATAAACTGTACTATAAAATACAGGGGTGTGGCTAAAATAAGGCCTGTCAATGTGTACGTTTTCGTTATGGTAGTTATGTGAAAACAATATTTAAGGTTAAAAATAAACACTTAATTGATTTCAATTTAAAAGAAAATCATAAAAAAACGTAAATGCAATTAAGTAGAATTTAATATTTAAATATTAGACTTTACAAATGAATTATTTCATTAAATAGATAGGAGTTTGAATTTAGATATGATTTAGATATGATTAAATATGATTTAAAACATGATTTCAAACAAATTTGTTATTATATTATCACTGTAAAAACTAAACGTCCCACCTTTAAAATACTCTTTATTATTATTAAACAGTAATTCAGTTCACAGACTAACTACAGCACAAACTACATCACACTATATAAAAAAGAATAAACTACAGAATGGAGATATATATATTATAATTATATAATAATATATATTATTTTGTGCGACAGTGACACACGCACACACACACACACACACACACACATACATGCATACATAATTAACTAATTATATAATTTGTACACCCTGTTTTCTTATATACATTTATAAACACACATGAAGGACAATTTAGAGCTGAATGGAGGTGTGTATACGTTGTGTGTATACGTTGTGTGTATACGTTGCGCGTATACGTTGTGTGTATAAGGTGTGTGTGTGTGTGTGTGTGTGTGTGTGTGTGAGAGAGACAGAGAGTAGAATAGTGAGCTCAGTGTCTGTAGATTCAGTACAACTCAAATACAGCTGTTCCCTTCAAAAGCTCCACATCTCCACACTTTGTGTAATATTTTTATTTAATATAGATACATACATATAATCTAATCTAATCTAATCTAATCTAATCTAATCTAATATAATATATTATAATATAATATAATATAATCTGTATACGACTGTGTTGGATTGGGAGGAAAAAAACAAAAAGAATTAAAATATGAAAGAAATTTGTTAAAAAATGTGATTAAAAATGATAAAGTATTCAGTATTTTAGGGCATTGTTACTAAAATATTTCCTTGCAAAAACATTTTCTCTTAACTGAATAATATTATTAATATAATCTCTGATTATAAAAAATCACCCTAAAATATAAGCAAAATGTTAAAACATGTCATAAATAAACAAAATATCTGTAAGTTTTTACTTTTAATTCTTCTTCTTCTTTTTATTATTATTATTGTTGTTATTATTATTATTAAATTAACAATATATTTTTTAACACTTTTATATTTACATATAACATTGCAGACATTTCAAAGGAATTATAATTTTTCCACTATTAAACACTTTTAACAATAACATAACTTAATCTCTTTGTTCTTAAACTTTCTTTTATGGATGCTCCGATTTTATATCATGTTAAATTAATTAGTTTATTCAGTTTTAATAACACTATTTTAAAAAAACAGAGTAATACTGCATCATTGTTTCCTACTGTAATTTCTTCAGATAATATTTAGGTTTTTTTTACAATAACATATTCATGTTACTTTGTATTGTATGTATGATTACTTACATATGTTCTAATCAGATCTGCTGTTCTTACTGATGTACATATACTTATTGATCAGATACCAATCAGCTTAGGTGCTTAAGACATTTGCATAGTAAAGTAAAATACTCAAAAGTTACTATACTATAGCTCTAATTTCAGTACGGCTGTTCTTTTGTTTGAATTAAAGTTTTAACTGAAGTTTTAAAATAAATAAATGAAATAAAATAAAATAAAATAAATGACATAAACATTTAAAGTGTTTTGTGAACACTCAACTCACGTACGTCAGCTCTGTTTTTTTACAGTAATATCACGTTTGTGCACGTCTACCTTTAAAACAGTGTCCTGTACTTTACCACGGATACGAGTCTTAAGATAAGTGTGATGAACATACGTACATGTGAACAGCAGAAGTCCTGTACAGTGATGAATCCGCACAGGCCCGGCGGCACATGGCCTCAGACGCTGACAGATTCACGGCCTCGTAATGATGCGTCCCAAAGAAAAGCAGCCAACAAGCCTCCTGTGTGCTAATCCTCCGAACTGAGTCACTCTCAGCCTACACCACCCGCACAGCTCCTCCGCCGCCAGCTCGCCATCAGGAGCTCCGCTGACGTGTACGACGTTTATTACTTTCTTTATTACAACTTTCCATTTCTTACTTCCATTCTGTCATTTCCTATTCACTCACTTAAAAACTGATTTATCACTTCTATTTATTTCCATATTCATCTTTATTTTTTTTTTTAAATCAGTGATGAAGACTGAAATAACAAGCTTTGTCAACACTGTCCATCATCATCATCATCATCATCAGGATGGAATCGTGATGAACACACATGATGAGTTACTGGAGAGAATAGTAAATGTGCTTTACTGAGTTACAGACTAATGAAGCAGTCAGTTTTGATTTATATTATAAATACATTGTATCTATAACGTTGGTAGTATATTTACATTATTTACAGTCAAAGATTTGAACATATTATTTAAAAATAAGTAAACACAGCTTTTATATATTTAAATATGAGGCACCTTTTAAAATGTATGTTCTAATTGTATTATTAGGAAAAAGATAAAACAAAATAATATAAAACTTGTCATTTGTATGTGTTTTAATGTTATTTTTTTATTGCCCATGTTGCCCAAACCTTTGCCTGCAACTGCATAACTAGATAATAGAGTTTGTTTCTCTTTCACCTTTCTTGCTGACAAAATTTACAACAAATATTTTTTTGTAAATTAAATATTATGTATAATAGAAAAAAGAAAATTTACAGTGCACATTTTTATAATGAATGGTGGATTTTACTGATTCACACCTTTCTTTAAAACTATAAAATCCAATATAATATATATAATACATAATATATAGTAATACAACCATAATAATATATTTACTGATGCATAACAATCAACTGCAACATTATATAATACATATTATTATAATACATATAATCTATTTTGCAATATGTCACCATTATTTTTACACACTACAACATTTTTAGCACAATAAAGGTAAATATTTCTTGCCACAAAATAAACCTTATGTACAGAAATATTAAGAATTATTTTTTAATAATTTGCTATCATGGTTTCTGTAGCTAATATTACGAGTATAAACTTTAGAAAGAAATAAGAACGATTTATTTGGTTTGATCGTTTTCTTGCTGTCAGTCCTCACAAAGCCACCAGGGGGAAGTAGGGCACTACACTCTCCACACAGTGTCCTCCAAAACAAGCCCAGGCATTCACACACAAGCATCCAGGGATTAAACTGGGCTCAGATCAGGAGCTGCCGCCGGTGTGTGTTCATACCAGCAGTCAATAAGGTGACATGGACGACAGCACGCTAGCATTAAGCTGTCTGTTATTGAAAGTAATGTGTTACAGATGTGTATACACACACACACGCACACACACACACACACACACACGCAGGGTAGCAACTTCAGTATTCAACTGAATGTAGCTAACAGATTACAGATACCTAAAGCGCACCTGCACGCCAAATCACACAGGATTATAAAATACTTATTTATATACTATTTTTGATATAGTACTGACAGAATCATACCTACTGACAAATCTGCATAGTACTGACAAAACGACAAGAAAAAATAAAGACAAAGTACTGACAAATCCATACAATGATGACAATAAAGACAAAGTACTGACAAATCCATACAATGACCACAATAAAGACAAAGTACTGATTGATCCATACAATGATCACAATAAAGACAAAGTACTGACAAATCCATGCAATTATGACATTAAAAACAAAGTACTGACAAATCTATACAATGACCACAATAAAGACAAAGTACTGACAAATCCATACAATGATCAAAATAAAGACAAAGTACTGACAAATCCATACAATGATGACAATAAAGACAAAGTACTGATAAATCCATACAATGACCACAATTAAGACAAAGTACTGACAAATCCATACATTGATCAAAATAAAGACAAAGTACTGACAAATCCATACAATGATCAAAATAAAGACAAAGTACTGATAAATCCATACAATGATCAAAATAAAGACAAAGTACTGACAAATTCATACAATGATCAAAATAAAGACAAAGTACTGACAAATCCATACAATGATGACAATAAAGACAAAGTACTGATAAATCCATACAATGACCACAATAAAGACAAAGTACTGACAAATCCATACAAGGATCAAAATAAAGACAAAGTACTGACAAATCCATACAATAATCAAAATAAAGACAAAGTACTGACAAATCCATACAATGATGACAATAAAGACAAAGTACTGAGAAATCCATACAATGACCACAATAAAGACAAAGTACTGACAAATCCATACAATGATCACAATAAAGACAAAGTACTGACAAATCCATACAATGATGACAATAAAGACAAAGTACTGACAAATCCATACAATGACCACAATAAAGACAAAGTACTGATTAATCCATACAATGACCACAATAAAGACAAAGTACTGATTAATCCATACAATGATCACAATAAAGATAAAGTACTGACAAATCCATACAATGACCAAAATAATGACAAAGTACTGACAAATCCATACAATGATCACAATAAAGACAAAGTACTGACAAATCCATACAATGATAACATTAAAAACAGCTTAAAGTACTGACAAAAATGTACAGAATCAAAAAAGACTAAACAGTAGTAATGGAAATTACAATAATCACAGTACTGATGAAACCAAAATTAACTGGTACAATTTACACAGTACTGAAAAGATTGTATAACAACTGACAAAACCAAGTGACTATAATATACTAATAACACCACACAGTACTGACAGCACCTCAGAGTACTGACTAAACCACATTGTATTTTGTACTTTGTACAAATCTACACAGCACTGCTAAATCCTCACAGTACTGACAAAAACAAAATAACCAGAAAATAGTACTGACAACACTATAAAGTACTGACAAACCACACAATACTGGCAGCAGCTTAAAGTACTCACATAACCACAAGACACAAATATGCACAGAACACAAAAATGACAAAAGCGTGCAGTACTGACAAAAGTATTGGTAAACTGTAGTACAGTACTGATAAAATGACACAGTACTGACAAATTCATAAAGTACTGACACTATAGAGTTCTGACTAGAACTAGCCAAAACCATAACATACCAAAACACTATTACATATTATTGACAGTAAACAGTAATCACGCAGTACTGACAACAACTTAAAATTATACAGTACTCACACAGTATTGACAACAACTTAAAATTATACAGTACTCACACAGTACTGACATTTTCAAATCATACAGTACTCACAAACTATTGACAACTGCTTACACTCACACAGTACTGATACAGTGTTCAGATAGTGTTCACACACTATTCAGGCAGTACTGACTCCTTAAAATCACTGAGTACTCACATGGTAATCACAAAACCTGGCTAAATACCACAGAACTTACACAGTACTTACAGCTGCTCACAGTACTGATCACTGAAAACACAACAATACTCACACAGTACTGACACCTTAAAATCACACAGTACTCACAGACAACTGACAACGGCTTACACTCACAAAGTACTGGTAGTGTGCTCAGCTCAGGCAGTACTGACACCTTACAATTACTGACACGGTACTCAGAAAACCTGGTACTGACAAAATCACACAGAACTTGGCACTGACAAAACCACAATACTCACAGAGTACTCACAACACCTTAAAATCACTCTGTGCTCATGCAGGTCACACGGCACTGACATCTTAAAACCACACAGTACTCACAGAGTACTGACAACAGCTTACACAGTACGCACACAGTACTAACTCCCTAAGATCACACAGTACTAACTCCCTAAGATCACACAGTACTCACACAGTACTAACTCCCTAAAATCACACAGTACTAACACAGTGCTAACTCCCTAAAATCACACACTACTCACAGTACTAACTCCCTAAAATCACACAGTACTAACTCCCTAAAATCACACAGTACTAACACAGTGCTAACTCCCTAAAATCACACACTACTCACAGTACTAACTCCCTAAAATCACACAGTACTAACTCCCTAAAATCACACAGTACTAACACAGTGCTAACTCCCTAAAATCACACAGTACTAACACAGTGCTAACTCCCTAAAATCACACACTACTCACAGTACTAACTCCCTAAAATCACACAATACTAACTCCCTAAAATCACACAGTACTCACAGTACTATCTCCCTAAAATCACACAGTACTCACACAGTACTAACACCCTAAAATCACACAGTACTAACTCCCTAAAATCACACAGTACTAACTCCCTAAAATCACACAGTACTCACACAGTACTAACTCCCTAAAATCACACAGTACTAACACAGTGCTAACTCCCTAAAATCACACACTACTCACAGTACTAACTCCCTAAAATCACACAGTGCTAACTCCCTAAAATCACACAGTACTAACACAGTGCTAACTCCCTAAAATCACACACTACTCACAGTACTAACTCCCTAAAATCACACAATACTAACTCCCTAAAATCACACAGTACTCACAGTACTATCTCCCTAAAATCACACAGTACTCACACAGTACTAACACCCTAAAATCACACAGTACTAACTCCCTACAATCACACAGTACTCACAGTACTAACTCCCTAAAATCACACAGTACTAACTCCCTAAAATCACACAGTACTCACACAGTACTAACACCCTAAAATCACACAGTACTCACAGTACTAACTCCCTAAAATCACACAGTACTAACTCCCTAAAATCACACAGTACTCACACAGTACTAACTCCCTAAAATCAAACAGTACTAACTCCCTAAAATCACACAGTACTAACACAGTGCTAACTCCCTAAGATCACACACTACTCACAGTACTAACTCCCTAAAATCACACAGTACTAACTCCCTAAAATCACACAGTACTCACAGTACTAACTCCCTAAAATCACACAGTACTAACTCCCTAAAATCACACAGTACTCACACAGTACTAACACCCTAAAATCACACAGTACTCACAGTACTAACTCCCTAAAATCGCACAGTACTCACACAGTACTAACTCCCTAAAATCACAAAGTACTCACACAGTACTAACTCCCTAAAATCACACAGTACTCACAGTACTAACTCCCTAAAATCACACAGTACTCACATAGTACTAACTCCCTAAAATCACACAGTACTAACACCCTAAAATCACACAGTACTCACACAGTAGTAACTCCCTAAAATCACACAGTACTAACACCCTAAAATCACACAGTACTCACATAGTACTAACTCCCTAAAATCACACAGTACTCACACAGTACTAACACCCTAAAATCACACAGTACTCACACAGTAGTAACTCCCTAAAATCACACAGTACTAACACCCTAAAATCACACAGTACTCACACAGTACTAACTCCCTAAAATCACACAGTACTAACACCCTAAAATCACACAGTACTCACACAGTACTAACTCCCTAAAATCACGCAGTACTAACTCCCTAAAATCACACAGTACTCACACAGTACTAAGTCCCTAAAATCACACAGTACTAACACCCTAAAATCACACAGTACTCACACAGTACTAACTCCCTAAAATCACACAGTACTAACTCCCTAAAATCACACAGTACTCACAGTACTAACTCCCTAAAATCACCCAGTACTAACACCCTAAAATCACACAGTACTCACACAGTACTAACTCCCTAAAATCACACAGTACTCACACAGTAGTAACTCCCTAAAATCACACAGTACTAACACAGTAGTAAATCCCTAAAATCACACAGTACTCACACAGTACTAACTCCCTAAAATCACACAGTACTCACACAGTACTAACTCCCTAAAATCACACAGTACTCACACAGTACTAACTCCCTAAAATCACAGTACTAACACCCTAAAATCACACAGTACTCACAGTACTAACTCCCTAAAATCACACAGTACTCACACAGTACTAACTCCCTAAAATCACAAAGTACTCACACAGTACTAACTCCCTAAAATCACACAGTACTCACAGTACTAACTCCCTAAAATCACACAGTACTCACACAGTACTAACTCCCTAAAATCACACAGTACTCACACAGTACTAACTCCCTAAAATCACACAGTACTCACACAGTACTAACACCCTAAAATCACACAGTACTCACACAGTAGTAACTCCCTAAAATCACACAGTACTAACTCCCTAAAATCACACAGTACTAACACCCTAAAATCACACAGTACTCACACAGTACTAACTCCCTAAAATCACGCAGTACTAACTCCCTAAAATCACACAGTACTCACACAGTACTAAGTCCCTAAAATCACACAGTACTAACACCCTAAAATCACACAGTATTCACACAGTACTAACTCCCTAAAATCACACAGTACTAACTCCCTAAAATCACACAGTACTCACAGTACTAACTCCCTAAAATCACACAGTACTAACTCCCTAAAATCACACAGTACTAACTCCGTAAAATCACACAGTACTCACAGTACTAACTCCCTAAAATCACAAAGTACTAACTCCCTAAAATCACACAGTACTCACACAGTACTAACACCCTAAAATCACACAGTACTCACAGTACTAACTCCCTAAAATCACACAGTACTAACTCCCTAAACTCACACAGTACTCACACAGTACTAACTCCCTAAAATCACACAGTACTCACACAGTACTAACTCCCTAAAATCACACAGTACTCACAGTACTAACTCCCTAAAATCACACAGTACTAACTCCCTAAAATCACACAGTACTCACACAGTACTAACACCCTAAAATCACACAGTACTCACACAGTACTAACTCCCTAAAATCACGCAGTACTAACTCCCTAAAATCACACACTACTCACAGTACTAACTCCCTAAAATCACACAGTACTAACACCCTAAAATCACACAGTACTCACACAGTACTAACTCCCTAAAATCACACAGTACTAACTCCCTAAAATCACACAGTACTAACTCCCTAAAATCACACAGTACTCACAGTACTAACTCCCTAAAATCACACAGTACTAACTCCCTAAAATCACACAGTACTCACACAGTACTAACACCCTAAAATCACACAGTACTCACAGTACTAACTCCCTAAAATCACACAGTACTAACTCCCTAAAATCACACAGTACTCACACAGTACTAACTCCCTAAAATCACACAGTACTAACACCCTAAAATCACACAGTACTAACACCCTAAAATCACACAGTACTAACTCCCTAAAATCACACAGTACTAACTCCCTAAAATCACACAGTACTAACACCCTAAAATCACACAGTACTCACAGTACTAACTCCCTAAAATCACACAGTACTAACTCCCTAAAATCACACAGTACTCACAGTACTAACTCCCTAAAATCACACAGTACTAACTCCCTAAAATCACACAGTACTCACACAGTACTAAGTCCCTAAAATCACACAGTACTAACTCCCTAAAATCACACAGTACTCACACAGTACTAACACCCTAAAATCACACAGTACTCACACAGTACTAACACCCTAATATCACACAGTACTCACACAGTACTAACACCCTAAAATCACACAGTACTAACACCCTAAAATCACACAGTACTCACACAGTACTAACACCCTAAAATCACACAGTACTCACACAGTACTAACACCCTAAAATCACACAGTACTAACACCCTAAAATCACACAGTACTCACACAGTACTAACTCCCTAAAATCACACAGTACTAACACCCTAAAATCACACAGTACTCACACAGTACTAACTCCCTAAAATCACACAGTACTAACTCCCTAAAATCACACAGTACTCACACAGTACTAAGTCCCTAAAATCACACAGTACTAACTCCCTAAAATCACACAGTACTCACACAGTAGTAACTCCCTAAAATCACACAGTACTAACACAGTAGTAACTCCCTAAAATCACACAGTACTCACACAGTACTAACTCCCTAAAATCACACAGTACTCACACAGTACTAACTCCCTAAAATCACACAGTACTAACTCCCTAAAATCACACAGTACTAACACCCTAAAATCACACAGTACTCACAGTACTAACTCCATAAAATCACACAGTACTCACACAGTACTAACTCCCTAAAATCACACAGTACTAACACAGTAGTAACTCCCTAAAATCACACAGTAGTAACTCCCTAAAATCACACAGTACTCACACAGTACTAACTCCCTAAAATCACACAGTACTAACTCCCTAAAATCACACAGTACTAACTCCCTAAAATCACACAGTACTCACACAGTACTAACTCCCTAAAATCACACAGTACTAACTCCCTAAAATCACACAGTACTAACTCCCTAAAATCACACAGTACTCACACAGTACTAACTCCCTAAAATCACACAGTACTCACACAGTACTAACTCCCTAAAATCACACAGTACTAACTCCCTAAAATCACACAGTACTAACTCCCTAAAATCACACAGTACTCACACAGTACTAACTCCCTAAAATCACACAGTACTCACAGAACTACATAGCACTAGTAAAAACACAGATGACACTTCAAGGTCTGACAGCATAATAAAGATCTCGAACCCTTTGATGATCAAACCAACTTCATAGTGTAAAATCTAATTAAACCCAAACACACACACAGCAGGCGCGCCGCCGAGGGCACTTACAGAGTACTGAACGAGTACCTGGACCTCTGATTGGTTGGGACAGTTCTGATATGGCAGCAGTTTTATTGTGTATGTAAAATCACATGTTCACGTTTACGCGGCGACTGCAGCGCTTATGAAAACACTCCGTTAACTTTGTATGTTTGTGATGCTAAAAATATTGGAGGCTTATTTAATTTTATCGGACTCGGTTACGGGCAAAGCCCCGCACCCACGCGGTCCCGCCGCCAGCCTGCAGGAAAAGAAGGGCTGTGTGTTCCCTTACTGTACCTCAGAGAGAGAGAGAGAGAGAGAGAGAGAGAGAGAGAGAGAGAGAGAGAGAGAGTGCTGGAAGTGGTCTCTGTGGTGGTGTGTATTGCAGACGTGTGTGTGTGTGTGTGTGTGTGTGTGTGTGTGTGTGTTATGTTGGCTGACTCTACAGCCCGATGTGGACTGGCAACATAAACAGGAAATAAAGCAGAATATTGACTCTCAATCTCCAGCTTCATTCAGTGCCGTCTCTTAGAGAGAGAGAGAGAGAGAGAGAGAGAGAGAGAGAGAGAGTGGTATATAGGGCAGGCCCGCTCGCCCCGTGATTGGCCTGTTGGAAAAGAATGCGGTTTCTTGTGCAGACGATGCTGGCCCTTCTGCAGACTGGCCCTTGGGTTTGTTTGGTTTATTTCTCTCTCCTGTGTTCAGTTACCCCACCCCAAACTCTTCCTCACCCCAAACTCACACTGTCATATCAAAAACTAGTTTTTGTCTCTTTTTTGCAGCACTTGATAAAAAGTGATCTGCTTTTTGATATTTTGTGATGAATGAATATGAAAATTTTGCATATCACTGAATATAAAGTCTTCATTAACTTGTATACATGAGCCACAAACTGTTGTCACATTCAAAACCCTGAAGATCTCATGAAGATCTCACTCGTCAAACACAGTGACCTGATATAGAACTGCTTAGAAAGCCTCCTAGCCGTGATACACCTTATTTGCTTGTTCACTTGTGGAATAGCTACTGCATGCCTTAAATTTCCCTCTGGGATCAATAAAGTATCTATCTATCCATCCATTCATCCATCCACCCATCTCTCTATATATCTTTTAGTGTATCACAGCCAGCCAACCTGGGAAGCCTTGAAGGCCAGAAATGTCCTTAGCCACGAAGGTGTAGCATTTTCAAGCAGCTGACCACCACAAGTCCTGGTGTCGGTGTCCCTCAAACATTCAGCCCAGGCAGCCAAGAAGCTGCGATGTAGCATTTCTAAGGCAGACAGCCCAAAAGGCCACAGTGCTTCGGTGTAGTGCTGCTCATGCGTGCAGATGAACAGCACCAGTCCAAGCAGCCTTACAGCTGCAGTACAGCATCATCCAAGCAACTGGCCCTTAGGCAGCCTCACAGCCGTGATACACCTTCATTTGGCTGTACTGTAGCCAGGATGTAGCATTGCTTTTCAGACAGCCCAAAAGGCCCTATAGCTCTGGAGCAGCGCTGCTCAAGCAAGCAGATGAACAGCCTCACAGCCGTGATACACCTTCCCTTAAGGCTGTATCATAGCCGGGATGTAGCATTGCTTTGGCAGACAGCCCAAAAGGCCTCATAGCTCTGGAGCAGCGCTGCTCATGCAAGCAGACGAACAGCCTCACAGTCGTGATACACCTTCCCTCATGGCTGAGGCGGACAGCCCTAAAGGCCTCATAACTCTAGTGTAATGCTCCTTATGCATGCAGATGAACAGCACCGGTATAGGCAGCCTTACAGCTGCAGTACAGCATCATCCAAGCAACTGGCTCTTAGGCAGCCTCACAGCCATGATACACCTTCCCTTAAGGCTGTATCATAGCCGGGATGTAGCATTGCTTTGGCAGACAGCCCAAAAGGCCTCATAGCTCAGGCGCAGTGCTGCTCATGCAAGCAGACGAACAGCCTCACAGTCGTGATACACCTTCCCTCATGGCTGAGGCGGACAGCCCTAAAGGCCTCATAACTCTAGTGTAATGCTCCTTATGCATGCAGATGAACAGCACCGGTCCAGACGGCCTTACAGCTGCAGTACAGCATCATTGAAGCAGCCGGCTCAGGCAGCCTCACAGCCTTTCACCTTCCATCAAGGCTGCATCAAGGCTGTGATGTGTCTGCCGTGGTAGAATGCTTTGCCTTGAGATACTTGAACCTTTCCCTGAATTTAGTTGCACTGTTGGGCTTATGTGAAGCCTGCATTCTTGTTGATGTGTTCATACTGTCACTACTGCTCCACATGGGCTGAGGCTTTGGTTGATATCACCCACACTGTGACCTTCAACACCAATGTCTTTTGGCGGTTATGCATGTGTGACAGATTAAAATGCATTGAAAAATGATTTTACTCATTTATAAAACATGCTGCAGCGCAACAGTGAGCTCGCTAACACCACCGATTCAATTTTACTCCATGTATAGCAGCAGTTAAATGGTTTCCATGGTTTCATATGCAAAGACTCTATAGCTGCAAAGATTTAATTCAGTTCCATTCAATTCACAGGCCTGCCCACACACACACACACACACACACACACACACACACACAGTCACATGACGGAGTGTTTCCAGCTCAGGTGGCAATTTGGTGTCGACAGAAACGGAACGCAAGTGAACTATGATGTCACACGGAGCACATAATCCGTTAGAGCCCGTGTTTGTGAGTGTTTGCGGCACCATGACGTCTCTGAGTAAGAACGTGTCCCCGAACACAGTCTGAGCAAAGAACCTCAGTTAGCAGAGCATAAATAAACACACACACACAGCGCCGTGACGACTCCTGTCACACACGCAGGTAAACACTTCACTTCCTGAGAAACACTTCTGGAACAGTCACAGCCGAGCACACACACACACACACACTCACACACAAGCCAGCACACACCCCTGACTCGTTTCATTTAAAGAGGCCCCCGTAGATCATCCACAGATGCTCAAACTGAGTCGATCCTCGACGCGTCATGGTGCAGAATTCGAGTTGAAGCTGCTTGAAGAAATGCTTTCATGAAAAATTTAATAAACACAACTCTCCACACTAGAAGTCAATAGTCACCCAAATCCTTTCTGTGAACGCATCCCCAAAATCTCTCTGAAGCAGCTCAAACTTATATAACTTACTTATAACTTCAATATCAACAAGACTACACCGCAGTAGCTTTTACACCCTCGAGTCACTAATCTGGAAGGATACAGTGGGTCCCGTCAGCCTTGAAACACCAGAAATGTCTGCAGCCATGAAGGTGTAGCTTTATTAAGCAGCTGAACACCACCAGCCCAGTAGCTTCACAGATCAGCATCACTCAAGCATCTGGCCCAGGTAGCCAAGTAGCTGCAATGCAGTCAGCCCAAAAGGCCTCATAGCTCAGGCCTAGAGCTGCTCACCCATGCAGTTGAACACCACCAGCCAGGCTGTATTATAGCTGCTGCAATGTAACAGTGCTTGAACATTCAGCCCAAGAAGCCCCTGAGTTATTCAGTAACTGAAGGTACAACGTGTACTGCCTTCTAGATGACGTCTTTTTCAGGCACAGCTAAGCTTATTTCAACCTGACGATGCCTAGCCTCATTTTACAAGTGTCGCAACAGCTTAAACTGAGAACACGGGCGCTAGACTGGCCTGCCCGCATCCCAGACCTGTCTCTCATTAAAACTGTGTGGAAAATATACCAAAGAAGCCCCCGTACAGTCGGGGTTACACAGACGAAGATTAGCAGAATGATGGCCTTTAGTCATCAGATGCATCAGGTTATTTGTTCAGAGTACGTCTTTCTTCTCAGTAGTGTTATGGATTAGGATTCTGGTTTAATGTGAAACGGGTTGGTGAAACATCTAATGCACACAATTTTCCATCTACCTCAGATGCAATCTGACATCACACCTGACCCTAACATTGCAAACAAACACTAGAAGTGAACAGTCACTCAGATCTTTGTTGCAAATACATCTCTACAACTTCTCTTCTCTTAACCAGCTTAAATTGTGTCCAGGTCTTATCAGACTTCTCACTGTAGTTGAAGACACTTTCTAGGAACTACAAACATTAGGATAACTACATCTTGTGGCCAAGGACGGACAAAGGATAGTCTGGGCCCCCACCCAACCTGCGCCCCTCGAGGGCCCTCTTATGGTATGCCCTGCTCTTCTCTAGAGACCCCTGGTAGGGACTCTCATAATCAGGGCCCTCTAAAATTATGCCCCATCTTTCCTAGGACCCCAAATAGCCAGAAGTCAGAGCAGTGCTACAACGCCTCATCCATTTCCATAAGGGGCCCAAAAGCATAGCTAGGGCTCCCAAAAGCATGGCTAGGGCCCCCAAGAGGCCCTAAAAGTCAGAGGATCCTTAAAATGGAGGGCCCTTAGAAATAAAAAATATATATATGTTATGATAAATGTTGATAGGCATCACAATATGTTTTGGGCCAAGGCCTCCCCAGGGCCCCCTAACCTCAAGGCCCCACTGGCTTGGTCAGTAATCCAGCCATGTTTGTGTCTGAAAGCAGGAGCAGTCACTGTAGATAACAGTCCCATGTAATGCACACACACACACACACACACACACACACACACACACACACACACACACACACACACATATATATATATATGCATTAAGGGTTTAAAGCTGATATAGAACTGAAGTTGTTTGCATCACTTCCTTTAAGTCACTCTCCACGAGTCCTGTATTTAAAACACATTATTAATGTAGTTATAATGTACTAATAATGCCTTATAATGATCAAGCACTGTGATTGAAGCCTGCAGCATGTTTGAAGAATGTTTGGTTAACAGTAGTTCAACACCAGCAACATGTGGAACGTTTAAGGAACATCCTTAAGACCAGAGACGCTTTGCAGCAACATATGTCGGGCAGCAGTCAGTTCAGTGGAGAAAAACCTGGAGAAAGAGGTGGAGATGGAGAGAAGGGGAGAGAGACAGAGAGAGAGAAAGAGGTGATGGTAGAGAGAGGGGATCTTCCTGTGGTAGCTGGTTATTTTACAAAAACATCATTCCTGACGGGACCACCTAGATCATCTGTTTATTGATGAAGGGAGTGTTTGGGTGGACAGGGACCGACCATCATAAACACACACGCACACACACACATCTAGAGAAGAAGAAATTGTAGAAGAACCAGTCGGAAAGCAATACAAAGAGAGAGAGAGAGAGAGAGAGAGAGAGAGGAAGTCGGGGTCATTAGGAGGGTGTTTTAGTGGGGTCACAGTAGGGGTCATGTTTAGGGTCAGGTTTAGGGTCGGGTTAAGACGGCGTTGTGCCGACTCCCTGCGAGGCGTCAGTGTTGTGAGTGTGAGTGCTGTGAGTGTGAGTGCTGTGAGGGTGAGTGCTGTGAGGGTGAGTGCTGTGAGAGTGCGCGTGTGTTGTGTGTCCGTTCTGCACATCAGCACTTTATCTGCTCGGCTGTGGACGACCTTTACTTCCTGAGGTCATTCGGAGAATCTGAACAATGCAGCGATGCACAGACCTGTGAACGGCCTTCATAGAGCACAAAAGATACAACACTGCTCATAAGCCTATCATGACACCTACATAAGCTTACATAAACGTTTATAAACGCTTATTACAGTAGACCTCATCTGTTATAAAAGCTAATGTAGCTACGGTTGATCCACACATGGCACATGTAACGTTTACAGCAAATAACTTCCTATAGAAAGTATGTAAGGTGTCATAACAAGCTTATGTAGGTGTTACGTAACCTTATGAACAAAACCCTACAGCAGGGGTCACTAATAGGCGGACCGTAGTCCGGATCCGGACCCAGACGTTGTCCACTGTGGACCTAAACTGATAAACTTCTGAGAATGATTTAATTCTGACTGTGTTTATTTTAAGAGGTGGAGCTTTTCTAGTCTTTACGGTATACGGGCTTTACGGTGCTGTGAACTCAGGCCAATCACGTGCGCTGTAAGATCACTGAAGGCTCCTCAGCCAATCAGATCTGAGCAGATTGGGGCGTGAACAGAGGCGAGGTACGTGTGGAGCAGCAGTCAGAGACTAAAGCGAGTCAGAAAGAATAAGGAGCTCTAAAAACAGAAAAGTGAACAGAGAGAACTGAGTGTGTAACAGGAACGGTTCTGGAATGGACCTGCTCGTCTAGTTCTGGAGAACATCACTCTGTACAACCAACATGTTCATCTGAGAAGCTGAGTTAACAAGAAGAACCACCTTTATTTACTTTCTCTATAAATAAACACTTTAAGATGAACTTTTAAAAAACATTTATTAGTAGTTTATAAATAATTCATTCAGTTCAGTATTTAAACAGTAAATATACTGAAATATACTGAACGGTATGTGTGGTGTGTTGGTGTTTCAGTAGTTGATGGTATGAGATGCTGATACTAGATACTTCAGTAAACAGGATACACCACTGAATCAGAACACACGTTAGAGATGATGACGGTCCAGACCGACCTGAGGAGATCTCCTCTAACTGGACCTCACTGACTCTAATTAAACACTCCTGCTCTACAGGGACTTTAGTGACATTCCTATGAAATATTATTGTTATTAATATTAATTGTTTCCTATTAAAGGTTAGTAGGTGTACAGTGTGAGATCTAAGATCTTAGAGATGTGTCTTCAGAAAGGAACCTGCATGTAAGAGAGTGTGTGTGTGTGTGTGAGTGTGTGTGTGTGTGTTTGTGTGCCTTTGGGTGAGAGATGCACCAGTGGCAGTGTGCAGGGGTCAGAGGTCAGAGGGCCGAGTTAAAAGATCTGGGGGACGAGAAGAGGTGGAGGGTCACAGACACACCTGGGAAAATAAAAACCTAAATCAGACAGAATACCAGACACACACACACACACACACACACACACACACATACACACACACACACACACACACATACACACACACATGTAACCACACACACACACATACGCACACACACACATGTAACCATACACACATATGCACACAGGTCAATGGTCATTGATATTGTGGGACTAGCTTAACACATATACAGAACAGTACAGAGTATTAGTAACTTGGGGACATTATTATATGTAAAAAGCTATTCTTTCCAGACAGGAAGCTTTTATTTACTCAGTAAACACTTTATTATTAAATATTAATTAGTATTAATAGAGTAAGTAGTGCTTTTACACTTTATTATTAAATATTAATCAGTATTAATAGAGTAATTAGTGCTTTTACACTTTATTATTAAATATTAATCAGTATTAATAGAGTAAGTAGAGCTTTTACACTAATATTAAATATTAATCAGTATTTACAGAGTAAGTCGTGCTTTTACACTTTATTATTAAATATTAAAAAGTATTAATAGAGTAAATAGTGCTTTTACACTTTATTATTAAATATTAATCAGTATTAATAGAGTAAGTAGTGCTTTTACACTTTATTATTGAATATTAAACAGTATTAATAGAGTAAGTAGAGCTTTTACACTTTATTATTAAATATTAATCAGTATTAATAGAGTAAGTAGTGCTTTTACACTTTATTATTAAATATTAATCAGTATTAATAGAGTAATTAGTGCTTTTACACTTTATTATTAAATATTAATCAGTATTAATAGAGTAAGTAGAGCTTTTACACTAATATTAAATATTAATCAGTATTTACAGAGTAAGTCGTGCTTTTACACTTTATTATTAAATATTAAAAAGTATTAATAGAGTAAATAGTGCTTTTACACTTTATTATTAAATATTAATCAGTATTAATAGAGTAAGTAGAGCTTTTACACTTTATTATTAAATATTAAACAGTATTAATAGAGTAAGTAGTGCTTTTACACTTTATCATTAAATATTAAACAGTATTAATAGTGTAAGTAGTGTTTTTACACTTTATTATTAATTATTAATCAGTATTAATAGAGTAAGTAGAGCTTTTACACTTTATTATTAAATATTAAACAGTATTAACAGAGTAAGTAGAGCTTTTACACTTTATTATTAAATATTAATCAGTATTAATAGAGTAAGTAGTGCTTTTACACTTTATTATTAAATATTAATCAGTATTAATAGAGTAAGTAGTGCTTTTACACTTTATTATTAAATATTAATCAGTATTAATAGAGTAAGTAGAGCTTTTACACTTTATTATTAAATATTAATCAGTATTAATAGAGTAAGTAGAGCTTTTACACTAATATTAAATATTAATCAGTATTTACAGAGTAAGTTGTGCTTTTACACTTTATTATTAAATATTAAACAGTATTAATAGAGTAAATAGTGCTTTTACACTTTATTATTAAATATTAATCAGTATTAATAGAGTAAGTAGAGCTTTTACACTTTATTATTAAATATTAAACAGTATTAATAGAGTAAGTAGTGCTTTTACACTTTATTATTAAATATTAAACAGTATTAATAGTGTAAGTAGTGCTTTTACACTTTATTATTAATTATTAATCAGTATTAATAGAGTAAGTAGAGCTTTTACACTTTATTATTAAATATTAAACAGTTTTAATAGAGTAAGTAGTGCTTTTACACTTTATTATTAAATATTAATCAGTATTAATAGAGTAAGTAGTGCTTTTACACTTTATTATTAAATATTAAACAGTATTAGTATAGTAAGTAGTGCTTTTACACTTTATTATTAAATATTAATCAGTATTAATAGAGTAAGTAGTGTTTTTACACTTTATTATTAAATATTAATCAGTATTAATAGAGTAAGTAGAGCTTTTACACTTTATTATTAAATATTAAACAGTATTAATAGAGTAAGTAGAGCTTTTACACTTTATTATTAAATATTAATCAGTATTAATAGAGTAAGTAGTGCTTTTACACTTTATTATTAAATATTAATCAGTATTAATAGAGTAAGTAGTGCTTTTACACTTTATTATTAAATAAATATTATCTCACAATAACATATTCATGATACTTTGTATTGTATGTAGGATTATTTACATCTGTTCTAATCAGATCTGCTGTTCTTACTGCTGAACACACTCTTACTGATAAAATACAGAATTGTTTACATATTGTTTTATGTCTTTTGATGGAGTGGTGTTAAAGCAGTCCACTGTATCAGCTCCACTGACCATACAGGACCTCCACTCACTGTCCACTGTATCAGCTCCACTGACCATACAGGAGCTCCACTCACTGTCCACTGTATCAGCTCCACTGACCATACAGGACCTCCACTCACTGTCCACTGTATCAGCTCCACTGACCATACAGGAGCTCCACTCACTGTCCACTGTATCAGCTCCACTGACCATACAGGACCTCCACTCACTGTCCACTGTATCAGCTCCACTGACCTTACAGGACCTCCACTCACTGTCCACTGTATCAGCTCCACTGACCATACAGGACCTCCACTCACTGTCCACTGTATCAGCTCCACTGACCATACAGGACCTCCACTCACTGTCCACTGTATCAGCTCCACTGACCATACAGGACCCCCACTCACTGTCCACTGTATCAGCTCCACTGACCATACAGGACCTCCACTCACTGTCCACTGTATCAGCTCCACTGACCATACAGGACCTCCACTCACTGTCCACTGTATCAGCTCCACTGACCATACAGGACCTCCACTCACTGTCCACTGTATCAGCTCCACTGACCATACAGGACCTCCACTCACTGACCACTGTATCAGCTCCACTGACCATACAGGACCTCCACTCACTGTCCACTGTATCAGCTCCACTGACCATACAGGACCTCCACTCACTGTCCACTGTATCAGCTCCACTGATCATACAGGAGCTCCACTCACTGTCCACTGTATCAGCTCCACTGACCATACAGGAGCTCCACTTACAGACTGTAGTTCATCTGATTCTCTGTATACTTTATTACTCTGTTCTTTAATGATCAGGACCCCCACAGGACCACCACAGAGCAGATACTATTAGGGAGGTGGGTCATTTTCAGCACTGGTGGTTGTGGTGTGTTAGTGTGTGTTGTGCTGGTGGGAGTGGATCAGACACAGCAGTGCTGTGTGCAGCAGTGTCCTCTCACTGTCTACTCTATTAGACACTCCTTGTAGACTCCAGTATGTTACTGGATATATAGCCTAGTGGTTAAGCCACACGGTCTACATAAAGAAGCCAGCACTCTGTGTAAAGCTATATCCTGATGATAATATGATACAAATATGGTTATGCATGCAGCCCTACCCTCCGTCCACATCCACACACGCTCTCTTCACGAGAACAACCTCTCAGTTTCTCACTCACGCACAATCCTAAGCACAGTGTCCCACAGCTTCAGTCAGTGAAACAGAGGAAATCTGCTCTATGTCACCGGGTAGCTTAAAAACCACACACACACACACACACACACACACACTCATATTCTTTCCTGACCACGCACAGCCTCTGCGCGCGGAGCATATTTTATTTTCTCTTAATGACAGAAGGCTCCTGTGCTCCTGCAGCGCGGCCTCTCTGTGTAAAGATAATTACCATGTTAATTTTAATGGCCGTTTCCATTTCAGCGAGCACAAAGCAAACAGTGGCTGAAGTGGCTCTTTACGGAGCGCGGCCCAACGCCGCCACTTCCCAAACAGCCCCGGCGTACGCGCACGCAGGAAATAAACGAGGTTTTCTTTACTAAGTGTCTCCGTCTATTTTTGCACGTCAGGGCTCGTGATTGAGTGCGGTGAGAAGGAAAACACTTTAATTTAGAAAGTGAAGGTATTAGGAGGCACACGTGGACCTCCTGCCCTCTTCATAAGGCGCCTGTGAGCTTAACGACAGTCCACATCCTCAACGGATCACGGCTCTAACGAAGGGTTCATCCATCATTTCTACTCCAAGACTGACCGGCCAATAGGAAGACGCTGGCTAGAGTGGTTAGTACCAGCTCCATGTGAAGTTCAAACCATCCTTAATGAGACTGTGAACCATCAGTGCTCAGCAGCATCAAGCTCTGGTCTCTCCAGAACTATTTCTGATCATCTTTGATTGATAACTCACTGGTTTATCCTCTGGATCCCTCTATAACCCAGAGCCTGTGCTGGGCACGGTGGCATTCGCCCATACTCATATTGGTAGGCTCAGACTGGTGGCCTGTTTGAGCTCAGGGGTTCTGGTCTGTAAGGGGCTATGTCGACTGGGTGACTGGGAGCTCAGGACCACCAGGTCACCTAGGGAAAGGTGAACCGGCCCATGTGGGAAGCAGAGTGGGTCAGAGTGAATAGACACTGTAGTGCAGCCTGAGTAATACAGTCGTGGGCTGGATGTTGGGGAACCAGACTTCTGACCAGAAGGTTGTTGGTTCAATCCCATGATTCAACAGGACACAACTGAGGGGCCCTTGAACATCTGAGCCCCAACTGCTCCCTGGGTACTCTGCACTGGGCTGCCCACCTCTCCAGGCAGGTGTGCTCACAGCCCCCGTGTTTGTGTGTGGGGGGTAGTTTCACTGTAGTGTATGTCGGGGTGGGGTTTACTGTACACCCTAGTTTGTGTGTTCAATAGTGTGTGTGGATGTTTCACAGCCCCCTAAGTGTGTGTGTTCACTAGTGTGTGTGTGTGTATATGAGTGTTTCACAGCCCCCTAGTGTTTGTGTTCTATAGTGTGTGTTTATGCTGGTGTTTTACTACCCTGTAATGTGTGTGTTCACTAGTATGTGGTGTTTCACTGCCCATTAGTGTGTGTTTACTAGTGTGTATGTGTGTGTGTGAGTGTGTGGGTGTTTCATTACCCCATCATGTGTGTGTTCACTAGTGTGTTTGTGTATATGGGTGTTTCACTGCACCCTATTGTGTGTGTGTTCTCTAGTGTGTGTTTATGTGGGTGGTACACTGCCCCCTAGTGTGTGTTTACTAGTGTGTGTGTGTGTGTTCACTAGTGTGTGTGTATGTGGGTGTTTCACTGCCCCCTAGTGTGTGTTCACTAGTGTGTGTATGTGTGTGTATATGGGTGTTTCACTGCCCCCTATTGTGTGTGTTCCCTAGTGTGTGTTTATGTGGGTGGTACACTGCCCCCTAGTGTGTGTTTACTAGTGTGTGTGTGTGTGTGTTCACTAGTGTGTGTATGTGGGTGTTTCACTGCCCCCTAGTGTGTGTTCACTTGTGTGTGTATGTGGGTGTTTCTCTGCCCACTAGTGTGTGTGTTTACTAGTGTGTGTTTATGTGGGTGTTTTATTACCCTATAATGTGTGTGTTCACCAGTATGTGGGTGTTTCACTGCCCCCTAGTGTTTTAATCTGAAAATCGTACATTTTGCTTCTTTAAGGGTGAAATACTCTGTAATCAGTCTGTACTCTATAGTCACATTAGGATGCAGGTTGTGAGTGTGTGTGTGTGCTAATATATGTGTGTGTGTGTGTGTGTGTGTGGTTCTGGTTTAATGCAGGCTTGGCCCACTTTCCACACTTTCTCTCTTACATAACTACATTTACTGGAAGAGGAGCGGAGCCAAAAACCAACACCAGCTAGTGCAGTCTAACCCATTCACACATCAATACTCTCTGCAAGACCCTCACACACACACACACACACACACACACACACACATATATATATATATAGACACAGACACACTGCCTTTGCTGCAAGAACCTCAACATTCACACACACATATACATACATGTGCCCGGTTTCTAATGCAGATCACAGCCGTGCGCAGTCACACTACACTGGTTTATTTTCATATAACTGGCGTGCCGTCCAGCTCACAGCGGGGAGCATATCCTGCTATCAAAAGCTCCTTTTTCACATTCTGCTTCCCTCTGCTTCCCTCTTCCCCTCCATCATCCCCCACTCTCATCCCTCCATCACCCTGCAACGGCCGTTAGACCAAAATATCCCAGCGAGTGTCCAAAAACCATTTATTTTAAATGCGACCCGCAGACTGTGCCGTCCGGACGTAGCAGGAACTCTCGGCTTTTTTCAGCCCGAGTACGGAGCGAGTGTGTGAGGAGCGTCTGAACAGGAGGCCGAGTGTGCTGGGCCGCTGCACTGCTCAAATCCTATATATATATATATATATATATGAGGGGTTTAAACTGCTTTACGTGCCTCAGATATTCCAGTCCAGCCACTGAGCGATCACAGACACTGGTAGGAAAATAAATGTGTGTGTGTGTGTGTGTGTGTGTGTTTGAGAGGGTTTAGTTGTTTGAACAGTTCTGAGAGTAGCTGATATAAGATTGTGTATGTATTACCAAAGGCGGAGTAGCTCGTTCAGCTAGCCGGCCAGTTTCCTCTGCGAACATTACTCAAGCAACAAATGAAAACCAAGACCTCTCCAGACAGTACAGTCACTGTTGAGGCCAGGAAAGAGCTCCAAGTCATGGGAGAAGGTTCTTTCTGGTGCCAACATCCTCAGAACTCTTTACAAGGTTGATAAGTGTACTCATGAGGAGATGTAGTTTGATCCCAGTGAAGAAGTGTAGGACCCTGTTTCCTGTTAAAGTAGTTTAAGATGTATATACTGCTGGACTGAAAATCATCCACCAACCAAAACTATCCAGACAGCAGTGTCCTGTGGGCGGCGTCCTGTGTCCACTGATGAAGAACTAGAGGAACACAAACTGCAGCAGCCGATGAGCTACTGTCTCTGACTTTACATCTACAAGGTGGACCAGCAAGCAGTAGGAGTGTCTAATAGAGTGGACAGTGAGTGGACAGTGAGTGGACACAGTGTTTAAACACTCCAGCAGTGCTGAGAATGATCCACCTCCCTAATAGTATCTGCTCTGTGGTGGTCCTGTGGGGGTCCTGATCATTAAAGAAGAGAGTAATAAGGTATACAGAGAATTAGATGAACTACAGTCTGTAGGTGGAGCTCCTGTATGGTCAGTGGAGCTGATACAGTGGACAGTGAGTGGAGGTCCTGTATGGTCAGTGGAGCTGATACAGTGGACAGTGAGTGGAGGTCCTGTATGGTCAGTGGAGCTGATACAGTGGACAGTGTGTGGAGGTCCTGTATGGTCAGTGGAGCTGATACAGTGGACAGTGAGTGGAGGTCCTGTATGGTCAGTGGAGCTGCTACAGTGGACAGTGAGTGGAGGTCCTGTATGGTCAGTGGAGCTGATACAGTGGACAGTGAGTGGAGCTCCTGTATGGTCAGTGGAGCTGATACAGTGGACAGTGAGTGGAGCTCCTGTATGGTCAGTGGAGCTGATACAGTGGACAGTGAGTGTAGGTCCTGTATGGTCAGGGGAGCTGATACAGTGGACAGTGAGTGTAGGTCCTGTATGGTCAGTGGAGCTGATACAGTGGACAGTGAGTGTAGGTCCTGTATGGTCAGGGGAGCTGATACAGTGGACAGTGAGTGGAGGTCCTGTATGGTCAGGGGAGCTGATACCGTGGACAGTGAGTGGAGCTCCTGTATGGTCAGTGGAGCTGATACAGTGGACAGTGAGTGGAGCTCCTGTATGGTCAGTGGAGCTGATACAGTGGACAGTGAGTGGAGGTCCTGTATGGTCAGTGGAGCTGATACAGTGGACGGTGAGAGTAGAAAGAGGGAGATGGTTACTCTTATGGTTCCACCCAGAGATACAGACACTGGTGATGGCCACCACTGGACTTTTACGGCTACAGGAACTGGAAGTGTATGAGAACTTGGTTTCCCTCAGTAACCCTGGCTAGCCAATGATGAATGAGGCTCTGTGTGAGGACACCAGGCCGGCCTGTGAGTGTGTGTGTGTGTGTGTGTGAGTGTGTGGCTGTAAAACCTCACACTGACTGTCTGATGCATCTGCTCTGTGATTGAAGGAGACCGGAGGGAGAGCGGAGTCGGCGTGTTAAGAGAGATTTACGTGTGCGGTGGGCGTGCGGTGCACGCTGATCGGTAAATTAGCGCAGTAGGTTAGAGGAGGCTCGCTGATGCCACGCTGTTGGTTTTGGTTGGCAAAACTGGCAGAGCTAGATTTACTACAGCTCGCACACGCTCACACACAGACGCACACTCTCACCGTGCCATCCTGATTGGCGCTCGGGGAATTCAGGCCCGGTCCAACCCAAACACTTATTAGCTAGATATCTGAAAGTAAACATATAAAATATGTTCCATTAAATATTAACATGATATACAACACTCGTTAAGCCTTTAATGAACACGAGCACATGCGGCAGGCAGGAAACTCACTCGAATAAAACCTCCATTTCCGAGTTCGCTGTAACAGAACGGGCTCAGACGGTGGCAGCTGACGGGCCAGCAGCTGCTGGATGGACTGATAGTGGAGATGACATATACAGCATTGCTTATTAGGGGTGTAAGAAAATATCATAAATATCGAATATCGGGATATTAAGTTTAGTGATACTGTATCGATTCTCAAAGACACAGTATCGATACACAGATTCTGGCAGACAGTGAATCATTGTGTGTTGTGTTTAAACCTCTGACCACTAGATGGCAGTGTTGTAATCCGTTTTCAGCTCCACTCCAACATTAACAAGCAGCACAAGGGTGCAGTGCTATTGTAAGCATTGATAAACCTGTTCATACAGTGGTGTGTTTTAATAGTAGGATTTGAAAAATCACTGTAAATCACTTTGCTTGCAGTATCACGATATATTGAATCGTGATCGCTGTATCACGATACGTATTGTATCACCAGGTTCTTGCCGATACACAGCTCTATTGCTAAAGGGCAGCTTTAATGATACACTGCTGTGCATCTGGTTCATAGTGAAGAAATAAGGGCCCATTCGGGCGTAAACGATGAATCCACCTCATTAACATACCGGCACCTCATTAACATATCATTTGAATAAAGCACAATCCAGATATTTGGTAGGACAGCGTTCAGTGTCTTGTTGAGAGAGAGTGTGATGAATGCAGTGCTCCCCCTACTGACCAAACTTCAGATCGTTAAAGTATTACGCTCAACATCACACCCACTCAAACCAGAAGTTAGTTTGGTCTTCAATGGTCAGGACTACTTGGATGGTGGGTCATGCTCAACACTGCAGTGACACTGATGTGGTGGTGGTGTGTTAGTGTGTGTTGTGCTGGTGTGAGAGGATCAGTCCACTCTATTAGACACTCCTACTACTTGCTGGTCCACCTTGTAGATGTAAAGTCAGAGACAGTAGCTCATCTGCTGCTGCACAGTTTGTGTTCCTCTAGTTCTTCATCAGTGGACACAGGACGCCGCTCACAGGACACTGCTGTCTGGATAGTTTTGGATGGTGGACTCCAGCAGTGAGTAGGTGCTGAGAATGATCAACCACCCAAATAGTACCTCCTCTGTGGTGGTCCTGTGGGGGTCCTGGCCATTTAAGAACAGAGTAACAAAGTATACAGAGGAACAGATGGACTACAGTCTGTAAGTGTAGAACTACAAAGTGCTCCTGCCTGGTCAGTGGAGCTGATAAAAGGAGGTGTCCTTTGGCCTTTGTGGCCCTGATCTTTCAGGAGAAGATGGTCAGGCAGGTCAGGAACGTTTCTCTCCCTCTTTAGCACACCATGGTGGTCCTGGCAACCTGCAGAGAGACCTTTGCCCTTTCCAGTATGTGAGGAGCTCTGCCGCTGCTGTGTGCTAAATAAGCCGAACAGCCTCCTTTAGAGTCACACTGAGACACGGACGGGCGTACGGCAAAGCTGTGGCACTTACAAGTGAATATATATATATATATATATATATATATATATATATATATATATATATATATATATATATATATATATATATATATATATATATAGGCCCATTCACAAACAGCGTACTGTGCAGTCACAGCCATTCAATACGAGTTAACAAATACAATATACAATATAAATAGAAGATTGTATGTGTGTGTTCACTAGTGTGTGTGTGTGTGTGTGTGTGTGTGTGTGTATGTGTATGTTTCACTGCCTCCTTGGGTATGTGCTAACTTGTGTGTGGGTGTATGTGGGTGTTTCACTGCCCCCTAGTGTGTGTGTCACTAGTGTGTGTGTGTGTGTTTGTGTGTATGAGCATTTCACTGCTCCCTACGGTGTGTGTTCACTATTGTATGTGTATGTGGGTGTTTCACTGTCCCCTAGTGTGTATGTTCACTAGTGTGTGTGTGTGTGTGTGTTTCACTGTTTCCTAGTGTGTATGTCCCTTAGTGTGTGTGTGTTTGTGTGTGTGTGTGTGTGTGTGTATGTGAGTGTTTCACTGCCTCCTTGGGTATGTGCTAACTTGTGTGTGGGTGTATGTGGGTGTTTCACTGCCCCCTAGTGTGTGTGTCACTAGTGTGTGTGTGTGTGTTTGTGTGTATGAGCATTTCACTGCTCCCTACGGTGTGTGTTCACTATTGTATGTGTATGTGGGTGTTTCACTGTCCCCTAGTGTGTATGTTCACTAGTGTGTGTGTGTGTGTGTGTTTCACTGTTTCCTAGTGTGTATGTCCCTTAGTGTGTGTGTGTTTGTGTGTGTGTGTGTGTGTGTTACACAGTTTCTTTAATGAACTAATAAAATTATGCTACAGTATTCATCGTTAACATCTGATTATTATTACTGTACATACCTGGTAGCTTTCAAACAAGTTACTATGGATACACAAAGCAATTATGCAATAAAGCGAGTAATACTAGTTAATTACTGTAAAGAATCAGTGAACCCCCTTAATATTAGCATAGTCAATATTAAAAGACATTCTTTATTTTTACTGTATGGAAAAAATATATTAAATCAAGACCTACACTACCAGTCAAAAGTTTGGACACACCTACCTGAATATCTATGTGTTGAAAGAGTGAAGGAGCCCATGTACACAAATATTACTAAAACAAACATTTGAGTGTATTTAAATGTAAAAATGAGAATGTATATTTTTATAAGAGCTATAAAACCACCAAACCTGTTTATCAGAACAAGATCTCAGTATCTACACTATCTTCTTCAGTCCTGTTAGAGAAGCAGCTCATGAAGCTCCTCATGAAGCTGCTGGTCAGAATGTTCAAAGTATGTAAACCTGCATCAGAGCAAATGAGCTCATTTCTAAAAGACCCTCGAAACATTCTTTAAACACAACCAGATGTTTAATTCTGCTCCAGGAATAATTCCATACCGACTATTCTATAGTTCTGATCTCCTCACACTTATTCACTAATATTAGTACTATTAATATAATACACAGAAGAAGGACCTGGGGGGGGTTGTCTCCAAACTTTTGACGGAGAGTGTAACGTATGGACGTGAGTGATGAATTCTGTGAATCGTTCTGCGTCTAATACTTAAAACTACACATTTAAATGCAATGAGAGAGAAAGAGAGAGGGAGTATTCACAAAAGCATCTTTGTAGACCTCTAATGAGTGGGTTCTCTGGGCTCCTTCTGATGGTGTGCGGCGCTCAAACACCTTCAAAACACATCAGCCGTGTGTGGCGTGTGGCAGCACTATTTTTATATCTGCTTTTAAGCATGATTTATAATGTTTGTTCACTGTGTAAGTCTCTGCGGTCGCACTGATGGGTTTAGATGCATCAGTGTGTGTGTGTGTGTGTGTGTGTGTGTATGAGAGAGAGAGAGCGAGAGAGAGAGAGAGAGAGAGAGAGAGAGAGAGAGTCAGAGTCTGGTTTAGACACGGAGGCCAGTTGGGCTGGATGGAAAGTTGAGAACGGGCAAGTTGGCCAGCTAGAACACACACAAACACACACTGCGCGCACACACACACACGCCACTCACACACACTCCCCCTCTCCCTCTATCTCCACTCCTGTGGGCAGCCTCCTCACAGCTTTTCCAGCTTATTTGTCCAAGTGCTGAGGAAATATTAAATATCACACACTCACTAGAGACGCACCCCTAATTATCAACAGATGGCAACCAGGAGGGCAACGTGTGAGTACGTGTGCGTGTGGTTTAAGAGATGGGAGGATAACCCGAGAGAGACAGAGCAAGGTGAGGAGAGATGGAGCGCGGGATGAGTTTGGGGGGGACAGGGTGCAGAGAGAGAAAGAGAGAGAGAGAGAGAGAGAATGAGAGAGAGAGAGAGGAGAATGCGTGAAAGGAGGAGTGAATATGAGGTGCTTTAGGACCCAGGGAGCTGGAGGTTAGCGCTCTGCTTAGTGTCAGCCTGCCTTGCTAACTGGCCAATTTGTTCCACTTTAGCGGCTCTGAAATTTAAATACGCACATTAGGAGCCCTAACGGGCGCCTTGGCCGGACCCTCCATCACTCGGGCCCCGGGGCCTCTGCGGCGGCTCACATCAGCGGAATCTGTCACGGTGAGGAGAAAAACACTGAAGTGAAAGCACACCGCTGTGTACGCGTGGAGATGTAGATGTAGATATATATATATATATATATATATATATATATATATATATATATATATATATATATATATATAATATATATATAAATATATATATATATATAGTGCTGATTATACTAATTACTGTCCAGTCATTAATCTTAGAACATATTCAGTAACTGTGATTAATTAATCTAATGCATTCGTGTGTACAGTTCTTTAACGTGATTGGTGCGTGTATTATGTACCTATTAATTACTCACTCAGTATCTTCTAGGAATTGCTCAGCAAATACTCAGTAGCTATGAAGTATTTAGTATCTGTTATGAATTACCTGTGTCTATTACATATAATTCAGTACTCAATATTAATATTTCAGTGTTTACAATAAATTATTCAATGTATTTAATCTACTATAAACTATTCAGAACCTACTATGAGTGATTTAATATCTACTGCATGGATTATTTAGTCTCCACTATGAATTATTATTGATTTACAATGAATTATATATTAACTCCTCATAAATCCCTATTAAATATTTTTAATATCTACTACAAATTGTTCAAAATCTCTAAAGAATATTACAGTTAATATTCAGTAGCTAAGAATCCTTTATTCAGCATCTGCTATTAAATATTCCATGTGGACTATGAATTATTTAGTATCTATTAGGAATGATTTAGTAACTACTATTAATAATTCAGCATGTTGTATGAATTATTCAGTATCTACTATAAATTATTCAGCAGTATTTGCTGATAATACTTTAATATCCACTATGAATTATTATTATCTACTATGAAGTCACTAATATTGATTACTATGTAATATTTAGTGTATACTATGAATGATTCAGCAAGTCTTATTAATCATTTATTAGCTAGATACTGTAAATTATTTGGTACCTACTATGATTGGTTCAGTAACCAATATGAATTAGCTTGTAATCAATGGGTATTATTTAGTGTTCACTTTGAATTATTCAATACTCACCATTCATAATTAATTACTACTTTATTAAGTGCAACAAATTATTCAATATTTTCTATTAATGACTTAATATTTGTGCTGCACATTATCTAGCATCACCTATAAACTGTTCATTAATTATTATTGATTTTACACTAACTTTTATGAAGAGTGCAGTATCCACTGTGAATTAATCAATAGCTCCTAATGAAATACTCAGTAATCAGTGATTTAGTATTTACTGTAATTATACAGGAACTACTGTGATGCTAGTCTGTTCTGCACTTCTGAGAGTGAGCTAACATAACTGACTTTAGAATAAAAGGAGTTTAGTTAATTAATGTATCATTATCAAACTAAAGATAATATTTAATAATACTATAGAATTCTGCCCTTTTATTAAGCAGACAAAATATTATTTGATCAATAAAATAATTCTAATTCTGAAAAACAATTTAGTCCATTTGGTCAGTTTACAAAAGAAACATAATTTAGAGTGAAGTTTGTATACGACTAATTATTTTATCAGAACTGATTAATTTAAATCCAAATCAACTTTCAGAAAGAGACATCAGAGACAGACATCAGAAAGAGACATCCGAGTAATCAAAAAGAGACATCAGAGACAGACATCAGAAAGAGACATCCGAGACATTAAAAAGAGACATCAGAGACAGACATTAGAAAGAGCATCAGAAAGAGACATCAGAAAGAGACATCCGAGTCATTAAAAAGAGACATCAGAGACAGACATTAGAAAGAGAC
>CM038719.1:43105356-43127856 GCA_021613375.1 Megaleporinus macrocephalus | reverse complement strand
TGTGAGTGTGTGTATGAGTGTGTGTGTATGAGTGAGTGTGTGTGAGAGGGTGAGAGTGTGAGTGTGTGAGAGAGAGTGAGAGAGTGAGCGGTTGCTTTGATAGCTGGAGAGTATCAGTATGAGTGTATGAGTGAGAGTGGAGTGTATGAGTGTGTGTATGAATGTGAGTGTGTGTGAGTGTATGAGTGTGTGTATGAGTGTGTGTGTGTGTGTGTATGAGTGTGTGTATAAGTGTGAGTGAGTGTGTCTGTATGAGTATGAGTGTGTCTGTATGAGTGTGAGTGTATGAGTGAGAGTGGAGTGTATGTGTGTGTGTATGAATGTGAGTGTGTGTGAGTGTATGAGTGTGTGTATAAGTGTGAGTGAGTGTGTCTGTATGAGTGTGAGTGTGTCTGTATGAGTGTGAGTGTGTGAGAGAGAGTGGAGTGTATGAGTGTGAGTGTGTGAGAGAGAGTGAGAGAGTGAGCGGTTGCTTTGATAGCTGGAGAGTATCAGTGTGAGTGTATGAGTGAGAGTGGAGTGTATGAGTGTGTGTATGAATGTGAGTGTGTGTGAGTGTATGAGTGTGTGTATGAGTGTGAGTGTGTGTGAGTGTATGAGTGTGTGTATAAGTGTGAGTGAGTGTGTCTGTATGAGTGTGAGTGTGTCTGTATGAGTGTGAGTGTATGAGTGAGAGTGGAGTGTATGAGTGTGTGTATGAATGTGAGTGTGTGTGAGTGTATGAGTGTGTGTATAAGTGTGAGTGAGTGTGTCTGTATGAGTGTGAGTGTGTCTGTATGAGTGTGAGTGTGTGAGAGAGAGTGGAGTGTATGAGTGTGAGTGTGTGAGAGAGAGTGAGAGAGTGAGCGGTTGCTTTGATAGCTGGAGAGTATCAGTGTGAGTGTATGAGTGAGAGTGGAGTGTATGAGTGTGTGTATGAATGTGAGTGTGTGTGAGTGTATGAGTGTGTGTATGAGTGTGAGTGTGTGTGAGTGTATGAGTGTGTGTATGAGTGTGAGTGTGTGTGAGTGTGTGAGAGAGTGAGAGAGTGAGCGGTTGCTTTGATAGCTGGAGAGTATCAGTGTGAGTGTATGAGTGAGAGTGGAGTGTATGAGTGTGTGTATGAGTGTGAGTGTGTGTGAGTGTATGAGTGTGTGTGAGTGTATGAGTGTGTGTATGAGTGTGAGTGTGTATGAGTGTATAAGTGTGTGTGTGTGTATGGGTGTGTGTATGAGTGTGAGTGTGTGTGAGTGTATGAGTGTGTGTGAGTGTATGAGTGTGTGTATGAATGTGAGTGTGTGTGAGTGTATGAGTGTGTGTATGAGTGTGAGTGTGTGTGAGTGTGTGAGGGAGTGAGAGAGTGAGCGGTTGCTTTGATAGCTGGAGAGTATCAGTGTGAGTGTATGAGTGAGAGTGGAGTGTATGAGTGTGTGTATGAATGTGAGTGTGTGTGAGTGTATGAGTGTGTGTATGAGTGTGAGTGTGTGTGAGTGTGTGAGGGAGTGAGAGAGTGAGCGGTTGCTTTGATAGCTGGAGAGTATCAGTGTGAGTGTATGAGTGAGAGTGGAGTGTATGAGTGTGTGTATGAATGTGAGTGTGTGTGAGTGTATGAGTGTGTGTATGAGTGTGAGTGTGTGTGAGTGTGTGAGAGAGTGAGAGAGTGAGCGGTTGCTTTGATAGCTGGAGAGTATCAGTGTGAGTGTATGAGTGAGAGTGGAGTGTATGAGTGTGTGTATGAATATGAGTGTGTGTGAGTGTATGAGTGTGTGTATGAGTGTGAGTGTGTGTGAGTGTGTGAGAGAGTGAGAGAGTGAGCGGTTGCTTTGATAGCTGGAGAGTATCAGTGTGAGTGTATGAGTGAGAGTGGAGTGTATGAGTGTGTGTATGAATGTGAGTGTGTGTGAGTGTATGAGTGTGTGTATGAGTGTGAGTGTGTGTGAGTGTGTGAAAGAGTGAGAGAGTGAGCGGTTGCTTTGATAGCTGGAGAGTATCAGTATGAGTGTATGAGTGAGAGTGGAGTGTATGAGTGTGTGTATGAATGTGAGTGTGTGTGAGTGTATGAGTGTGTGTCTGAGTGTGAGTGTGTGTGAGTGTGTGAGAGAGTGAGAGAGTGAGCGGTTTGCTTTGATAGCTGGAGAGTATCAGTGTGAGTGTATGAGTGAGAGTGGAGTGTATGAGGGTGTGTATGAATGTGAGTGTGTGTGAGTGTATGAGTGTGTGTATGAGTGTGAGTGTGTGTGAGTGTGTGAGAGAGTGAGAGAGTGAGCGGTTGCTTTGATAGCTGGAGAGTATCAGTGTGAGTGTATGAGTGTGTGTGAGTGTATGAGTGTGTGTATGAATGTGAGTGTGTGTGAGTGTATGAGTGTGTGTATGAGTGTGAGTGTGTGTGAGTGTGTGAGAGAGTGAGGATGAGTGAGCGGTTATGCTTTGATAGCTGGTGAGTATCAGTGTGAGTGTATGAGTGAGAGTGTGAGTGTATGAGTGTGTGTATGAATGTGAGTGTGTGTGAGTGTATGAGTGTGTGTATGAGTGTGAGTGTGTGTGAGTGTGTGAGAGAGTGAGAGAGTGAGCGGTTGCTTTGATAGCTGGAGAGTATCAGTGTGAGTGTATGAGTGAGAGTGGAGTGTATGAGTGTGGTGTATGAATGTGAGTGTGTGTGAGTGTATGAGTGTGTGTATGAGTGTGAGTGTGTGTGAGTGTGTGAGAGAGTGAGAGAGTGAGCGGTTGCTTTGATAGCTGGAGAGTATCAGTGTGAGTGTATGAGTGAGAGTGGAGTGTATGAGTGTGTGTATGAATGTGAGTGTGTGTGAGTGTATGAGTGTGTGTATGAGTGTGAGTGTGTGTGAGTGTGTGAGAGAGTGAGAGAGTGAGCGGTTGCTTTGATAGCTGGAGAGTATCAGTGTGAGTGTATGAGTGTGTGTGAGTGTATGAGTGTGTGTATGAATTGTGAGTGTGATGTGAGTGTATGAGTGTGTGTATGAGTAGTGATGTAGTGTGTGTGAGTGTGTGAGAGGAGTGAGAGAGTGGAGCGGTTGCTTTGATAGCTGGAGAGTATCAGTGTGAGTGTATGAGTGTGTGTGAGTGATATGAGTGTGTGTATGCATGTGAGTGTGTGTGTTGAGTGTATGAGTGATGTGTGTGAGTGTGAGGTGGGTGTGTAGTGTGTGTGAGGGAGAGAGAGAGTGCGCGGTTGTTTTAGGGTATCTGTGAGAGAGTCAGCGTGAGTGTGCTGTAAGAGCAGTGCTCCCCGCTATGGTTGTTGAAAGCACACGCGAGCATGCTGGGTGGCCCGCATGCTAGTGACATCGCCAGGGTCACGACACAAATGGACAACACTAGCAGCAACAGCAGCGTTTCGTAGCGATCACACCACTCTCACTCTCTCTCTCTCTCTCACTCTCTCCTCTATCTCACTCTCTCTCTCACTTCTCACTCTATCATCCACTCTCACCTCTCACTCTCTCTCTCTCTCTCTCAATCCACACACTCTCTCTCCTCTCATCTCTCATCTCTCTCTATCCTCCTATCTCTCTACTCTCTCTCTCATCCTCATCTTTTCACTCTCACTTCTACTCTCTCTACTATCCCTCCTTCTTCTCTCTCATTCTCTCTCTCACTCTCTCTCTCTCAATTCCTCCACTCTCTCTCTCATCTCTCACTAATCCACCTATCTCTCATCACGTCACTCACTACTCACTCTCTAACTCTCTATCTCTCTCTCTCTCTCTCGCTCTATCACTACTCCTCGCTCTCTCTCTCTTCTAACACCAGTCTCTCTTCTTCTCTCACTCTTCTCACATCTAATCCTCCTCTCTCTCACTCATATCTCTCAAACCTCCTCTCTCACTCTCTACTCCTCTCTCTATCTCCTCCCTCTCTCTCTACTCTCCTCCTCTCTCTCTCTCTCCCTCTCATCCTCCTTACTCACTCCTCTCCTCTCTCATCTCTCTCTACTATCCTCCTTCTCTCTCTCTCTCTATCCTCCTCTCTCTCTCTCTCTCTCTCTCCTCTATCCTCCTTCTCTCTCTCTCTCTCTCTCTCCTCTCCTCTCTCTCTATCCTCCTCTCTCTCTCTCTCTCTCTCTCCTCTCATCTCTCTCTCTCTCTCCTCTCTAATCTCCCTTCTCTCTCTCTCTCTCTATCCTCCTTCTCTCTCTCTCTCTCTTCCTCTCTATCCTCTTTCTCTCTCTCTCTCTCTTCCTCTCTATCCTCCTCTCTCTCTCTTCCTCTCTATCCTCTTTCTCTCACTCTCTTCCTCTCTCTCTCTCTCTCTCTCTCTCTCTCCCTCTCTATCCTTCTTCTCTCTCTTTCTCTCTCTGCCTCCCTCTCTCTCTCTCCCCTCTCTATCCTCCTTCTCTCTCTCTCCCCTCTCTATCCTCCTTTTCTCTCCTCCTTTCTATCCTCCTTCTCTCTCTCTCCTCTCTCTTCTCCTCTCTCCCTTCTCCCTATCTCTCCCCCTCTCTCTCCCTCTCTTTGGCTGGTTTACAGAGTGGAGAGGAGTGGAGAGGAGTGTAGAGGAGTGGAGCGGAGAGGAGTGGAGAGGAGTGGAGGGGAGTGGAGGGGAGTGGAGGGGAGTGGAGTGGAGAGGAGTGTAGAGGAGAGGAGAGGAGTGTAGAGGAGTGGAGGGGAGTGGAGGGGAGTGGAGTGGAGAGGAGAGAAGTGTAGAGGAGTGAAGTGGAGGGGAGTGTAGAGGAGTGTAGAGGAGTGGAGAGGAGTGGAGAGGAGTGTAGAGGAGAGGAGAGGAGTGTAGAGGAGTGGAGGGGAGTGGAGGGGAGTGTAGAGGAGTGTAGAGGAGTGTAGAGGAGTGGAGAGGAGTGTAGAGGAGAGGAGTGGTAGAGGAGTGGAGGGGAGTGGAGGGGAGTGGAGAGGAGTGGAAAGGAGTGGAGAGGAGAGGAGAGGAGTGTAGAGAGGGAGTGGAGGGGAGTGGAGGGGAGTGGAGTGGAGAGGAGAGGAGTGTAGAGGAGTGTAGAGGAGTGTAGAGGAGTGGAGAGGAGTGGAGAGGAGTGTAGAGGAGAGGAGAGGAGTGTAGAGGAGTGGAGGGGAGTGGAGGGGAGTGTCTGGGTCTCCTCTGCGCTGATTGAGTTCCATGTTTCTTTGTTCAGTGGATTCGACTCAGTTTGTAAAACAGGAAAATTAAATAATCGTCCGTGAAGAGAACACAGTCCCGCACACAACCCCTCAATCCCACTGAGAGCAGCAACTCTACCGGCCCCTCAATCCCACTGAGAGCAGCAACTCTACCGGCCCCTCAATCCCACTGAGAGCAGCAACTCTACCGGCCCCTCAATCCCACTGAGAGCAGCAACTCTACCGGCCCCTCAATCCCACTGAGAGCAGCAACTCTACCGGCCCCTCAATCCCACTGAGAGCAGCAACTCTACCGGCCCCTCAATCCCACTGAGAGCAGCAACTCTACCGGCCCCCTCAATCCACTGAGAGCAGCAACTCTACCGGCCCCCTCAATCCCACTGAGAGCAGCAACTCTACCGGCCCCTCTATCCCACTGAGAGCAGCAACTCTACCGGCCCCTCAATCCCACTGAGAGCAGCAACTCTACCAGGCCCTCAATCCCACTGAGAGCAGCAACTCTACCGGCCCCTCAATCACACTGAGAGCAGCAACTCTACCGGCCCCTCAATCCCACTGAGAGCAGCAACTCTACCGGCCCCTCAATCTCACTGAGAGCAGCAACTCTACCGGCCCCTCAATCCCACTGAGAGCAGCAACTCTACCGGCCCCTCAATCCCACTGAGAGCAGCAACTCTACCGACCCCTCAATCCCACTGAGAGCAGCAACTCTACCGGCCCCCTCAATCTCACTGAGAGCAGGCAACCTAACCGCCCCTCAATCCCACTGAGAGCAGCAACTCTACCAGCCGCTCGTCCACTGAGAGCAGCAACTCTACCGGGCCCCTCAATGCCACTGAAGCAGCAACTCTACCCGGCCGCTCAATCTCAATGAGAGCAGCAGCTCACCGGCCCCTCAATCTCAATGAGAGCAGCAGCTCTACCGGCCCCCCATCTCACTGAGAGCAGCAGCTCTACCGGCCCCTCAATCCACTGAGAGCAGCAACTCTACCGGCCCCCTCAATCTCACTGAGAGCAGCAACTAACCGTTCCGCTCAATCCACCTGAGAGCAGCAACTCTACCGCCCCTCAATCCCACTGAGAGCAGCAACTCTACCGGCCCCTCAATCCACTGAGAGCAGCAGCTCTACCGGCCCCTCAATCCACTGAGAGCAGCAACTCTACCGGCCCCTCAATCTCACTGAGAGCAGCAGCTCTACCGGCCCCTCAATCCCACTGAGAGCAGCAACTCTACCGGCCCCTCAATCTCACTGAGAGCAGCAACTCTACCGGCCCCTCAATCTCACTGAGAGCAGCAGCTCTACCGGCCCCTCAATCCCACTGAGAGCAGCAACTCTACCGGCCCCTCAATCTCACTGAGAGCAGCAACTAAACCGGCCCCTCAATCCCACTGAGAGCAGCAACTCTACCGGCCCCTCAATCACACTGAGAGCAGCAACTCTACCAGCCGCTCATCCCACTGAGAGCAGCAACTCTAACCGGCCCTCAACTCAATGAGAGCAGCACTCTACCGGCCCCTCAATCACACTGAGAGCAGCAGCTCTACCGGCCCCTTCAATCCCACTGAGAGCAGCAGCTCTACCGGCCCCTCAATCCCACTGAGAGCAGCAGCTCTACCGGCCCCTCAATCCACTGAGAGCAGCAGCTCTACCGGCCCCTCAATCTCCACTGAGAGCAGCAACTCTACCAGGCCCCTCAATCCACTGAGAGCAGCAACTCTACCGGCCCCTCAATCTCACTGAGAGCAGCAACTCTACCGGCCCCTCAATCTCACTGAGAGCAGCAACTAAACCGGCCCCTCAATCCCACTGAGAGCAGCAACTCTACCAGCCGCTCGTCCCACTGAGAGCAGCAACTCTACCGGCCCCTCAATCCCACTGAGAGCAGCAGCTCTACCGGCCCCTCAATCCCACTGAGAGCAGCAGCTCTACCGGCCCCTCAATCCCACTGAGAGCAGCAACTCTACCGGCCCCTCAATCTCACTGAGAGCAGCAGCTCTACCAGCCGCTCGTCCCACTGAGAGCAGCAACTCTACCGGCCCCTCAATCTCACTGAGAGCAGCAACTCTACCAGCCCCTCAATCCCACTGAGAGCAGCAACTCTACCAGCCGCTCGTCCCACTGAGAGCAGCAACTCTACCGGCCCCTCAATCTCACTGAGAGCAGCAACTAAACCGGCCCCTCAATCCCACTGAGAGCAGCAACTCTACCGGCCCCTCGTCCCACTGAGAGCAGCAACTCTACCGGCCTCTCGTCCCACTGAGAGCAGCAACTCAACCGGCCCCTCAATCTCACTGAGAGCAGCAACTCCACCGGCCCCTCAATCCCACTGAGAGCAGCAACTCTACCAGCCGCTCGTCCCACTGAGGGCAGCAGCTCTACCGGCCCCTCGTCCCACTGAGAGCAGCAACTCTACCGGCCCTTCAATCCCACTGAGAGCAGCAACTCTACCGGCCCCTCGTCCCACTGAGAGCAGCAACTCTACCGGCCCTTCAATCCCACTGAGAGCAGCATCCCTACCGGCCCCTCGTCCCATACGGTACCGGTCAAAAGTTCGGAAACACCTGCTCTCTGTTTCTCTCTGCTGTCCAGACTCTGTCCTTTCTAAGAAGCAGGACTATGTGGACCAGTCCGTCTCTCATCACTACACATCCGATCTGCTGAGATTCATTACTGAGGGTTTATGTTCGTACATAATCAGACTGTTCAGCTCTAAACAAAATCAATCACAGTGGGTTTATATGAAAGGTGCCTCTAAAAGCTACACCTGAGATCAGCTTCACGTCTAAATCCACTTTAAATCCAGTAACGGATGGATATTGCGACCCCTGGTTTCTTTCAGCCCACCCAGAATAACTGTGCACACCTCACTGATTCAGTTCCTTAAACATTTAGAACAAAATATGGAGAAATTCTTCTTTAGAGAGTACTAATTAACTTTTTAATCAGTTACCTAATTAATTAATTAACATTCAATTAGAAACGTGCACTTGCCAGAATTCTATAATGGTTCAACTCAAATTTCACCAAAAATGTAGATTTAAAATTATAAATACCAAAAATGAAAATTTGGTTTAACAAAAAAAATAGTAAATTTTATTTGCATTCATGCATTTTTATTTATTTATTTACGTACAGGTAAGCTTTAAAGTTTTTAAGCACAACATATTATGATTAATACGACCTTTATTATTTATGCCCAAAAGTCTTAGACCCCTAATCTGATAGTATTTAAGTGTTTATCTGATCAACAAGTGTCTGATCACCAGTAAGAACAGCAGATCTGATACAATACAATACAAAGTATCATGAATGTGTTATTGTGAGAGAAGTAGATCAGATCTTGATCCAGTTTGAAGAACAAAGTTAGGTTCCAGATTTCTCCTGGACGCCCCAGACATTGTATGAATGTGTTCAGTTCCTTCAGCAGCAAATCTTGATTTAGCTTAATGAAGTACTGAGCAGTCAAAGCAGGTCTCTAAATACCCCCCCCCCCCCTTCAAATAACAAGAACATTATTAGACATTGGAGTTTAAATGTTTGCGTATGACTGTAATGCACAAACATAGATGTATATTATTCACCTCTGTAACACACTAACTGTATAAATCTGATCTTCCTCTCATCACCTATTATAGCCACAGTGTTTTAGTCCATCTGCTTGTTCAGGATCCTTCAGGCTTAATAAGCAAAGAGAAAGACCCACGATTACTCCAACCCAACACATCCCCCTCATCATCCATGGTCCATCATTGCGTTCCAGCAGTACAGAGCCGGTACAGCCGCTCCTCAAGCTGCTCCAGATGCAGATCTAGATTAAAACCACACTAGAGTGAGAGACTATATCTTCTTATGTAACCGAGTCTTCTACAGTAAGTATCATTTGTTAGGATACAAGCTCCAAACTGACCTGAGTCTGATGTTTGTTGGGACCCAAAAGCCTCAGGTTGGGCAGCAGACCTCTTCTTCTTTATTGGGCTTCTGACGTGAACAGAACTTCAGTCCAGGGATAAAATTTCTCATCTGTATATCAGTGATATCTGAGGCTGCGAGTGCGTGTGAGCTGGATTTGTGGTTCTACTCAGGACTGGGTGGGTCTCTTAATCTCAGGTATGGATCAGGCTCCAGTTCAGGCCTGTACACACCTCGATAGAGAAGCCAGTGTTGCTTGCTTTACCAGTACGGCAGATAGCACCCACACAGTTTAACAGATTGATTAACTTAATCAGTTTAATAAATAAATCATATGTAATGCTTTTAAATTCCATCACTGTGTGCGTGTGTGTGTGTGTGTGTGTTTGCATACCATGCGCTTGATATATGAAGAAACCCTGAGGTTAAGCTCTGCTCTTCCTGTTTGGGACTGGGAGGCAGGACTCTAACCTGTCAATCAAAAGCTGCCCTCCGCAGGCTCATGGCACAGGGACAGGGTTGCCATGGTAACCATGACCACAGCTAGGTCCACTTCCCTTCACACACACACACACATACACACACTGACAGACAGGAGCAAATATGGAGGAAGCAGATCTCTCAAACGACAAGCTTTCCCTGAAACTACACCAAGATTTAAACTCCCCTAGAGGTCAACAGTATGAGGAGTGTGTTTGAGTGTGTGAGTGTGTGTGTGTGTGTGAGTGTGTGTGAGAGAGAGAGAGACAGAGAGAGAGAGAGAGAGCGTTAACACTGTTAACACTACTGAGAGATAAGTCTGATTGAAACAAATCATGCTCTTCAGGAGTGCCTCAGGGTTCCGCTCTAAGACCACTTGTGTTTTCCTGACTTAACCAGTTTATTTAAAAGTGGCTCACTAACAACAGATTTCGTCCCAGAGCAGCTTTATGGAGGTGCAGATCCAGCTCCCTGATAAGTACGCTAAAGGTTACAGGTGCAGGAGTCAAAGACTTTCAATAGAATATCAACAATATGCCTCAGTTTGGGCTTGACGGGCTACATACCACACACAGTGCAGAGTAGTGTTTTAATAAACTACATGTGAAGTAGAATTAGGGACTGCTGCAGTTTACTGAACACAAACTCATCTTAGTATTTGTTTACATGTGGGGTGCTAGACGAGGTCACAGTGGGGGGGGGGTTGGCTACATTGGTACTATCACCTCCTCATCATTGTCTAGGTCATGTGGGATTTCTAAGACTAGAATATAAAGTGCATTAATGTTGGTTGAATACACCCATAGTAGTATTAGTGATGACTGATTAGCACCTGTGGCCTGTTTTCACCAAAAACATGAAGTAATTCATAAAACTGGTCATAATTAGCGTGTACAGAGTTAGTTGTGAACATTTTAATGAAGAGATGAATAAACAGCTATGCCTGAATTCACTCTTCACCTTTAACAGTATGGTTTCTCAGTGTTACATGCATTTTGATATGAGCAGAATGTGATATAACAGTCTTAACATTCTTCTGGAGTTCCACAAGGCTTGATTTTAGGGCCTTTTTCTTTTCTTTTTATTAATTTTTCTATTAATTTCTTTTCATTTCTATTGCACCAGTTTTTCTTTAGCATACTGTCCTACATAATCCTATATTAATGTAGATTTTAAAAGTGTATTTTAATTTATTTTAATATTTAAAGCACCCAATATAATAACTTTCACATTTCTTGTGGAGTCCCACCAGGATTGACTTTAGAGCCTTTTTTGTTTTTCTTGACTATGTATATACTGTTTCTAATTTTATAAGTATATGTGAATATATATGCAAATACATTTTTAAGTTTTTCTAAATAATCTTTTAATAATGAGTTATTTAATGTGGTTTTTGAATTTAATTTTCTATTTAAAGAACATGACCTACAATTTTTAATTGTTTAATTTGAATTTTTATTGTTTATATTCACAATATTTTATAAACGTTCCAGGTGCTGGTTATAAATGTGTTATAATGATATAATAATAAATGCCCCATTCACAACTCATGGGGAAACTGAGAGATCCTAAAATTACACAAAGCTAGAATATTTTTATTTAGGTTTTCTGGTAAAGCTTTCTATGAACTCCGTATTTGAATTTCAGTTCAGTGCGAATGCATGTATATAGCAGTTATATGGCATACATATTGCATTATTAATGTGCATAATTACCCTTAAGTAGCCATAATTACATGCATAATGTTTTATAAAGTGAGAGTATATGACTTCATAAAGTCAGGTTCCATAACTCATTATAGTATTTGTTCCAGTCACCAGTTGGCTAAATATTAATTACTCAAATTATACTTCAAATTTATAAATGTTGTTTTGTTTTTTTTTTTTTGTTTTTTTTACAAAACACAAAAAAAGTTCTGCTTCTTTTTATCTGAGATAGTAGCCACAGTTGTGAAGGGTCCCAGTGATATACAGGAAACATGCTGGAACCCTGTGGTGCATATTCATGTTCACAGTGTTCTAATAAGTGGACATTATAATTCCTTATAACACCTAACAGTACACAGTCCTTTTCTCTTTCTTTATAAAGTATTATACATGTAAATAAAGTACATATAAACAATTATATAGGCTTATGACAAACATTATAGGGTATTATGCCTGCTATATAATGCCTTATAAATGTGTTTATATAGGACTGGGAATATAGGACTCATAGGAAGTAGATATTATAAAACCTAACAATACACAGTCACATTCTCTTGCTATATAAAGTTTTATATTAGTAAATAAAGTACATATAAGCAATTATCAATCAATCAATCAATCAATCAACCTTTATTCAAGCTCGGATGTACATTGAGGGCAACCCTCTTTTTCAATGTAGCCGAGCATTTACATGGACAGAGATTGATATAAAGAAAATAAAAACAAAATTTAATCATTATAAATTAAAACAACTGAGAAGAAAGTAACTAATATACATTAAATGTATTTTTTAAAAATAACAGTGAACATAGAAGTAGAAATAATAATAATAATAATAAAAAATAGATGAAAGTTACGATTTATTTAGTAATAAATTAAGATAAAAAGACGGTAAAAAAAAGGTAAAACAGTTCAAAAGAAATTTAAGAGGAAAAAACACCCAAGATATTATAATAATAAATAAATAATAAAATAATAATAATAAAAATAAAATAAAATAACATTCAAATAATGATAAAATAATGATACAGAACTAATTAAGTCAAATAAAATAACAAAAGAAATATAAAACAAGACAAAAAATTAGGAATAAGTAAGATTAAGTAAAACATGTACAGGCAGTCTGAAGGTGGTTAGATAATAAAAGTTTAAAATGATTGGTTGACAGTGAGCTGAGTTTTAGTGTTTGCTGTAGTAGATTCCAGCTCGCTGGTGCACTGAAGCGAAAAGCAAGTGATCAGCTGATCCAACCACTAGAGCAAGTCTGATAATTACTGTTATTTATACTTATCAATGAAGTGATGTATTCTGGCAAATGAGCGGAGAGTGTTTTATAAATAAAAATTAACCAATGTCTTTCCCTTCCCACTGTTAACAAGGGCCAACAAACTTTCACATACAGCTCACAGTGATGAGTTCTGTACGGATCTCCAGTAATGAACCTCAGAGTGATACACTGGGTCCAGTGGAGGGAGCTGGAGGGAGCATACCGATAGATAACATCACCATCGTCGATCACTGATAGTAAAGTTGCTTCAACTTATCATTTTTAAACAAGACTTGTGTCTATAAAGATAACCCAGCTTCTGTCAGCATTTACTGACTAGTTTATTTATGTGTGTTTTATATAGGCTTATGTCAGGCATTATAAGGTATTAGACATGCTGTATAATGCCTTATGTGTTTATAAAGCACTGTAAATACAGGATTTATAGGGAGTGTTACTGATTTTCAGTATATTAAGACGACACTTTGAGCTACATGTTAATACGGTGGAGGGGGTATAATATATTTTGTGATTACGGCCTTGGCGCTACAAGAAGGTAGCATTGAGTTTAGGGTACATACGGTCTGAAGTGAAGGCCTCGCTCCAATAATCACTTTCACTGTGACAAAATCACAGGCCTTCCCAACCCAGTACAAACGCTCCTTCAGAACAACGTCCACCACTAACCCTCCTGCAGCTTTCACTAAACAAGCTTCAGAGCTAATGAGCAGCCTGTTGCATTCACTCATAGTGAGAGTGTGTGTGAGTGTGTGCGAGTGTGTGTGTTTGTATGTGGTGCGCGCGAGTGTGTGTGTGTGTGTGCAGCCAGTATAACTCTTAAAGAGTCATTTGAAAGTGTGCCTGCAGCAATGCCCTCAACTGAATGAGCTCTTTATTAGTCGAAATAGATTTTAAATAAATTACACACACACCACTTTGGCTGAATAAACAGAACTCATTGCAGCCAGAAAGAGAGAGAGAGAGAGAGAGAGAGAGAGAGAGAGAGAGAGAGAGAGAGAGAGAGAGATACACAAACACTGCTGTAAAATGACAGCAAAGTACATCATTAATCAATCACAACAGAGAAATGATTATGATAAACATAAACACAGGAAAGCAGATTTAGAACTAAAGAGAAGAAGAGAGAGAGAGAGAGAGAGAGAGAGAGAGGAAAGAGGAGAGAAGAGGAGAAGAGGAGGTGATATGAAGCCTGATTAAGCCCGGCAGTTTCTCCTCCCGAGGCTCTCCACTCTTTTTATTTTTAAACATGTGGTCAACATTCCACCAGTTATATTTCCCGGAACCTTTATTAGAGCTGGACGCACACTGGGTAAAGAAATTACGTGTGTGTGTGTGTTACAGTGAGTGTGTATATATGTGTGTGTGTGTGTGTGTGTGTGTGTGTGTGTGTGTGTGTGTGTGTGTATGATAATACGCACCATATGATGTTTCAGTTGAAATGACCCATTTGAATAGCAGTAGCAGGGCAGAGACTCAAGTGACCTCGAAAATAAAACACAGACTTTACTAACGCAGATCACCATTATTATTATTATTATTATTATTATTATTAGAGGTTATCTATACACATAACATATTTCCTATGTAGTGCATAATTAGTGGAAAACTGTGATGGATCTGTAAACCAGTCTCGCTGATGTGGAGTCTATTTCTCGGTTCTCTGCTGGAATGTATGTATACTGTAATTTATTATATAGCATACAATTATTAATACAGTTCAAAGTCTCTATACTGAATATTTGAATTCTCCACCCACTGACCACTGTATCAGCTCCACTGACCATACAGGACCTCCACTCACTGTCCACTGTATCAGCTCCACTGACCATACAGGACCTCCACTCACTGTCCACTGTATCTGCTCCACTGACCATACAGGACCTACATTCACTGTCCACTGTATCAGCTCCACTGACTATACAGGAGCTCCACTCACTGTCCACTGTATCAGCTCCACTGACCATACAGGACCTCCACTCACTGTCCACTGTATCAGCTCCACTGACCATACAGGACCTCCACTCACTGTCCACTGTATCTGCTCCACTGACCATACAGGAGATACATTCACTGTCCACTGTATCAGCTCCACTGACTATACAGGACCTCCACTCACTGACCACTGTATCAGCTCCACTGACCATACAGGACCTCCACTCACTGTCCACTGTATCTGCTCCACTGACCATACAGGACCTACATTCACTGTCCACTGTATCAGCTCCACTGACTATACAGGACCTCCACTCACTGTCCACTGTATCAGCTCCACTGACCATACAGGACCTCCACTCACTGTCCACTGTATCAGCTCCACTGACCATACAGGACCTCCACTCACTGTCCACTGTATCAGCTCCACTGACCATACAGGACCTCCACTCACTGTCCACTGTATCTGCTCCACTGACCATACAGGAGATACATTCACTGTCCACTGTATCAGCTCCACTGACCATACAGGACCTCCACTCACTGTCCACTGTATCAGCTCCACTGACCATACAGGACCTCCACTCACTGTCCACTGTATCTGCTCCACTGACCATACAGGACCTACATTCACTGTCCACTGTATCAGCTCCACTGACCATACAGGACCTACATTCACTGTCCACTGTATCAGCTCCACTGACCATACAGGAGCTCCACTTACAGACTGCAGTTCATCTGATTCTCTGTATACTTTATTACTCTTTTCTTTAATGATCAGGACCCCCACAGGACCCCCACAGGACTATTAGGAAGGTGGATCAATCTCAGCACTGCTGGAGTGTTTAAACACTCTGTCCACTCACTGTCCACTCTATTAGACACTCCTACTACATGCTGGTCCACCTTGTAGATGTAAAGTCAGAGACAGTAGCTCATCTGCTGCTCACAGTTTGTGTTCCTCTAGTTCTTCATCAGTGGACACAGGACACTGCTGTCTGGATAGTTTTGGTTGGTGGATGATTCTCAGTCCAGCAGCACTGCTGTGTCTGATGCACTTATCGTGTTTATTTTGGTTCCTAGCTCCTCTTGTCACGCCCTTCACCTTTTCCTAGCCTGTGGCTCCTCCCCTTCCCATGTTCCTCCTGTGTTCTTGTGTATTTATACCCCTCGTCTGCTCCTGATCTTGATCGTGGTCGTCTTGTGAAGGTATATCTGCTTCTGTTCAGGTTCTCTGGTGTTTGTTGATCATGGACTGTCCTGCTGTCGTGTTAATCTTGTTGATTTAACCTTCAGGTCTGCGACGGTCTTTTATTGAGATGGAATTTTAAAACAACTCAGTCGTTTGTCTGAAGTATGTGTGGAGGGCGTTGATGACATCATGGCCCCCTAACTGCTTGTTTATGGAGGCTCCGTTGGGGTGCAGCATGTCGGCCCAGCCCCACCCGTTGGGTTCCTTCGTTACACTAAGCGACAGGATTGGCTGAGAGTGCCCAAAGGAGCAGAGATGCTTTTAGAGAACACTCACACTCATGCTGGAGCGTCTGCTCTATCTCTGGAGTGTGTTTGAGAGCCTTGTCACGGGCGGGGGGGCCCAGCGAGACACTGTGTGTGTTGTTTCTAGGTCTTGGTTCCATTGCAGTGTTATACTCGTGCACAGGGGCCGGGGCCGGGTTGGCGAGTGGGCTGAATCGCCGCGCTGCTGTTTATTTGTGGAATACATTTTGACACCTACTCGCACCATTACAACCGCTTGTAAGGCCCCAAAGAGGCGGCCGAGGAGGCGCCTCGCACCGGGGGGGGGGATGATATACACTGCGAACTCCCTCAACGCCTCTAATGAAGTGAGATCATTTTCAAGGGTCCAGAATGGTTGGAACAGAAATTAACCCTTTCATGCATAAATGATTAAAAATTGTATTCAGAGTTTTCCCTATGGAATTTCATTTTACATAAAAATCAGTTTTATTAAAAAGCTATTACGGTTTTTAAAACCATCTAAAGTGTTTCTAAGAATGCTTTTATTTTTCCTTAAATCTTTATTCAACTTTTAAATGTATTATATTGTAAAACTATTATTTTATACAAACAATGCTGAATTTTAAGCTTCTAAAAAAAAAAAGGCAAAACATTAGAACATTTGTGAGGTTTAATAAAATAAAATTAAATTAAATTAAATTAATTTGGTTCTGTTAAAAGCATGCTAAAAGTATAAAACATTAATAAATCTATTCAGGCTGGAATTTTGCTGCAGATCCTGATAGATATAGGCAGCCAGCGGTAACAAGACAAGTTTGTTACAGTGCTCTTACTTCTTGCTATGAAATCACTAAAAACAGTCTGGACAGAGAGAAACTTAATATTGGACACAGATGTCACAAAACTATAAATTGATATAAATGTATTACTGTTATACATCAATAAAACATATAAAAACATATAAATCACATATAAATGGTACATTTTTGTATTTATAGCCTTGGTTGCATGATGTCCAGTTGGTTTCTGAGCCATAAAAAAGTTTTACCTGATTTTAACTTTTTGAGTTGAAACTTTGATTACAGATATATCAGATACATGTTCTGCATTCTTAGTATCGTCAGTCATCCTAGATTCTAAGCCTCAGCACTCAAGACTACAATAGAATTCAGGAGAATGGATTTTGTTACACTGGAGCAGTGAGACTTATGATTCTGCTATCTAGTTGTTTGGAGGGTGAAATGCATTTCATATTTCAAATTGAACTAATATTAACTGTCCACAAGCGTGGACACCATACATGAAAGTGTTAACTAAATGATACACCACATACAGTGATGATCTGCTCACATACATTGTACTGTAATATAAAATATAAACTATATCAAGTTTAAACTGGATCTAATATTCCATAGAAAGTGATTATATCCAACAATTGTTTAATAATTGGAAGAGATGGAGGTGAGGAACAGAGTGGAGGAGATGGAGGTGAGGAACAGAGTGGAGGAGATGGAGGTAAAGAACAGAGTGGAGGAGATGGAGGTGAGGAACAGAGTGGAGGTGAAGAACAGAGTGGAGGAGATGGAGGTGAGAAACAGAGTGGAGGAGATGGAGGTGAAGAATATAGTGGAGGAGATGGAGGTGAAGAGCAGTGTGGAGGAGATGGAGGTGAGGGACAGAGTGGAGGAGATGGAGGTGAAGATCAGGGTGGAGGAGATGGAGGTGAGGAACAGAGTGGAGGAGATGGAGGTGAGGAACAGAGTGGAGGAAATGGAGGTGAAGAATATAGTGGAGGAGATGGAGGTGATAAACAGAGTGGAGGAGCTGGATGTGAGAAACATAGTGAAGGAGATGGAGGTGAGAAACAGAGTGGAAGAAATGGGGGTGAGGAAGATAGTGGAGGAGATGGAGGTGAGGAACAGAGTGGAGGAGATGGAGGTGAGGAACAGAGTGCAGGAGATGGAGGTGAGGAAAAGAGTGGAGGAGATGGAGGTGAAAAACAGAGTGGAGGAGATGGATGTGAGAAACATAGTGAAGGAGATGGAGGTGAGAAACAGAGTGGAAGAAATGGACGTGAGGGACAGAGTGGAGGAGCTGGATGTGAGAAACAGAGTGGAGGAGATGGAGGTGAGGAACAGAGTGGAGGAGATGGAGGTGAGGAACAGAGTGGAGGAGATGGAGGTGAGAAACAGAGTGGAGGAGATGGAGGTGAAGAATATAGTGCAGGAGATGGAGGTGAAGAGCAGTGTGGAGGAGATGGAGGTGAGGGACAGAGTGGAGGAGATGGAGGTGAAGAACAGAGTGGAGGAGATGGAGGTGAGGAACAGAGTGAAGGAGATGGAGGTGAGAAACAGAGTGGAAGAAATGGACGTGAGGGACAGAGTGGAGGAGCTGGATGTGAGAAACATAGTGAAGGAGATGGAGGTGAGAAACAGAGTGGAGGAGATGGAGGTGAGGAACAGAGTGGAGGAGATGGAGGTGAGAAACAGAGTGGAGGAGATGGAGGTGAAGAACAGAGTGGAGGAGATGGAGGTGAGGAACAGAGTGGAAGAGATGGAGGTGAGATGTTACAGTAGATGTTGGAGGTGATGCTGATGTGATGAAGAGTACACACTACAATACTCACTTTTACTGACCACCAGTGTTCACCCCCAGATCACCCTTACACACTACAATACTAACTCCTACTGACAACCAGTGTTCACCTCCAGATCACCCTTACATACTACAATACTCACTCCTACTGACCACCAGTGTTCACCTCCAGATCACCCTTACATACTACAATACTCACTCCTACTGACCACCAGTGTTCACCTCCAGATCACCCTTACACACTACAATACTAACTCCTACTGACCACCAGTGTTCACCCCAGATCACCCTTACACACTACAATACTCACTCCTACTGACCACCAGTGTTTACCCCCAGATCACCCTTACACACTACAATACTCATTCCTACTGACCACCAGTGTTCACCCCCAGATCACCCTCACACACTACAATACTCACTCCTACTGACCACCAGTGTTCACCCCCAGATCACCCTTACACACTACAATACTCACTCCTACTGACCACCAGTGTTCACCCCTAGATCACCCTTACACACTACAAAATTCACTCCTACTGACCACCAGCACCATCAGCTCAGCTTGTCCTTCACCAGTTCTCCTGTTTCCACCTTAAATGGAGGTGCAGGTACGTTCTGGCTCCTGCTGCACTGTTTAAGGTGGAACAGGAAAATTGGTGAACGAGCTGCTTCACCCTTGTGTGCTCGGTAGGAGTGAGTATTATAGAGTGAACAGTTGGTCTGGGGGTGATGTGACTGGTCACTGGTGAGAGGTTTAAAACTACAGCTACAAGAAACTGGAACAGGAAGTTCAGTCTCTCGTCCTGACCGGGTCAGACAGTTCTGCTGCTGGTTGTTGGTTCTAGATAGAAGCTCCTCATGGTTCTCAGTTCAACTGATTCTGAGAGACTGTAAATGAAATGAACCAAAGACGTCCTGAGAGAGTGTGATAGCGCCCCCTATGTGCAGCAGCAGTCAGGACGAGAGACTGAACCAGTTTCTTGTAGCCGTAGTGACATCATTTGCAAACAACCTATTATAAGACATCGTATGAAATCGGACACGCTGAAGTGGTTTGCGTGTCACTGGAGCGACTATTTAAGCTCATGACTGGATGATTGTGTGTGTAAGTCTTATGAATGCATGTATGATACGTTATGAAGTGTTTCCCAAATAATGGGCTGCTTTTCCTGGAACTGTAATAAATAATGAATGAAATAATTAAGGACGATGTCTCGAACTTTAGGATCTCAAACAGTAAACCTCTTTTTATTCTCTCTCAGTCTCGTCTTTTTCTCTCTCTCTCTCTCTCTCTCGCCCCCGCCCCCCACCTTCGATTCCACCATCTGGCCGCTCTGCTGCGGTTGACCCTGTTGTCAAGGATACATATTGGAATTAGGAAAAGTGGACCTGTTTCAAACAATTATATGAAATTACCCTAATATCTAAAAACAAAAAAAGAGAGAAGACATGTATTCACATGAAACGCTGTCTGTCAGCTTGGATTTCCACTGCCGTGTGTGTGTGCCAGGTGTTTTCGCAGTAAACGGTGTCTTCGTGCGCCGCTCTTTTAATATAATCATGTTTAACAAGCACCTGCCAAGCGCTGAGCTAAGAGAGGTCGCGACCTCTGATCTCGCCCACTGGCAGAGCGCGGCCTTTGAGGTCGCGGTCTAGATTGCTGGCAGTTACGGCTGCGCGTCTAAAGAACACAGGCCTCTGTTAATGATCACGACACGTTCGGCCGCTGCGCCTAGCGAGCACACCAACACCGAACAGAGAATAAGGAGGTACAACCTGAAACCCCACCCCCAACGCTGAGCTTCAGACGAATCATCTGAGGTGGATAGAAGCTGAATTTACTCAGTTAAGTACACGTCAGTACAACTATATTACCAAAGGTATGCAGACATATCACATCCATATGTGCTCGCTGAACATCTCGCTCCAAACCCATCAGCATCAATATGGAACCGGCCCCCTTCACTGCGGCAACAGCCTCCACTCTTCTAAGGAGGCCTTCCACGAGATGTTGCAACTAGATTCATATTCACATTCATTCGAACCCTTTGGCGTTCTTCTCAGCCTTTTGGTAGAGCACGTTTTGTGATACTACATCTTCATTAGGAAGGTGTTGAACTTAACCCAACCTGACGGAGGTATGTGAGGCTAAAACCATCCACTAGAGGTCACTGAGTCTTCCAATAAATGCTCATTTACTGGTTTCATCCTTAGAGGAAGCACCAAGTAAATCATTTCAATCTCATGGGGATCAGTTTTGGTGGAATTTGGTGGAGTTATAGTTTCCGAGGTTTGGATGAACAGAATCGTGTAACTTTATACAATAAAAAATAAGTAAAATATGAATGAAATTAATTTAAAAAAGCCTGTGTTACCAAAAGGGTCTATAGGAGTCTATGCTAAGCTAATGTAATTAGAATTATTAGAGATATTGTTGTCAAAAAGTAATAAAAAACACAAAAACAAAGCTTTTTTCTTGATGAGGACATTAAAGGGTTAAGCTTGTTGTATGGTCAAGGTTGAGGTCAAGGCTCTGTTCAGGCCAGTCAAGTTCTTCCACACCAGCACCTTGCTTTGTGCTTGCTTTGATGGGGGGTATTGTCATCCTAGCACAGGGAAGGTTCTTTTCCAAAGAGTACAAAGTTGGGAGCATAGATGATTATTCCTCCTCTACCAAACTATACAGGTAATGTTCTGCAGGCATCTACCAAGCTTTATCAGATTCATCCATCCACCCTCACTGTATTGAGGTCATTGTTTTCTGACGCTGCTTATCACTGAGCTGGTTAGGTCCAGTGTTGATGCTTTAGTATCTCAGTCTTGCTATCTTCTCTGGGTTCATCCACTGTGTCATTGTGTTTTGGTAGGTTTGCTGTGTTTTTCTTAGTTCTCGGATTTTAACTTCTTCTTCACTGGACCAACATGCCTGTAGTGAGCAGATGCTTTACACTGAAGGCTGTTACAGTGCTGGTTAGATTGATATAAATCCAGTATTCTGACTGACTGCTGGTGTTGTGCATCTCGGCGGGAGAGGAACATTAATTAAAATTGATTTCATGCCACTGTGGAATGTTTGGAAGTTCTATCTATCGAGATGTTCTACCCACTTGTTCACAGAAACCCAAAGTTCACAAGTTCTTACTTAAGTAGAAGAACTGATAATCTAGTAAAAAGCTACTCTGGTAAATTTAAAGTATGGCTTTACTCGAGTTGAAGTATAAACATATATGCTCGGAAATTTACTTAAGGTAAAAAAGTGAAAGCACTCCTTTTAAAATTAGTTCTAATTCAATTTTTAAAACAGAATATGTTTTTTTATTCTCACAACATGATGGTTTATACTAGATCTAAATGCGTCATCCACAGAAACCCACTCATCCAGAGCACCAAATCTGTTCACATGACAGATTTCAATTACAAGAATTTAAAATTTGAGACACTGTTTGAATCTGTACTAAAAAATAAAAACACATTTTATTTTATAAGCTCATCCAAAATAAAATTCTATTTCCCAAAAACTGTAAATGCCTTTAGTGCCACTTTTACTGAATATCTTAATCTCATTCTGTGTTTGTTGACTCTGCCAGATTAAGTAACTCCTGTAAGTAAGGTGGTGATGGGGAGTTGATTAAAAAAGAATTGATTCTTTGACTCCAACATGTAGGAGTCGACTCTTGGCCAATTACTGAAAGAGTCGAATGCTTAGAATCGACTCTTCACATGTTATTTATAACCTTAACTGGGATTTTTAAGGTAAAAAGGTGAGCAAGAAGGAACCAGTCTGACAAACTCTGTTCACAGAAACGTTTTCTACACGTCCTCTACATACGTCCTCTCCATTTTCTTCATGACTCACAAAGAAACGTAGTTTTTTTTAGAACGTTGTGGAAAAGAGGATGAAGCTCTTGTTTTTTGGCAGCTTCTTATTCCAATTTCCATTCCACCTTAAATGGCGCTGCAGTTCCAGTCTGGCGCCGCCGCACCATTAGGGCAACTGGTGCATCACTTAAGGTGGAACTGAGAAGCTCTTCTCGGCACTT
>CM038719.1:43100356-43102856 GCA_021613375.1 Megaleporinus macrocephalus | reverse complement strand
TACACACACACACTCATACAAACACCAAACACACACTCATACACACACATACACACCAAACACACACACATACACTCATACACACACACATACACACCAAACACACACGCAAACATATACATACTCATACACACACACAAATACACACACCAAACACACACACAACACATTCACATACTCATACACACACACACAACACATACACACACTCATACACACACCAAACACACACACAAACACACTCATACACATACCAACACACACACACAAACACATACACACACTCATACACACACCAAACACACACTCATACACACACGCACTCATACACACACCAAACACACACGCACAACACACACACACATCACATACACACACCAAACACACACACACTCATACACACACCAAACACACACACAAACACACTCATACACACACACACCAAACACACACACACTCATACACACACTCATACACACACCAAACACACACACTCACCCTCAAAGACCCCCACACACACACCACAGACAACACACACACACAAAAATACACACACACTCAATGTTCCCATTTCTGATCATCACAAATCAGTTCATGTTATTATTTACTTTATTAATAATAGCATGTTTGTATCACTGCCTTCTAACACACAACACAGCTCAGTATTAACCCTTATGTGTTCACTGTGGAGTTTAATAGGAACTGTTGATGTTTGTAAACATTTGCAGAACATATTTACAAACACTGTTTTTGTTCATGAAATAAATAAATAAGAATTAAAATAATGATTTAAGATTTCTAATGAACACTTGGAACATTACATAATGAAATAGACACTCAGCAGTACATACAGTAACATAGAGACACTCAGCAGTACATACAGTAACATAGACACTCAGCAGTACATACAGTAACATAGACACTCAGCAGGACATACAGTAACATAGAGACACTCAGCAGTACATACAGTAACATAGAGACACTCAGCAGTACATACAGTAACATAGACACTCAGCAGTACATACAGTAATATAGACACTCAGTAGTACATACAGTAACATAGACACTCAGTAGTACATACAGTAACATAGAGACACTCAGCAGTACATACAGTAACATAGACACTCAGCAGTACATACAGTAACATAGACACTCAGTAGTACATACAGTAACATAGAGACACTCAGCAGTACATACAGTAACATACACACTCAGTAGTACATACAGTAACATAGAGACACTCAGTAGTACATACAGTAACATAGACACTCAGTAGTACATACAGTAACATAGACACTCAGCAGTACATACAGTAACATAGAGATACTCAGCAGTACATACAGTAACATAGATACTCAGCAGTACATACAGTAACATAGAGATACTCAGCAGTACATACAGTAAGATAGGAAATGAATACGGGGAGAGTTGAACCATGTCGTGCAGTAGAAGGTGTTTGATTAACTTGTGCATTAAAGGGTTAACTCTAATTCCACTAGTGCTAAGGTAGAGAGTAATTTGGGAAACCCAGTCCGGGATGTCTGGTTGCGCGGCTGCGTCGGGCTGTAAGTTCGGCTATTATCCAGTAATTGTTAACAGTCAACTCAAAATTAGCTTTTTAATTATTAATGCTGCGTCTGTAGATCTGATTAACACAGAAAACCAAACCAGCGCCCCACATAACCTGAGAGTAACATCTCCGTCATCTTATCCAGAACACAGAGAGGATGATGTAAACAAGCCTGGCTGGTTATCACCTCAGTCCTGTTATCACTGTTATTATATTATTATTATATATTTATTCTCCTTTCACGCTGAACACAGAACTGTTTCACACACACACTCTCAAACTGCAGGAACTGTATTTTTCCTGTTGATGATTTTATACTTTAATATTTTGGTTTAAAAAAGACTGGCACCACTGATGACATCATAACAGCCTTGAAGCTAATTGGCTGTTCACTGCTCCCCTGCTCTGGCTTTATGATGCTTTATAAGCTTATTTTTTTCTTGTGTTTATCTTATTTCTTATTATCTTATTTTTTTCTTGTGTTTATCTTATTTCTTATTATCTTATTTTTTTCTTGTGTTTATCTTATTTCTTATTATCTTATTTTTTTTCTTGTGTTTATCTTATTTCTTATTTTTTTCTTGTGTTTATCTTATTTCTTATTATCTTATTTTTTTTCTTGTGTTTATCTTATTTCTTATTATCTTATTTTTTGTTTTGTTTTATTGGTTCTTGTTTCCTTTCATGCATTAATTAGTTCTTGCTCGTCTCTCTCTCCTGGTCCTGCTGCAGGGAGAGCTGGGACTGTGACACGTACAGACTGTTTAAACACTGTTCTGAGTTTTTAGTGAAAGGCTGTTCACAGTTTACAGATACAGATGATGATGTTATAATGGCCTTGAATTTGATTGGCATCTATATACATCACTTTCCTTTCAGTCTTTTGATTGTATTATTAATTTAATATCTATCTTGATTAATCAATCAATC
>CM038719.1:43052856-43095356 GCA_021613375.1 Megaleporinus macrocephalus | reverse complement strand
TGTTTAAAAACTTTGTTTTGGCAGCGTTCGCAATTCACACGCTGTGTTTGTTGTTAGTAACGGGCTCTGGTTGTTAGGTGGTCTTTCACTGTGTTAAGGTTCTGGTTCTTAGGTGGTCTTTCACTGTGTTAGGGCTCTGGTTCTTAGGTGGTCTTTCACTGTGTTAAGGCTCTGGTTGTTAGGTGGTCTTTCACTGTGTTAAGGCTCTGGTTGTTAGGTGGTCTTTCACTGTGTTAAGGTTCTGGTTCTTAGGTGGTCTTTCACTGTGTTAAGGCTCTGGTTCTTAGGTGGTCTTTCACTGTGTTAAGGTTCTGGTTGTTAGGTGGTCTTTCACTGTGTTAAGGCTCTGGTTGTTAGGTGGTCTTCCACTGTGTTAAGGCTCTGGTTGTTAGGTGGTCTTTCACTGTGTTAAGGTTCTGGTTGTTAGGTGGTCTTTCACTGTGTTAAGGCTCTAGTTGTTAGGTGGTCTTTCACTGTGTTAAGGCTCTGGTTGTTAGGTGGTCTTTCACTGTGTTAAGGCTCTGGTTGTTAGGTGGTCTTTCACTGTGTTAAGGCTCTGGTTGTTAGGTGGTCTTTCACTGTGTTAAGGCTCTGGTTGTTAGGTGGTCTTTCACTGTGTTAAGGCTCTAGTTGTTAAGTGGTCTTTCACTGTGTTAAGGCTCTGGTTGTTAGGTGGTCTTTCACTTTGTTAAGGCTCTGGTTGTTAGGTGGTCTTTCACTGTGCTAAGGCTCTGGTTGTTAGGTGGTATTCCACTGTGCTAAGGCTCTGGTTGTTAGGTGGTCTTTCACTGTGTTAAGACTCTGGTTGTTAGGTGGCCTTTCACTGTGTTAAGGCTCTGGTTGTTAGGTGGTCTTTCACTGTGTTAAGGTTCTGGTTCTTAGGTGGTCTTTCACTGTGTTAAGGTTCTGGCTATTAGGTGGTCTTTCGCTGTGTTAAGGCTCTGGTTGTTAGGTGGTCTTTCACTGTGTTAAGGCTCTGGTTGTTAGGTGGTCTTTCACTGTGTTAAGGCTCTGGTTGTTAGGTGGTCTTTCACTGTGTTAAGGCTTGTGTTGAGATGCCTGTTCAGAAATATCCTGAAGTCAGCAGCTTCACTGAGTCGAGCTCTCTCCTCACTGGAGTGTCGTGTAGCTACGCCAGCTTTAAACCTGAGGTCAGTGATGAGAGTAGTGAATAACAATGATGATCATATATACTGTAATAAACCAGCTTTAGTGTAATGTGTTGCTATGGTAACAGATTAGGAGGGTTTGGGTTAGCTAACGTTTATATTATCTTTAGTCAGAAAGCACTCTGAAACGTAAAGTTACATTACTCTCTGGCCACGCCCTCAAACTGCAGACTGCTACTAAACTACATATGTAAATATATATATATATATATATATATATATTATAAATAAATAAATAAATAAATAAATAAAAGGACACCAGCGTTAGAAGTGCTGTCAGTAGTGCAGTGTGTAATGTTCCAGAGGGCGCTGTTTGGGACACAGCCTTACTGTCTAACACTAATGTTAGTCTTGTCCAATCAGGAAACCTCAACATACCATGCCACCAAAGAGTTTTGGTTATAAATGTATATAATCCAGACACTGTATGTATAGTTTAAAAGTTTTCTAACAGGCCCATGTAAGGTGGAGTATCTAGTTTAGTTTGTAAAGTAACACTCTAATAATATATTTATCTAATAATAATCAGACGTACAGATAATGTTATAGTTTGTTTATTTATTAGTAATTTACTGTAATTCCACAAATGTTGTTCTACGTGACTATACAAACAGTGATTTACTACCTTACCTACAGTGGAATCAGATTAAAGGTCATATTTAGGGTGTCAAACCTGTCAAACCTGCTCCTACACCCTACAGGGTTACATACAGTGTAAGTACAATACCTAGTAATACCCAGTCAGAGATCACACCTAGAAGATAAAATTGGACACTGATTGGACAGCCAGTGGAAGTTCATTCCACCATCTGGGCTCCAGGACTGAGACGAGTTAGATGCTTGTCTTCCTTAAGAATGGTGAGTCCATCGGAGCTGTACTGGAAGTGAAAGCCATTCCTAGTTAATAAGTGTAGGTGTTTCAGCCACACCCCTTACTAACAGGTGTATACAGTCAAGCACATAGACATGCCGTCTCCATAGACCAGCACTGGCAGTAGACTGAGTCATACCGTGCTGAGCTCAGTGACTTTAAACTGCCTCTGGAGGCAACATCAGCATCCAGAGTGGGTGCTTCATTTGAGGGGTTTCAACAGCAGAGCAGCTGCACAAAAGCCCAAGATCTCCACACACAACGCCAAACGTGGGCTGGAGTGCTGTAAAGTACGGCGCCACTGGACTCTGGAGCAGCGTTCACTTCACTGATGAGTCATGCTTCACTATCTGGCAGTCTGAGGAACCAATCAAGGTCTGGCAGATGCCAGGAGAACAGCATTTACCAGAATGCACAGTACCAACAGTGCACAGGAGGGTGGTCCGCAGGGCCGCTTAGTTCCAGTAAAGGGTGATGTTAACGCATACAGCCTACAATTACGTTTGCAGCAACAGTTTGAGGAGCTTTCTTCTCCTGACATGGTTTGACATGTTTGGTGGGGAGGAGCTCCCACTGAACACCTTTGGGATGAAGTTGAACGCTAATTGTGAGCCAGGACGTCTTGTCCACCATCATTACCTGACCTTACAAGACCTTTGGAACTGAATTCGAAAACCTTGTGGAGAGCCTTTACAGATGCAACGGGGATCAGTTCCAATTTAAAGTGTATGGATTTGGAATGGGATGTTCAACAGACTCCCGGAACAGCACTGACATAAATCCAGTTACACATCATTGACTTTTACTCATCCACACATAAGGATTGAGTATGTATCTGTGTGTATATGCTTATGTATGTGTATACATGTTTATATGCACACCAGATCACTTTATCTCAACCAGTTTCACCAGTGAGTACTGTAGAGTATTTAATGGCTGGTGGAAAAACATCTACTGCACTGTTCTACCAAGTTCTACCAAGTCTATCTATCTATCTATCTATCTATCTATCTATCTATCTATCTATCTATCTATCTATCTATCTACATGGCAGTGTACTGTTAAACATGGATATGGATAGAGAAGGAGATTTCTGTTTGTATTCTACATTCAGTGTTTGTATTTATACTCGTTCTCTAAAAGCTTATAGACAGAACAAAGCAGTACCAGTGGAAATCGTAGGTGGGCCTGTTTCTTCGGACAGTGACGATATGTTTAAGCAGTTTGCTGCTCGTCTGTGTGCAGAGCGCACACCTGAGCCCACCTGAGTGTGTGTGTCTGTGTAAGTGTGTGTGTGTGAGTGTGAGAGGAGGTATAACTCTATCCTCCTGTGTCTGAAAGGCTTGACTAAGAGAGCAGAACAATAGAGCTGGCTTTGGGTGTTCCCTACAGAATCCCACCTCGAGTAACACACCCCATCCACATCAAATATTTAATACACACACATACACACTCACGCACACATGCACACACAACTAAACCTCACGTGCAACACATGCAAGTACACAAACACACTTAACCATCCACCACAAGGCAGAATTACATTAATAGTGTTTATGCTTTAAAAGAACAGCAGCAAAAGAAGATAAACTGCTTTTAGCCTCTCAGTCCAGACGTGTATTCAGTGCAACTACCAATCAGAGGTATGCAAATTTGCATATGCGTGTTACTTTTGCATGTGCATTGCATGGTAGAAAACTGCATCACCCCAGTCATCTTAAAGCTTGAACCTGGATTTTGTCCACGTTCGTCCATCAGACAGTGATATATCAGTAATATAGCATCTCCAAACAACAACTTTCATTGCATGTTAATATAAAGAGATGTTATTAGAAGCGTTGGAGTGTTTCTATTGGTCCATTCATCAACTTTCACAGGATATAAAGAACAAAGTTCTTCTTTGGATAGTGATGATATATCTGATACAGTATAACAGATACAACTTAACATGCAAGTGTGTGGAGGCTGCAGAGGCTACTGCACTCATTCCCATGTTTTTTCTGTTTCCTGCTGGTGCAGAGTAATGTTTGTGGGCTTGTATTTAAAAATAATTATTGTTTTTCCCACTGAGATATACTTTTTTGCATATAATATGAATATATTTCTTATATCTGTACATGTATTTACATTGTTTTCCTGAATGATATCTGCTGCTAGAATACTGTATCAACCAAATACTGTATTCAGTTACTGCTGTCATGGCTGCTAAGCTCAGTGAGTGCTGTGACTCTCAGTACTCTCAGTACTCTCAGTACTCTCAGTACTCTCAGTACTCTCAGTACTCTCAGTATCGTGTACCGTCTGTGTCTATTCTGTATGTAAGTGTATGTAAGTTATCTACACTGTGTTGCATTGTGTTTGTGTTGCACCATATGGCCCTGAAGGAATGTTGTTTCCTTTCATCATGTACTTAGTCTATAGTTAAAGTGACACCAAAGCCTCTTGAACTTGAACCTGAGCATTGTCTATTGGGTGTCTTCAAAGAGTTCAAGTGCTGACCAATCACATCTGTAGTCTGACAAAACTACCTGCTAACCAATTAAGTCCATTAAGCACAAGATGTTTACCACCTCCTTCCATCTACACTCTCTATTCTATCAGCTCCACTGACCATACAGGAGCTCCACTTACAGACTGTAGTTCATCTGATTCTCTGTATACTTTATTACTCTGTTCTTTAATGATCAGGACCCCCACAGGACCACCACAGAGCAGATACTACTATTAGGGAGGTGGGTCATTCTCAGCACTGTGCTAGTGTGTGTGTTGTGCTGGTGGGAGTGGATCAGACACAGCAGTGCTGCTGCTGGAGTGTTAAAACACCTCCTCAGTGTCACTGCTGGACTGAGAATCGTCCACCAACCAAAACTATCCGGACAGCAGTGTCCCGTGGGCGGCGTCCTGTGTCCACTGAACACAAACTGTGCAGCAGCAGATGAGCTACTGTCTCTGACTTTACATCTACAAGGTGGACCAGCAAGTAGTAGGAGTGTCTAATAGAGTGGACAGTGAGTGGACACAGTGTTCAAACACTCCAGCAGCACTGCTGTGTCTGATCCACTCACACCAGCACAACACACAATGATCCACCTACCAAAAAGTGGTCCTCTGGGGGTTCTGATCATTAAAGAACAGAGTAATAAAGTCAAAAGTTTAGGATCACTTTAGAATTTTATTTCATGCAATTTTCATGCAATTCACAAACAATTCTGTCCATTTCAGAATTAATGTAAGTGTATCAGATGATTTTTAAAGAATAAAAATGTTTGTATTAAAGTCTATTTTTGTATAGAGGCTTATTTTACATATAGTCCTATTATCAGTAATTCTCAGTCCTCTGTCTAAATCTCCTGGTTCGACCACCAATCCAAGTTAAGGATGTTATTGGACTAATTGGTTGTTAGGACACTCTTGATCAATTGTGATGCACAGCTGAAAAACATTCTACTAATAAGTGAGTATAAAAGGGAACAACATTCTAGGTTAGTTTAGTATCTGAAGATCAGCAGTTGATGGCTTGCTGACCGACTCACAATGACCAGAAAGAAACAACTTTCTTTAGAGACCCGTCAGTCCATTGTTGTGTTAAGGAAGAAGATACTCCATTAAAACAAGAACATTTCACTGTGATCCCAAACTTTTGAGCAGTAGTGTATATACATATATATATTCAATTCAAAGTGAACCTCTACTCTCATCAAAACAAAGAGCCGGATGGTAACACGTCCCCCCACCGTCGCAGGTATTTCCCTGAGCGTGTGTGAAAGATAAGCTGGAGGGATTGGCTGTGAGACTCTATTGTTGGCGTTTAAGATTTCCGTATCTGGGTTGATAAAGTCGGCGTGCGTGTCTTTACTACAGTTAATTTCTTAACGCGGCTGCACAAAGCCGGTGAGGTTATTCCGCGGCTCATATTAAAATCCATAAGTGGCATTAAGGGCTGACAGGCGCACAAAGGGGAAATATGGGCAGGTTTCGTCCGCTCCGGTTTCACCTGCCATTCTTCACCAGCACACCTGAGCACACCTGGGCACACCTGAGCCTGCTGACTTTTACAGGGGAGCCTGATCCAGCCCAGGAGTGCCAGAGTGTCCTGCTATTGTCCCTTAGCCTGCCGGCCCACACACACACACACACACACATTTGTTTTCGTGAGGTGTCAGTGGGGTCAGGCATTTTTCAGGTACATTATATACGGTATATCATCACCATGGTAACACAATCTCAGAAATGGTCACTTTAAAGACAGGTTTTTTTCAATGTTCGCAACCAACAGGAACCACCAGCAATGAGTATTTACAATACATACACTGTGTGGCCACCAGGACCAGATCTGATTCAAGACCAAGACTTTTAGTAGTCGAGTCTGATTCAAGACCAAGACTTTTAGTAGTCGAGTCTGATTCAAGATCAAGACTTTTAGTAGTCGAGTCTGACTTAAGACCAAGACTTTTAGTAGTCGAGTCTGATTCAAGACCAAGACGAGGAGCTGCTGAGGCCAATACAAGACAAAGATCAAGACACATCAATTTTGAGACAAGACCAAGACTTTTCACGACCAAGACGTAGAGTGGTCAAGGCTGATACAAGACTAGGACTAGGATACATTGATTTCAGGACAAGACCAAGATTTTAGTAGTTGAGTCTGATCCAAGACCAAGAAGAGGAGTTGCTGAGGCCAATACAAGACCAAGATCAAGACACATCAAGTCTGAGACCAAACTTTTAGTAGTGGAGTCTGATTGAAGACCAAGACAAGGAGTTGCTGAGTCACGACCAAAAAGTAGAATGGTCAAGGCTGATACAAGACTGACACCAGGACACATGGATTCCAAGTCAAGACCAAGACTTTTAGTAGTTGAGTCTGAGTCAAGACCAAGACAAGGAGTCACTGAGCCCAATACAAGACCGAGATCAGGACACATCTATTTTGAGACAAGGCCAAGACTTTTAGTAGTCAAGTCTGATTCAAGACCAAGACCAGAGTGTCCTGCTATTGTCCCTTAGCCTGCCGGCCCACACACACACACACACACACTTGTTTTTGTGAGGTGTCAGTGGGGTCAGGCATTTTTCAAATACATTATATACGGTATATCATCACCATGGTAACACAATCTCAGAATACCAACTTTATAGAAAGGGTTTTTTTTATGTTCGCAACCACCAGGAACCACCAGCGATGAGTATTTACAATACATACACTGTGCGGCCACCAGGACCAGATCTGATTCAAGACCAAGACTTTTAGTAGTCGAGTCGGATTCAAGACCAAGACTTTTAGTAGGCGAGTCTGATTCAAGACCAAGACTTTTAGTAGTCGAGTCGGATTCAAGACCAAGACTTTTAGTAGGCGAGTCTGATTCAAGACCAAGACTTTTAGTAGTCGAGTCTGATTCAAGACCAAGACTTTCAGTAGTCGAGTCTGACTCAAGACCAAGACTTTTAGTAGTCGAGTCTGATTCAAGACCAAGACTTTCAGTAGTCGAGTCTGATTCAAGACCAAGACTTTCAGTAGTCGAGTCTGACTCAAGACCAAGACTTTTAGTAGTCGAGTCTGATTCAAGACCAAGACTTTTAGTAGTCGAGTCTGATTCAAGACCAAGACTTTCAGTAGTCGAGTCTGATTCAAGACCAAGACTTTCAGTAGTCGAGTCTGACTCAAGACCAAGACATTTAGTAGTCGAGTCTGACTTAAGACCAAGACTTTTAGTAGTCGAGTCTGACTCAAGACCAAGACTTTTAGTAGTCGAGTCTGATTCAAGACCAAGACTTTTAGTAGTCGAGTCTGATTCAAGACCAAGACTTTCAGTAGTCGAGTCTGACTCAAGACCAAGACATTTAGTAGTCGAGTCTGACTCAAGACCAAGACTTTTAGTAGTCGAGTCTGATTCAAGACCAAGACTTTCAGTAGTCGAGTCTGATTCAAGACCAAGACTTTCAGTAGTCGAGTCTGACTCAAGACCAAGACTTTTAGTAGTCGAGTCTGATTCAAGACCAAGACTTTCAGTAGTCGAGTCTGATTCAAGACCAAGACTTTCAGTAGTCGAGTCTGACTCAAGACCAAGACTTTTAGTAGTCGAGTCTGATTCAAGACCAAGACTTTTAGTAGTCGAGTCTGATTCAAGACCAAGACTTTCAGTAGTCGAGTCTGACTCAAGACCAAGACATTTAGTAGTCGAGTCTGACTTAAGACCAAGACTTTTAGTAGTCGAGTCTGACTCAAGACCAAGACTTTTAATAGTCGAGTCTGACTCAAGACCAAGACTTTTAGTAGTCGAGTCTGATTCAAGACCAAGACTTTTAGTAGTCGAGTCTGATTCAAGACCAAGACTTTCAGTAGTCGAGTCTGACTCAAGACCAAGACATTTAGTAGTCGAGTCTGACTTAAGACCAAGACTTTTAGTAGTCGAGTCTGACTCAAGACGAAGACTTTTAGTAGTCAAGTCTGACTCAAGACCAACACTTTTAGTAGTCGAGTCTGACTCAGTACCAAGACTTTTAGTAGTCGAGTCTGAGTCAAGACCAAGACAAGGAGTCACTGAGCCCAATACAAGACCGAGATCAGGACACACCTATTTTGAGACAAGGCCAAGACTTTTAGTAGTCAAGTCTGATTCAAGACCAAGACCAGAGTGTCCTACTATTGTCCCTTAGCCTGCCGGCCCACACACACACACACACTTGTTTTTGTGTCAGTGGGGTCAGGCATTTTTCAAATACATTATATAAGGTATATTATCACCATGGTAACAATAGTGAAGTGTGATTCTTCTCCCCAGAGAACTCCAGAGTCCTGCGGCAGGGTTTACACCTCTCCAGCCGACGCTTGGCATTGTACATACTGATCTTAGGTTTATGTGCAACTGCTGTGAAAACTAATTTCATGAAACTACTGATGTTTCAGGAGTGAGTGACGTCCTTCAACACCGTCATGTTTAAAGCCAGTGAGCTCCTCAGTATGACCCAGTCTACTGCCAGTGCTTGTCTATGGAGGCTGCATGGCTATGTACTGGATTATATACACGTTAGCAACGGGTGTGGCCAAAACACCTGATGTGAATACTTAGGAGGAGTGTCCATATACTTTTGAGTAATATTTGCTGCACAGTTCCTTCAGTCCTTCATCAATGGACACAGGATCCTGCCCATGGGACACTGCTGTCTGGATAGTTTTTGTTGGTGGGTGATTCTCAGTCCAGCAGTGACACTGAGGTGTTTAAACACTCCAGCAGCAGCAGCACTGCTGTGTCTGATCCACTCACACCAGTACAACACACAGTAACTAACACACCACCACCACGTCAGTATCACTGCAGAGCTGAGAATGATCCACCTCCCTGATAGTATCTGCTCTGTGGGGGTCCTGTGGGGGTCCTGATCATTAAAGAACAGAAAAATAAAGTATACAGAGAATCAGATGAACTACAGTCTGTAAGTGGAGCTCCTGTATGGTCAGTGGAGCTGATACAGTGGTCAGTGAGTGGATCTCCTGTATGCTCAGTGGAGCTCCTGTATGCTCAGTGGAGCTCCTGTATGCTCAGTGGAGCTCCTGTATGCTCAGTGGAGCTCCTGTATGGTCATTGGAGCTTCTGTATGGTCATTGGAGCTTCTGTATGGTCAGTGGAGCTGATACAGTGGTCAGTGAGTGGATCTCCTGTATGCTCAGTGGAGCTCCTGTATGGTCATTGGAGCTTCTGTATGGTCAGTGGAGCTGATGAAAACTGAACGTGGACACGCTCACAACAACAACATCAGACACGTTGGCGAGCGTAAGTGGGGACGTGTCAGCTGGAATGAGAAGGTTTAATAAATAACTAAAGTCTCAGAGGATGAAGGAGAGAAGAACCCACAGGGGACCTCCTGAAACCCCCTGATGGTGAAACCTGATCCGTGTGTGGAGAGGCTGAATTATTAAGAAGATAATTGGGCCTGGTTAATTGGTTGTGGGGCATTAAAGTTTGAGCAGGGTGGTAAGTGCGCTGTATCTCAGGCCACTTACTGATGATGACAGATGGTTTTGGCTGCTGTGGTGTCGGATTGGAACCTTTTGTCATCTTCACACTTCTCTCTCTCTCCCTCTCTTTGTTTCTCCCTCTCGGCAGAAAGGATCGGGTTCGCTTTCTGGCTGAGAAAAGGTCAGCGCGAGGGAGGTCTGTTCTTGATTCTTTCTTTCTCTCTCTCTCTCTCTCTCTCTCTCTTTCTCTCTCTCTCTCTTTCTTTTGAATTATTTAAGCAGACGATGGGCCAGTAAGTACTACCTACAAAAGCTTGGTCACACATAGGTGTTCAACCTGAAGTCCTTTCCAGGGCTTTGCAGCCAAACTTCTGAAAGTTATTAACCTTTAGGAGTCAGCCTGAGCACAAGCTATGCTTTCATTTGATATTTTTTTCTTATTAGTTTAGAAAAACTCTATTAGAGAAAATCATATTACATGACCTTTAGACACTCAAATTCAGATGTAGGTTTTCATAACAGTAAAGAAACAAAAGTAAAACTATTCACAGTGCCCCCAAACATTTCTATAATCTACTAAGTAAAACTATTCACAGTGCCCCCAAACATTTCTATAATCTACTAAGTAAAACTATTCACAGTGCCCCCAAACATTTCTATAATCTATTAAGGTTGGGTCGGATTCAAGACCAAGACATTTAGTAGTTAAGTCACAACCAAAATGTAGAGTGGTCAAGGCTGATATAAGACTGAGACCGGGACACATTGATTCCAAGACAAGATCAAGACTTTTAGTAGTTGAGTCTAAGTCAAGACCATGACGAGGAGTTGCTAAGGCCAATATAAGACCAAGATCAGGACACATCAAGTCTGAGACAAGACCAAGACTTTTAGTAGTCGAGTCTGATTCAAAACCAAGACTTTCAGTAGTCGAGTCGGATTAAAAACCAAGACTTTCAGAGGTCGAGTCAGATTCAAGACCAAGACTTTCAGTAGTCGAGTCAGATTGAAGACCAAGACTTTTAGTAGTCGAGTCGGATTCAAGACCAATACATCAAGTAGTCAAGTGAGACTCAAGACAAAGACTTTCAGTAGTCAAGGCTGATTCAATACCAAGACTTTTCGTAGTCGAGTCTGATTCAAAACTAAGACTTTCAGTAGTCAAGTCTAATTCAAGACCAAGATTTTTAGTAGTTAAGTCAAGACCAAAATGTAGAGTGGTTAAGGCTGATACAAGACCGAGACCAGGACACATTGATTCCAAGTTAAGACCAAGACTTTTAGTAGTTGAGTCTGACTCAAGACCAATACATTTAGTAGTCGAGTCTGACTCAAGACCAATACATTTAGTAGTCGAGTCTGACTCAAGACCAAGACTTTTAGTAGTCGAGTCTGACTCAAGACCAAGACTTTTAGTTGTCAAGTCTGATTCAAGACCCAGACTTTTAGTAGTTGAGTCTGACTCAAGACCAAGACTTTTAGTTGTCAAGTCTGATTCAAGACCCAGACTTTTAGTAGTTGAGTCATGACCCAAATGTGGAGTGGTTAAGGCTGATACAAGACAGAGACCGAGACACATTGATTCCAAGTCAAGACCAAGACTTTTAGTCATCAAGTCTGACTCAAGACCAAGACTTTCAGTAGTCAAGGCTGATTCACGACCATGACGAGGGGTTGCTAAGGCCAATACAAGACCAAGATCAAGACAAATCAAGTCTGAGACAAGACCAAAACTTTTAGTAGTCGAGTCTGATTCAAGACTAAGACTTTTAGTGGTTGACTCATGATCAAATTGTAGAGTGTTCGAGGTTGATACAAGACTGAGACCAGGACACATTGATTCCAAGAAAAGACCAAGACTTTTAGTAGTTGAGTCTGAGTCAAGACCAAGATGAAGAGTTGTTGAGGACAATACAAGATCAAGATGAGGACATCAATTTTTAGACAAGACCAAGACTTTTAGTATTCAAGTCTGATTCAAGACCAAGATGAAGAGTTGTTTAGGACAATACAAGATCAAGATGAGGACACATCAATTTTTAGACAAGACCAAGACTTTTAGTATTCAAGTCTGATTCAAGACCAAGACTGTTAATGGTTTAGTTGATACAAGACTAAAACCAGGACACATTGTTGCCAAGTCAAGATCAAGACCTTCAGTAGTTGAGTCTGAGTCAAGAACAAGACAAGGAGTCACTGAGGCCAATACAAGACCGAGACTAGGACACATACATTTTGAGACAAGACCAAGACTTTTAGTAGTCGAGTCTGATTCAAAACCAAGACTTTCAGTAGTCGAGTCGGATTAAAAACCAAGACTTTCAGAGGTCGAGTCAGATTCAAGACCAAGACTTTCAGTAGTCGAGTCAGATTGAAGACCAAGACTTTTAGTAGTCGAGTCGGATTCAAGACCAATACATCAAGTAGTCAAGTGAGACTCAAGACAAAGACTTTCAGTAGTCAAGGCTGATTCAATACCAAGACTTTTCGTAGTCGAGTCTGATTCAAAACTAAGACTTTCAGTAGTCAAGTCTAATTCAAGACCAAGATTTTTAGTAGTTAAGTCAAGACCAAAATGTAGAGTGGTTAAGGCTGATACAAGACCGAGACCAGGACACATTGATTCCAAGTTAAGACCAAGACTTTTAGTAGTTGAGTCTGACTCAAGACCAATACATTTAGTAGTCGAGTCTGACTCAAGACCAATACATTTAGTAGTCGAGTCTGACTCAAGACCAAGACTTTTAGTAGTCGAGTCTGACTCAAGACCAAGACTTTTAGTTGTCAAGTCTGATTCAAGACCCAGACTTTTAGTAGTTGAGTCTGACTCAAGACCAAGACTTTTAGTTGTCAAGTCTGATTCAAGACCCAGACTTTTAGTAGTTGAGTCATGACCCAAATGTGGAGTGGTTAAGGCTGATACAAGACAGAGACCGAGACACATTGATTCCAAGTCAAGACCAAGACTTTTAGTCATCGAGTCTGACTCAAGACCAAGACTTTCAGTAGTCAAGGCTGATTCACGACCATGATGAGGGGTTGCTAAGGCCAATACAAGACCAAGATCAAGACAAATCAAGTCTGAGACAAGACCAAAACTTTTAGTAGTCGAGTCTGATTCAAGACTAAGACTTTTAGTGGTTGACTCATGATCAAATTGTAGAGTGTTCGAGGTTGATACAAGACTGAGACCAGGACACATTGATTCCAAGAAAAGACCAAGACTTTTAGTAGTTGAGTCTGAGTCAAGACCAAGATGAAGAGTTGTTTAGGACAATACAAGATCAAGATGAGGACATCAATTTTTAGACAAGACCAAGACTTTTAGTATTCAAGTCTGATTCAAGACCAAGACTGTTAATGGTTTAGTTGATACAAGACTAAAACCAGGACACATTGTTGCCAAGTCAAGATCAAGACCTTCAGTAGTTGAGTCTGAGTCAAGACCAAGACAAGGAGTCACTGAGGCCAATACAAGACCGAGACTAGGACACATACATTTTGAGACAAGACCAAGACTTTTAGTAGTAGAGTCTGATTCAAGATCAAGATGAGGAGCTGCCAAAACCAATGAACGACTGAGACCAGATTAAGATTAAGATCTGTGGAATCTTTTGTAGCTGCAAAAGTTTGGGAACACTGATACAAAGCAAGGCTTTATTCTGGATTTGCTGATATTCAATAATAATTTAGATTCCAGTCGTCTCAGATAGAGTCATCGCCCTCAGCTGGTCTTGATCACATGACAGCTGAGTGGCCAACTACCCAACTATGCTTAAACCCTTAAAAATGTGGATCTATGTATGAAAATGATTATAATTCCAATAATGTTCACCCAATGGGTGTAGATATCCTCAAATTAAAGTTTAAAAGTAAAAACTATCAAAATACAGCGTTATTAACTAGGTCTTGGACTCTGTTCCACTAATCATGTGTCATAACAGTTTTATAAAGCAAACAAACGTCTCTCTCTTTAGCTTGAGGGCCGTTATGTAATTGTAATATGAATATATTATATAAGTATATAAAAGATGGGCTCAGTCCAATATGTCCAAAGTTCCCTGCTAGCTGCCGTCGTGCAAGTTGAGGAACTGACTCGTCTAAACAACTTAATTGCAAGTGAAGTCTCATTTAACGGGTGCTTAAGCACTAATCATAGCATATAAACATTTCAACCCACCTTAAACAAAAACGGCTACCAGAAAGACCCAGCATCGCTGTTCAACCTCCAAACAAGTGCTAAACGAAGACGACCGCAAACGTGTTTATTTTTGTTGGTCCGTTGGCCTCTTAATGAGCAGGTCCTTCGTCCATCCATTAGCCCTGTCCCACTCATTAGCTCTGCGCTACGGCACGCTACAGCACGCTCCTAATGACCTCACCATCGTCCAGCAGAGCCTCGGTGAAACAACATCATTAGTTCGGCCTTCTTAGCTCTTAATCACTAAGTCCAGGAGCTCCGAACGGATCAGAATAAAGAAAGAAGCCGTTGAACAGCCGGACTGGGCGGCGCGAGCGAGTCCGGATATGATTCTGGGTCAAGGTGCGTGCGAGCGAGCACATACTCTACATCTTCTTTGTGTGTCGGCCGCGGCTGCAAGTGTTTCCTTTTCCTAATGGCCTAATAATGTGGACACTCTTAAGTCAGCTCATTAGCTGCTGTAGAGAGACAGAGAGAACGTGTTAGGTCATTAGTATGTACACGGAGGCCGAGGAAACACCTGTTCGCCTGCTTAATAAAGTCCAAATGTCTCGCAGACCCGCAGACCACAAAAATAAACCACACACAAAGACAAACAAACGTTTAATGGCATCCTGATACAGAAAGAAATAAACTCTTTCTCTGATAGTCCAACCTGCACCAGGAGCCTTAAATCAACCTCTCCACACCTCGCCTTAGTGGGTGGGGTAGTATACCTCGGATATGTAGAGCTACAAGAGTCCACAGCCTGCCTAGTTAACCCTTGTGGGTTGTAGTAATTGTGGTTGCTGGGTGACATGACATGCATAGCTTTATGGGGACGCATACCTTAAATCATTTCAATAACCACCCCCCACTCCATGATTCAGAAAGATTTCACCATCTATTCTACACCAACACAGTTTTAAAATCTGATTCATCTTATTTGAAGTCCCTTATAGATCATATGTAAATACACTACGGGTCTGTCTCAAACCCTAGTGAGTGTGTAAGTAGGCTATCTAGGTAGGGAGTGTGTAAGTAGGCTGTCTAGGTAGTGAGTGTCTAAGTAGGCTGTCTAGGTAGTGAGTGTGTAAGTAGGCTGTCTAGGTAGTGAATGTGTAAGTAGGCTGTCTAGGTAGCAGCTGTGTAAGTAGGCTGTCTAGGTAGTGAGTGTGTAAGTAGGCTGTCTAGGTAGTGAATGTGTTAGTAGGCTGTCTAGGTAGCAGCTGTGTAAGTAGGCTGTCTAGGTAGTGAATGTGTAAGTAGGCTGTCTAGGTAGTGAGTGTGTAAGTAGGCTGTCTAGGTAGTGAGTGTGTAGGAAGGCTGTCTAGGTAGTGAGTGTGTAAGTAGGCTGTCTAGGTAGTGAGTGTGTAAGTAGGCTGTCTAGGTAGTGAGTGTGTAAGTAGGTTGTCTAGGTAGTGAGTGTGTAAGTAGGCTGTCTAGGTAGTGAGTGTGTAAGTAGGCTGTCTAGGTAGTGAGTGTGTAAGTAGGCTGTCTAGGTAGTGAGTGTGTAAACAGATTACTGAGACGCTCTAGTTAGAGAGAAACTGCTTCACGGCTTGTTCCCGCCCACTGCAGTACGCCACCGGTGGTCTAGCTGGTTGCTAAGCTACCGACCAGCATTCAAAACAATAGCCGAGGCTTAAATATCTGCTAGAAGAAGAAGACTCAACGTGCTGCAGATTTACAAACGCTCTGCAAACAGAAAACACTTTTATCAAAACAGCAATATGGACACTACAGAACCGTCCACTACACAACGGAGGTGTTTCCGGAGGACACTTAAAGGACGTGGGACCACATACGGCGACGCAATGTAAACAGAATCACGTGGAGCCGCGGTAGCATCTAATAGTGATGGGCAAATGATACCGATGCTTCGGAGCTGGTGTGGAGAAATCTAACAAGTCGTTTATGAAGTATGGAGGCTTCGTTAAGGGCGTCACTGATGACGTCTGAAGTCTCGCTGGTTCAGGACGTGGTTCGAGTGTTGGTGTGATTTATTGTTTCTTACTAAGTATTAAAGTAACCATCACCCCACCATCACTGTCCCATCTCTTAAAACCACTGCACCAGTTTTAACATCAACATCTCACATACTATTAGATTTATTTACTGACTGAAATCAAACTGGCAGTTTGTTTTAATTAACAGACCCACTCAATCAAGCACAGATCAGATAAACAAACGAATTAACACAGAAAATTAAATTAAGGTGTTTTATGTATATACTTGTTTCCAGGCCGACAATGTTGTAAGAGGCCATCGCAAATAGTTGAAATGACAATAACAGTTTTGGCCAGCAGGGGGGTTCGTGTGCACATGAAGTTTCGAGTAATGAACCTTTTTCTGAACCAGCTGGAGGGGAAGCTTCAACACTTCTAGAGGTCTGATCTGACCATCACTAGCGTCTAATGAGAAGTAAGTCTGGATAGTTATTAAATATAGTTAAACTTACTTCTCATTGGACGCTACCGCGGCTCCGCATGGCTCTGTTTACATTGCGACGCAGTATGTGGTCCCACGTCCTTTAAGTGTCCCCCGGAAACACTTCCATTGTGTTGTGGACGGTTCTGCAACACGTTTGTTAAATGTAGTGTCCATGTTTGCAACGCATTTGTGAATTTGGGTCTTCTCAGCCACCGTACTAAAGTCTGGAGTATAAAGTGTAAATGGTGAAGGACTCGTTACAGAGTTGATAATTAAATACTGTTTTGTGTGATTATATGACCAGAAACACATTAAAACTCCAGAGAATCAAAATAACTCACATTTTAAAACCACTTCACTGCTCCTAGATCAGCCTGCACTGCATCATGGGATTGTCTTAGCGGCTGAGGAAGAGTTCAATACTTCTTTAAAATCAGGTCTAAATAAGGTTCCTCAGTAGCAGCATGTTTAAGGTATGTAAGAATTGGGACAGTCTACATGTCAGGGGTGCATACTATGACGTAAAAGGCTGCCTATGTAGGAGCTCAGTAGGATTTGAGACACAGCCATATGGACTTCTTAATCACTGAATTCAGGAGTTTCTTTCAGTCCCAATGCTGCAGGGTTACATAACCAAGCTGCTAACCATGCAGTCTGTCTTTACACACACTGGTGAAAGAGTGTGAGGTTCTAAAGAGCTCCAGCGTGGTCTGTAATAGGATCCACTGTTACAACAAGTCAGTTAGCGAAACCTCTTCCCTTCTAGATTTTGAGAGTTTGATTGAACAGTGGAGGTGTTTAGGAATCACAGTAACCCATCAGCACTTACACTGTGGAGCTTCATGTCCAAGTAGCTTTACATCACAGAGCACAATGCCGAGTGTCGGATAGAGTAAAGCTCAGACGCTGAACTCGCTGGACGCTGGAGTGACCAATCACGCTTCTGATGGATGAATCTGGGTTTGGAGAACACCAGGAGAACGTTGTCTGCCTGACTGCACTGTGACTGTAATGTTAAACCCTAATTTTAACAGTTACTCTAAACGCCGCTCAGCTATTGATTAGAAATGATTGAAAAAAGGGGCAGATAAATTACCAATAGGAGCAGACAGGGAAGGATTATTGACTGCGTCAGTGCCCAGGAGCCTCTGCCTACCAGGGGTCTAGGAGGGCCTCAGACCACAAGGTCCAATACGGCTTGAAGACTGAAGACAGTCTGAAGCAGAAGCAAAAATGACAATGATGAACAAACCATATATCCAAAAACTGAGTCAATGATCATCTCACCAGATTAAGAACCACCAAGAAAACAAACCACCACATACTAAAGTGTTGAGCTACAACTGGTGTGTTGGTGGTTGGTGGACCTCGATACAGAGGAGCTCCACAACGTCTGTGGTTTGGTTTTCTTTTACTGTCCTGTGGATCAACCAGCACCACACACTCAACTCCACCCCTCTCGTCCTTCTACTCAAGATCTACCTTCTCCTCCAAATGTCCTTCTATTCAAGATCTACCTTCTCCTCCAAATGTCCTTCTATTCAAGATCTACCTTCTCCTCCAAAGGTCCTTCTATTCAAGATCTACCTTCTCCTCCAAAGGTCCTTCTATTCAAGATCTACCTTCTCCTCCAGACGTCCTTCTACTCAAGAAAACAAACCACCACATACTAAAGTGTTGAGCTACAACTGGTGTGTTGGTGGACCTCGATACCGAGGAGCTCCACAACGTCTGTGGTTTGGTTTTCTTTTACTGTCCTGTGGATCAACCAGCACCACACACTCAACTCCGCCCCTCTCGTCATTAACGTTACACTGTTTACTTACCGTAACGTAAGCTTTTAAATCTATTAACCCTCAGATCACCCTCACACACTAAAATACTCACTCCTACTGACCACCAGTGTTCACCCCCAGATCACCCTTACACACTACAATACTCACTCCTACTGACCACCAGTGTTCACCCCCAGATTACCCTTACACACTACAATACTCACTCCTACTGACCACCAGTGTTCACCCCCAGATCACCCTTACACACTACAACACTCACTCCTACTGACCATCAGTGTTCACCCCCAGATCACCCTTACACACTACAATACTCACTCCTACTGACCACCAGTGTTCACCCCCAGATCACCCTTACACACTACAATACTCACTCCTACTGACCATCAGTGTTCACCCCCAGATCACCCTTACACACTACAATACTCACTCCTACTGACCACCAGTGTTCACCCCCAGATCACCCTCTCACACTACAAAACTCACTCCTACTGACCACCAGCTCCATCAGCTCAGCTTCTCCTTCACCAGTTCTCCTGTTTCCACCTTAAATGGAGGTGCAAGTACGTTCTGGCTCCTGCTGCACTGTTTAAGGTGGAACAGGAAAACTAGTGAATGAGCTGCTTCACCCTCGTGTGCTCGGTAGGAGTGAGTATTATAGAGTGAACAGTTGGTCTGGGGGTGATGTTACTGGTCACTGGTGAGAGATTTAAAACTACAGCTACAAGAAACTGGAACAGGAAGTTCAGTCTCTCGTCAGGTTCTTGGGTTTTTCTCCTCGTAAACAAAAACTTTTGGTACAAGATAAAACTGTACATAAGCTGTAATGGTCATATATATCTAATCTTAAACTTCTGCTCCAGAAACAGTGTTAAAGGTGCTGCTGCAGGTACGTACTCTGTAATGTAAGATCTACACAAACACTTCCACTGGCTCTACTGTTTGATGGTGTGGAATAGGAGCGTTACTATACATAACTAATGGATAAGGACTATTACACATTGTTTGTACTGAATGTCGATAAGGGTGTGAGTGTAGGAAGTGTGTGTGTGTGTGTGTGTGTGTATGTACAATGACAGCTTCGCTCTGCTGCACATGATGGATGAGTTGACCTCAAGACTGACACGACCCATACAACAAAACCTCTCACCGTCACCACACACACGCAAACACTCCTCAGAGAGTCCCAGGTGGGTTCTTACAGGTGGAAACTGTGGACAAAAGAGCTGTGTGAGGCACTGCTGTGCGTTCATTCAGTAATTACTCTACCACACACACACACACACACACACACACAACACCTTCCAGGGAATCTGACTCTAGCTGCTGCCCATCTGCCTCATCATCCCATATTAAGTGCCGGTATAGTATACTATTAGTATCCAATTAAACACAGACACTAACACCTCCAGCATGCTTAATGCATTTTACTACACAAATGACCAACAGAGGGGGCAGCAGTAGGAGGCATGTGTATGTTCACTAGATCTGATCAGAACAGATGTAAATAATCAGACATACAATACAAAGTAACATGAATATGTTATTGTGAGAGAAGTAGATCAGATCTTGATCCAGTTTGAAGAACAAAGTTAGGTTCCAGATTTCTCCTGGACGCCCCAGACATTGTATGAATGTGTTCAGTTCCTTCAGCAGCAAATCTTGATTTATCTTAATGAAGTACTGAGCAGTCAAAGCAGGTATTAGATGAGAACTGATAATAATACTGGGTTGTTTAGGAGAAGCTTGGAAAGAGTTAAATAAACACACTGACAAATGGAAAAGATCTACTTACTCTATTAATACTGATTAATATTTAATAATAAAGTGTTTTGCTGAGTGAATCACTGTCTTCAAGTGCCTAAAACTTCTGCTCAGTTCTGAGTCTAAGGTGATGCAAACATAAGGAAACAGCAGCAACTGGAGATGTCTTTGACATCACTGTGGAGGAACATTGGCATTATCTTCTTTTCAGAGTTGCTTAAGTTCAGCCACACCACAAAACATTGTTAAATTCAATTTGTTTCTTTTGAGCCACTCGTAAGTGAACTCGTCTCGGCTTTAGGGCTGCAGATCTTTGTCTTGCTGCTTTATTCGGTAGCGTTTCAAATCACAGACAACATTCTCCTGCAGGATTTCTCAGTAGAGAGCAGAACTCATGACTCTGTCAGTTAAAACAACTCGCCCAGACTATAAAACAGCAGAGCAGCCCCACACCACCAAGCTACCACCGCCATGTTTTACTTCTGCTGTATGATGATGTTGTGGACGGCTGTGTAAGGTTTGAGTCAGAGTGGGACCACTGTCCTCCGAAATGTCCCACTTTCGACCCAAACAAACAAGTCTACAAGACTTTGTTTGTCAAACAGGAGACAGTGTCCTCTTGGTTAGTCTTTTGCTGCAAACAAACCTTGACTAAGATGCTCTTAAATGCAGATATATATAAAATTTTTTAATTGATGGACTTCAGGACTCTTTTTTTCTTCTTCCTGCATTTTTCAGCTAGCCCACCCTCTTGGAGAAGACCACCTTGCTAGTGGCCCCAAGCTAAGTTTGAAATCGCTGCTCTAGAGACAAGGGGAGTCGGATTCTGTACCCTCAGTTGGATTTGTAGTTTCAACAGTAAAAGTGACTTACACACCGCAACTGTAGGTGGAGCCCAAGAGCAAACAATACCAACTCTATCCTACAACACACCACTGCTGACCCTGTAAATCAGTACTGTACTGAACGCATTTCATTTCATGCATTTCATGCAATTATTTGTAAATACAATCTTAAAAGGTCTTGACTTTTTATTATTTATAGTGTATATACTGTACTGTTTATTATTTATATAGTATATACTGTACTGTTTATTATTTATATAGTATATACAGTACTGTTTATTATGTATATTGTATATATTGTCCTGTTTATTATGTGTGGTGTATATACTGTACTGTTAATTACTTATGTAGCATATACTGTACTGTTTATTATGTATAGTGTATATACTGTACTGTTTATTATTTATATTGTATATACTGTGCTGTTTATTATGTATAGTGTATATACAGTACTGTTTATTATGTATAGTGTATATACTGTACTGTTTATTATTTATATTGTATATACTGTGCTGTTTATTATGTATAGTGTATATACAGTACTGTTTATTATGTATAGTGTATATACTGTACTGTTTATTATTTATATAGTATATACTGTACTGTTTATTATGTATAGTGTATATACTGTACTGTTTATTATTTATATTGTATATACTGTGCTGTTTATTATGTATAGTGTATATACAGTACTGTTTATTATGTATAGTGTATATACTGTACTGTTTATTATTTATATAGTATATACAGTACTGTTTATTATGTATAGTGTATATACTGTACTGTTTATTATGTATAGTGTATATACTGTACTGTTTATTATTTATATAGTATATACAGTACTGTTTATTATGTATATTGTATATATTGTACTTTTTATTATGTATGGTGTATATACTGTACTGTTAATTACTTATGTAGCATATACTGTACTGTTTATTATTTATATTTTATATACTGTGCTGTTTATTATGTATAGTGTATATACTGTACTGTTAATTACTTATGTAGCATATACTGTACTGTTTATTATTTATATTGTATATACTGTGCTGTTTATTATGTATAGTGTATATACTGTACTGTTTATTATGTATAGTGTATATACTGTACTGTTTATTATTTATATAGTATATACAGTACTGTTTATTATGTATATTGTATATATTGTACTTTTTATTATGTATGGTGTATATACTGTACTGTTAATTACTTATGTAGCATATACTGTACTGTTTATTATTTATATTGTATATACTGTGCTGTTTATTATGTATAGTGTATATACTGTACTGTTTATTATGTATATTGTATATACTGTACTGTTTATTATTTATATTGTATATACTGTGCTGTTTATTATGTATAGTGTATATACTGTACTGTTTATTATTTATATACTATATACTGTACTGTTTATTATGTATATTGTATATACTGTACTATTTATTATTTATATAGTATATACTGTACTGTTTATTATGTATAGTGTATATACTGTACTGTTTATTATGTATATTGTATATACTGTACTATTTATTATTTATATAGTATATACTGTACTGTTTATTATGTATATTGTATATACTGTACTATTTATTATTGATATAGTATATACTGTACTGTTTATTATGTATAGTGTATATACTGTACTGTTTATTATTTATATAGTATATACTTTACTGTTTATTATGTATAGTGTATATACTGTACTGTTTATTATTTATATAGTATATACTGTACTGTTTATTATGTATAGTGTATATACTGTACTGTTTATTATTTATATAGTATATACTGTACTGTTTATTATATAAAGTATATACAGTACTGTTTATTATTTATATTGTATATTCTGTACTGTTTGTTATGTATAGTGTATATACTGTACTGTTTATTATATATATAGTATATACTGTACAGTTTATTATATATAGTATATACAGTACTATTTATTATTTATATTGTATATTCTGTACTGTTTATTATTTATATAGTATATGCTGTACTGTTTATTATGTATATTGTATATACTGTACTGTTTATTATTTATATTGTATATACAGTACTGTTTATTATTTATATTGTATATTCTGTACTGTTTATTATGTATAGTGTATATACTGTACTGTTTATTATGTATAGTGTATATTGTACTGTTCATTATTTATGTAGTATATACTGTACTGTTTATTATATAAAGTATATACAGTACTGTTTATTATTTATATTGTATATTCTGTACTGTTTGTTATGTATAGTGTATATACTGTACTGTTTATTATATATATATAGTATATACTGTACAGTTTATTATATATAGTATATACAGTACTATTTATTATTTATATTGTATATTCTGTACTGTTTATTATTTATATAGTATATGCTGTACTGTTTATTATGTATATTGTATATACTGTACTGTTCATTATTTATATAGTATATACTGTACTGTTTATTATATATATTGTATATACTGTACTGTTTATTATTTATATAGTATATACTGTACTGTTTATTATGTATATTGTATATACTGTACTGTTTATTATTTATATAGTATATACTGTACTGTTTATTATTTATATTGTATATTCTGTACTGTTTATTATGTATAGTGTATATACTGTACTGTTTATTATTTATATAGTATATACTGTACTGTTTATGTATAGTGTATATACTGTACTGTTTATTATATATACTGTATAAACTGTACTGTTTATTATGTATAGTGTATATACTGTACTGTTTATTATTTATATTGTATATTCTGTATGGTTTATTATGTATATTGTATATTCTGTACTGTTTATTATTTATATAGTATATACTGTACTGTTTATTATTTATATAGTATATACTGTACTGTTTATTATGTATAGTGTATATACTGTACTGTTTATTATTTATATAGTATATACAGTACTGTTTATTATGTATATTGTATATATTGTACTTTTTATTATGTATGGTGTATATACTGTACTGTTAATTACTTATGTAGCATATACTGTACTGTTTATTATTTATATTGTATATACTGTGCTGTTTATTATGTATAGTGTATATACTGTACTGTTTATTATGTATATTGTATATACTGTACTGTTTATTATTTATATTGTATATACTGTGCTGTTTATTATGTATAGTGTATATACTGTACTGTTTATTATTTATATACTATATACTGTACTGTTTATTATGTATATTGTATATACTGTACTATTTATTATTTATATAGTATATACTGTACTGTTTATTATGTATAGTGTATATACTGTACTGTTTATTATGTATATTGTATATACTGTACTATTTATTATTTATATAGTATATACTGTACTGTTTATTATGTATATTGTATATACTGTACTATTTATTATTGATATAGTATATACTGTACTGTTTATTATGTATAGTGTATATACTGTACTGTTTATTATTTATATAGTATATACTTTACTGTTTATTATGTATAGTGTATATACTGTACTGTTTATTATTTATATAGTATATACTGTACTGTTTATTATGTATAGTGTATATACTGTACTGTTTATTATTTATATAGTATATACTGTACTGTTTATTATATAAAGTATATACAGTACTGTTTATTATTTATATTGTATATTCTGTACTGTTTGTTATGTATAGTGTATATACTGTACTGTTTATTATATATATAGTATATACTGTACAGTTTATTATATATAGTATATACAGTACTATTTATTATTTATATTGTATATTCTGTACTGTTTATTATTTATATAGTATATGCTGTACTGTTTATTATGTATATTGTATATACTGTACTGTTTATTATTTATATTGTATATACAGTACTGTTTATTATTTATATTGTATATTCTGTACTGTTTATTATGTATAGTGTATATACTGTACTGTTTATTATGTATAGTGTATATTGTACTGTTCATTATTTATGTAGTATATACTGTACTGTTTATTATATAAAGTATATACAGTACTGTTTATTATTTATATTGTATATTCTGTACTGTTTGTTATGTATAGTGTATATACTGTACTGTTTATTATATATATATAGTATATACTGTACAGTTTATTATATATAGTATATACAGTACTATTTATTATTTATATTGTATATTCTGTACTGTTTATTATTTATATAGTATATGCTGTACTGTTTATTATGTATATTGTATATACTGTACTGTTCATTATTTATATAGTATATACTGTACTGTTTATTATATATATTGTATATACTGTACTGTTTATTATTTATATAGTATATACTGTACTGTTTATTATGTATATTGTATATACTGTACTGTTTATTATTTATATAGTATATACTGTACTGTTTATTATTTATATTGTATATTCTGTACTGTTTATTATGTATAGTGTATATACTGTACTGTTTATTATTTATATAGTATATACTGTACTGTTTATGTATAGTGTATATACTGTACTGTTTATTATATATACTGTATAAACTGTACTGTTTATTATGTATAGTGTATATACTGTACTGTTTATTATTTATATTGTATATTCTGTATGGTTTATTATGTATATTGTATATTCTGTACTGTTTATTATTTATATAGTATATACTGTACTGTTTATTATTTATATAGTATATACTGTACGGTTTATTATTTATAGTGTATATACTGTACTATTTATTATTTATATAGTATATACTGTACTGTTTATTATATATAGTATATACAGTACTGTTTATTATTTATATTGTATATTCTGTACTGTTTATTATTTATAGTGTATAAACAGTACTGTTTATTATTTATATAGTATATACAGTACTGTTTATTATTTATATAGTATATGCTGTACTGTTTATTATGTATAGTGTATAAACAGTACTGTTTATTATTTATATAGTATATACTGTACTGTTTATTATTTATATAGTATATGCTGTACTGTTTATTATGTATAGTGTATATACTGTACTGTTTATTATTTATATAGTATATACTGTACTGTTTATTATGTATAGTGTATAAACAGTACTGTTTATTATGTATAGTGTATATACTGTATTGTTTATTTTTTGTACTGAGTGCCTTGCTATATGAAATACATATATATATATATATATATATATATATATACCCGGATGTGGTCAGAATGTCCTCATAAAGTCCAGATTAACCAACAACCAGCGCTCAGCTCTGACCAGCAAAACTCTCTTTTTCATTCCCTCTCCATCATTTTTCCTCTCTCACTCTTTCCCTAACTCTGGCTCTTTTACACACACTCTGTCTCTCTCTGTCTCTCTCTGTCTCTCTCTGTCTCTCTCTGTCTCTCTCTCTCTCTCTCTCTCTCTCTCTCTGTCTCTCTCTCTCTCTCTCTCTCTCTCTCTCTCTCTCATACACACACACACACTTTCCTCTCTCTCTCTCCCCCCAGCTGTGAAGCAGGGGTCTCCGCTCAGCGCCCATGATGTACGAGCTTTCTGGCTCTCGTCAGAACGACAGCAAATCTTAAATCAAACTCCACCAATCAGCATGGTACTCCACGCGTGCTTACCGGGAATTCCACGTGTCACTCACTCACTCATTCACTCACTCCCTCTCTCTCCCTCTCTCTCTCTCTCGCTCACTCACTCGTTCAGGCCTAGGTTGCCCGCTGTAGACTAACTACTCTTAACGTTAGCTCTTGTTTTTTTAGTAGTGCTTTGGCAGCACTGTAACTAAATATGGTCATGCCAATAAAGCTTTCTGAAAAAATGAGAGAAAAGAGAGAGAGAGAGAGAGAGAGAGAGAGAGAGAGACAGAGAGAGAGAGAGACAGAGAGAGAGACAGAGAGAGAGACAGAGAGAGACAGAGAGAGAGACAGAGAGAGAGAGAGAGAGAGAGAGAGAGAGAGAGAGAGACAGAGAGAGAGAGAGAGAGAGAGACAGAGATGACTAACTGTAGGGTTTTGTCTCTATGACGCCAAACTAAATGATTATTCCATATAAAATGTGGAACAAATGTTCTGGTCTGTCACTGAAAATCAATCAGAACCGTAACAATGAACAGGTGGGCTCAGAAACGTAGAAGCAACATGACAGCTTAACAGTCAGTCAGTTACATGTGTAAAATTAGTTTAAGCGAACGGCAGTCGGGGGGCTGGTTGTGTTCTTCTAGTATTTGAGAACCAAAAAGGAATTCTTATATAGACCGCAAATTCAGATTTGCAATGAATTTAGATTTTTCTCGGAAATGTATAATCTTCATAAATTCAAATTTAGACACCTCAGAATCACAGATTCATGAATTCACACTCAGAATTAAATAAAAAATATATATATATTCTAAATCAGATAAGTCTAAAATATATATTCCGGATCAGAATCTTTCTAAATTCCGATACAGAGTGTTCACTGGTGTAACTGGTTGAAATCTCCTTTCTGCCTCACTAAAAATCTCATAGACCGAACATGCTAGCACTGTTTAAGGAGATACCGATTCAGCTCCAATCAATTTAGTTACACGTCTAATAACCTTAGTTTTCCGAAAGCAGCTTCCCAGAAATGTTGCTAATCCCACTAAAAGAGCATCACTGTGGAAGGAAAACCTTCCTTAGCTCATGAGGAGGAAACAGAGCAGAGTTTCCATTCCAATGTTTTTTATGCACATTTACAAAATTTCAACAGAATAAAGTTCTGACAATGACTTTTACACGACACAGACTAGCATGACGGCTCAATTAAATGATCGCTGTAATGGTCAGAGTTGAACACTGTAATGGTCAGAGTTGATCACTATAATGGTCAGAGTTTGATCACTATAATGGTCAGAGTTGAACACTGTAATGGTCAGAGTTGATCACTATAATGGTCAGAGTTTGATCGTTGTAATAGAGTTTGATGGGTGTAATAGTCAGAGTTGATCACTGTAATGGTCAGAGTTGAACACTGTAATGGTCAGAGTTGATCACTATAATGGTCAGAGTTGATCACTGTAATGGTCAGAGTTGATCACTATAATGGTCAGAGTTGATCACTGTAATAGTCAGAGTTGATCACTGTAATGGTCAGAGTTGATCACTGTAATAGTCAGAGTTGATCACTGTAATGGTCAGAGTTGATCACTGTAATGGTCAGAGTTGATCACTGTAATGGTCAGAGTTGATCACTATAATGGTCAGAGTTGATCACTGTAATAGTCAGAGTTGATCACTGTAATAGTCAGAGTTGATCACTGTAATGGTCAGAGTTGATGACTGTAATGACCAGAGTTGATGACTGTAATGGTCAGAGTTGATCACTGTAATGGTCAGAGTTTGATCGTTGTAATAGAGTTTGATGGGTGTAGGAGATGGGAGAGACTCTTTATACACACATTTAAGAAAATTCAAGATGAATCAATATTAAATATATAATATTTATATAAGGTATAAACGAACAGAAAATTAAGACCATGATCTGTAGACCTCTGGTGTTTGTAACCAATTTTAAACTATTTTTTTGTATTTGGACAACAGACATGTTTTTAGTCATTCCAATGATTCAAGAACTCTTTAATACTGCAACTTAGTAAGTATAGACAACTCATACCTGTTACAAATTTAAAATGTCTGTGTTTAAATTAGACATGACATCAAAATGTAGCGGGAACCAGCTTTGCACTTACATAACAGGCTGAAAGTATCAGGGTCAGTGGCTGAAATGAGAATTTGTGCTTTTATGTTGCTCAACTTGAATTATGAAATAATTTTTTTTTAATTATCTTATTGAAATATTGTGCAGACTTATTTCAAATGTTGGCATTCAAGCAATCTGACAATAACAGTTCTGGACCCTGGACCACCGACTTGGGTACACCCGGTCAACTCTGAAACTTGTTTTCAGGCCCAGGAGCGGTCCAGAGGCACAATCTCTGGTCCCCCTGAAGTCAGTGGTCTAGAGTTCACTTCCAGTGAACTCGACTTTATTGCGTTAGACCCATTTCAAGTTTCTGGTTGGCGGGGAAAGAATTGCTGTGGACCAAAAGCTCTCTGTTCATAAGTCACTCAAAGCATCCTGCCGCACGAGAATACAGCGGTCACCAATCAGCTAGTTGGACCCAATTACTGCAGATATTTAGCCAGAGTCTTCGGTTCTGTGGTAATAACCACATTACTGTCTGTTACTGCTTATGTTTATTTTTACAAAGCTAGCAGTGCTTCCAAACCTTTGGCCTGCAGCGTAGTGTTGTAAGGCCGGCCGTTGCACAACTCCACAAAGTATGTACGATGTAAAGACCAGCAACAGTGAGATGTTTGCGTATGCGCTAGTTCCCGTAGTCACTCGCTAGAGTGGTCGGCACTCGAGTAACGCCGCAAAGCTTTTTAGCTCCGAACAGAAGCCAGCAGACCTCAAACGCCTGGAAGGACGTGTGTGCGAAGCTCCCTCTTAGGCTGATGGCACTGCTGACATGAGATCGACGAGGAAACTACAAGGATTCATTACTTTCTCTTTTACAAAAGACTGATAAATGATGAAGCAGAACAGGGGCACCTTTTGATAGCTGCAGCTCTTCTGTGAAGAACGTAAACAGACAGAGGAGCTGTATCAAATATAAAAGGCATTTAAGAAAAAGAAAAAAAAACACACTTTTAAAGAGGCATTTGAAATGGCTGCGGTCCAATCAGAGCATTAGGACGGGGAGGACCTGGGAGGCAGTCCGTATCGTTTTCAATCCAGACAGAAAATAGCACAAAGAGGTTTGGCCGAGAATCAGAGAGAGGGACGAAGACGGATGTGTTATGTGAGCGGGACGGGGTAAACGAGGACAGATAGAGTAATGAAGCTGTAATCCACCTCCCGCTCATTACGCTGGATCTGTCACGGTGTTACAAATGAACATTCCACCGTGCATGTGCTCTGAAACTGGGAAGACAAGATAGAGACCAAGATAAAAAGAGTGTACAGACGTGATGGGCGCGTCCCAAATCGCTTACTACTCAGCAGTGAAATCAGTAGGCGAGAGTGGATATGGAATTCAAGTTTATTTGTGTAGCACTTTTTATACGATGTTGTCTCAAAGCAGCTTTACAGAGTTTTGAAAACAGACAGTTACAACATATACACCCCAGTGAGCAAGACCACCTCCCTCAGACTGGAGGAAGAAACCTTGGGAGGAACCAGACTCACAAGGGGAGACCCGTCCTCCTCTGATCAAACAGTATTTACAGTTTAAACTAAATACCAAAGAAAGGAGCATCTGTTTGAAATCTGGATAGCAAAGCTTTAGAAGCTGCACAGGTAGAGGCAGTCTCTGACTGAGGCAGTCTCTGACTGAGGCAGTCTCTGACCGAGGCAGTCTCTGACCGAGGCAGTCTCTGACCGAGGCAGTCTCTGACTGAGTCTTTATGTAAAGTGGGCGTGAGCTGAAATGGTCCCATCCTATCTCAATGCTGGTGCATCTGGATGGTACAGTGATGTAACTGAGGGTGTAGCAGTTCACACAAAGTGCGTCTGAATACTCAGTAGGCACTGAATAGTAGGCAAACGGTACCCAGATGACCTCCTGACTCGCAGCACACTCCACCATATCACTTAGTACTGATACTTTTAGACCACCATATCACTTAGTCCTGAGACTTTTAGACCACCATATCACTTAGTCCTGATACTTTTAGACCACCATATCACTTAGTCCTGAGACTTTTAGACCACCATATCACTTAGTCCTGAAACTTTTAGACCACCACATCACTTAGTCCTGATACTTTTAGACCACCATATCACTTAGTCCTGATACTTTTAGACCACCATATCACTTAGTCCTGATACTTTTAGACCACCATATCACTTAGTCCTGAAACTTTTAGTCAAACCACACCCACAACAGCAGCTCGTCCTGAGTGTAAACAGTGTCTAACTAAAAAACCAACGTTATTCATGACAACAGCCTAGCAACCAGCCTAGCAACCAGCTCCACTCAGATATAGAGGTGCAGTTATTGTAGTAGATATGATGAAAGTGAACTCGCTCTCATACGACTCTATACATCTTCAGAACTCAGCTACGTTAGCTTAGCATAACCACCCAACTTAGCAATCGAAGCTAACGTTAGCTAACATCAGCTGAAGCAGGCTCAGTAGCGGTGCTGACCCGGTTGCTGGTTTCCTTACACGCCCATACAGACTTAAGATCCAGTCGTCGTGTAAGCCTACGTCCCATAGTGATAATCTTCAGACTGAGATGATCTACAGAGGACGGAGTGAGAGGACGCTCCTTTCCAGTGTGTCTGTTTAGAGTTGAGAGGTTTAGTCCACTTTCTGGATATTTGGGGGTCTTTGGGCCGGGGGTCTCACTGTACATCCAATTACTGCAGCTAAAAACAATAACACCTTTCTGTCACTGTGCACTCCTGTAAGTGCGTCTTCTATTGGTGTTGTCTACCATAACGTCACACCTACAGCAGTTTCTGACCAGGGGGCGGAGCTAAACAGTCTTTTAAGCTGTATTTCTTGATTTTAATAATCACAAGTTAGGATCTCAGACTCCACTGTGTTTATGTGATTGACATTTTTATATTAGCCGGTGTTTAGCCTTTAAAGAAATTGGTTAATTTAGTATAGTGAGCTACACTGCTGCCCTCCATGCTGTAGACTGGGGTTTGATTCCCCACCTGAGGACATCTGGTTACTATCACCACCACTGTGAACAAACCTGACTCTGTGAATTTCTCTAGAATGAAGCTTTTCTCATCAATGCATTCCAAATGACTTTGTTTACGATGTTTACGATGTTTATGATTTAATTAATGAGACATTTTTTTAAAAATTGGTGGAATGTCTCTTAATAATCCTAGATTTAATTGATCTTATTGGTTTAGAGGCATTATCATGTGTCACTTCACACTCAGCAGCCGTCCTCCGTACGGACTCACTTCCCAAAATATCTGAGGCCTCTTTTCAGACATGCCATCAGCCTGTGGTTCTCTTTGTGTCTGCACCTCCTGCCCAGGCCGGAACCAGCAGGAGCGGAGTATTGTTTTAGCTTCAGATTTGTGTTTTTCTGCAGGCCTCTGCCGTCACCGTCCGTTCTGCTTGGGGGTTCGACTGAAGCTTCCTCTGGTGACACACACACACACACACACACATGACTTTATATAGCTGCTAATCATTGAGGAATGTATGCGACCGTAGTCCTCGGTAAGTATATAGTGGAACGTTTTAATGTAGAAATAAATCAGTTTGATTCGTCACGGCCGATCTCATTTCTGGGGTCCTTTTTTAGACTCCGCTGTCGTTCTATATTCCTTTCTCTTCCTCTAACACTCACTTTCCACCCCTGAACTGGGGCTAGTTTCACGCTGGGCCTGGTTTCCAGTGTGAAAAGCAGTTAAAGAGTACTGTGATGTCAGAGGATCTGGTGAACCTGTGAAGGACGAGGGTGAGAAACACTTCATCCTCCGAACTGGGCCTGAAAGTAAATAACTTCTATCACAGGAACATAAACAAACCTTTAAATCTTTACCTGCAATGAGTTAGTGGAGTTTCATGGTCAGTAAAGAGAGTTGCAGAGCAGGCCGGAAGGTTTGGTGTGCAGAATGTTCCTTCAGCTCAGCACTGGAGCTCTGAGGGTAATGTAGCTAGCAAGCTTGTCCCCCACCAGGTATCATGTAAACTGCAGTCGTGGGCTGAAGGTTAATGATCGGAAGGTCGCTGGTTTGATCCTCTGGACCAACAGGCCACGACTGAAGTGCCCTTGAGCAAAACACCTAACCTCCCAACCTCTCACCGGCCGTCGTAGATAGGACTACCCACTGCTCCAGGGACCTGTGCTCACTGCCCCCTAGTGTGTATGGTCACTAATGTGTGTATATGTGGGTGTTTCACTGCCCCCTAGTGTGTATGTTCACTAGTGTGTGTGTATGTGGGTGTTTCACTGCCCCCTAGTGTGTATGTTCACTAGTGTGTGTGTATGTGGGTGTTTCACTGCCCCCTAGTGTGTATGTTCACTAGTGTGTGTGTATGTGGGTGTTTCACTGCCCCCTAGTGTGTATGTTCACTAGTGTGTGTGTATGTGGGTGTTTCACTGCCCCCTAGTGTGTATGTTCACTAGTGTGTGTGTATGTGGGTGTTTCACTGCCCCCTAGTGTTTATGTTCACTAGAGTGTGTATGTGGGTATTTCACTGCCCCCTAGTGTGTATGTTCACTAGTGTGTGTGTGTGTGTGTGTGTGTGTTTGACTGCCCCCTAGTGTGTATGTTCACAAATGTGTGTGTGTATGTGGGTGCTTCACTGCCCCCTAGTGCCTGTGTTCACTAGAGTGTGTATGTTCACTAGAGTGTGTATGTGGGTATTTCACTGTCCCCTAGTGTGTATGTTCTCTAATGTGTGTGTATGTGGGTGTTTCACTGCCCCCTAGTGTTTATGTTCACTAGAGTGTGTATGTGGGTATTTCACTGCCCCCTAGTGTGTATGTTCACTAGTGTGTGTGTGTGTGTGTGTGTGTGTGTGTTTGACTGCCCCCTAGTGTGTATGTTCACAAATGTGTGTGTGTATGTGGGTGCTTCACTGCCCCCTAGTGCCTGTGTTCACTAGAGTGTGTATGTTCACTAGAGTGTGTATGTGGGTATTTCACTGTCCCCTAGTGTGTATGTTCTCTAATGTGTGTGTATGTGGGTGTTCCACTGCCCCCTAGTGTGTATGTTCACTAGTGTGTGTGTGTGTGTGTATGTGTGTGTTTGACTGCCCCCTAGTGTGTATGTTCACTAGTGTGTGTGTATATGTGGGTGTTTTACTGCCCCCTAGTGTGTATGTTCACTAGTGTGTGTGTATTTGTGGATGTTTCACTGCCCCCTAGTGTGTATGTTCACTAGTGTGTGTGTATGTGGGTGTTCCACTGCCCAGTAGTGTGTATGTTCACTAGTGTGTGTGTTTTACTGCCCCCTAGTGTGTATATGTTCACTAATGTGTGTGTATATGTAGGTGTTTCACTGCCCCCAAGTGTATGTGTTCACTAATGTGTGTGTATATGTGGGTGTTTCACTGCATCAACTGCATTGAGGTCAAACTCCTCAGTGTGTAAACACAAGTGGCAACTGGTTGATAATTCTAATTGTGTAAATCATTAATTTTTCTCTTACACTGTGATAGAAAAACAGATTTTAATAAATAATCTTTAATAATTGTGTGATAGTCTCTGAAAATAAAGTGGCTGTGGAAGAAAACACAGTGTTGTGAGTTTAGGCTTATCACCCAATAAAAGAAGAGGTAACTCTGTATTGGGGTAGATGTTTCTCAAATGCTTACTTTACATCTCACCACCATCCAAACAAATATTTCTATTTCACAGTTGTACTTTATATTGTGTGAAAATGTATTCATGAATGGACCAATAGAAATGCTCCAAAATCATTTACCTTACCTTAAATTACAAGTTCAGATGCTTTCCAGTCTCTTGTAAAATTCTTTTTTTGTTTTTTTTTATGCTACATTTAACTAATTATCTATTAAATACATAGTTTTTCCATTTACATTTATATACACAGCCACTGTATACATGCACCTCATAATGCACATCCATTTAGTTTTATATGCTATTTACTTACTTACTCTATGGTCATATGACAATACACCACATCCTCTGTATAATATATTATATTATAATTCTTAATATATGTTTCTTTTATTTATGTATCTGTACATTTATGGGAGGTTATTTTGATACTGCTTACTTTTCACTGTACTTCTGTGCTGCTGTAAAACCTCACCTTCCCTCTGGGATTAATAAAGTTCTCTATCTATCTATGTAGCCATTTATCCATCTATCCATCTACACTGATCTCAACCTAAAATCTAAACCCAACCCTGGTACTAATCGAAACCTCAATGGAGTTGTGGAGAATGATAATCTACTGACAGACCAAACGTTCTCATTTTAAAGGATGATGCAGAACATCAAAACAAAATCCTTCAATTCTCCTTAATAAGCTCCGCCCCCCTAATTTGTGATGCCTTTTCTTAAAGCAAATGAAACCCGGCTGGTGAACTTGTTTTATATCTTGGTGGTTTTAAAAGTTGTTATATACTGTATGGATAAATACCATGATATAAACTTAGAGTAAACAACGACACAGCAAATAATGTAGCTAGTATGTTGTAACGCTGGGTTTACTTTGGATCAGAAAATGAGGTTAAAAGACTTAAATAAAAAAAGGTGGGGGTTCCTTTTCCTGTGCACAGCTAACAGCGATAAAGCAAAATCAAGTTCATCTGCAATGAGCTTCAAGCAGGTGTAATAAAAGAGTCTCACCAGGTTCCTGAATATCCAGTCCACTCTCTAAAACTCTTCAATCCCAAGTGAAGTTGATGTAGTTCGCCAACAATCCACTTAGTTTCAGCTCTGCAGGACGAAAGATGACTGTAAAAAGATCCGTACGCCACTTGTATTTGGCCAGTAGAGCTATAAACCTGAATTTGGAACAATCTAGAACTGAATACAGACCAAATCCAGCAGGAACAAAAAAAAAACCTTCTAATAAATAAACGATGTTTTTGTCTACTTGAAGATAAAAGCTACACGGGTCTTCAGAACATCCTTATATGTTACTCACGTAGAGCCAAAGACTGTGACGTTCCTCAGCATAGGCTGAAGGAACATAACCAAGAAGCATAGGCAGGTCTACCAAGCCTCAGGTTCACGTTTCCCTCCAAACTCTGTCTTCCTCTCCCGCTCAACACTCACCCTGAGGATTACCACTGCCCCCTAGCTACTGGGAAAGGAAACACCCCAGTGACCGTGACTGCACCTTGCCACAAGGTTGCCGCAAAGCTGATCAGTAGCTATCACAAACACTAGCAAACAGAAACAAAACAGTCTCGACCTACTGCTCAAACTTTCCCATTCCTGATCACATACAGGCAACAGGTGGAAAAGAAAGATTCATACAGGAAACCAACTTCAGCATCAAGGTGCGTCTGAAATCGTCTACTAGTCAGTAGGTACTGGATTAGAGTCAGTACGTACTGCTGGAGCGGTAGACTAGTAGGTAGTTTCAGTAGGAGAGTTTTAGTATCTACACAATCTCAGACGTACTACGTCCACCATATTACCAGCGTCCTGTGACGCAGCACGTCAGACCACCACCGTAAACGTCCTGCTATTCATTAAAAGCTCGTTTACTGACAGATTTAGATCTTTTAGTGACTCTGATCTGAGTTTTTATCTGATTATGTATCAGACGGTGTGGAGCTGTAGATCAGAGAAGATGAAACAGGAGGAATGTAATCATTGTTTATCTCAGCAGTAGCACTAACTCCTGTAGCGGCAGTTCACTAGCCGTAGCTACGTACACACAGCCGACGTTCAGCTTTACACTGTTTATTTACTCCACTCTGAATTCATCCACCGCTCCAGGTGAATCATGGGATACACAGTGTGCTGTGTTCGCCTACATAAACATAGCTGCTGATTCAGGAGGTCATCCGGGTACCGTTCACTACTACTAAATACCTACTGAGTATTCAGACATACTAGCCACGCTCACCTACTAATTTACTACTGAGTATTCAGACATACTAGCCACGCTCACCTACTGATTTACTACTGAGTATTCAGACATACTAGCCTCACTCACCTACTGATTTACTACTGAGTATTCAGACATACTAGCCACACTCACCTACTGATTTACTACTGAGTATTCAGACATACTAGCTTCACTCACCTACTGATTTACTACTGAGTATTCAGACTTACTAGCCGCGCTCACCTACTGATTTACTACTGAGTATTCAGACATACTAGCCACGCTCGCCTACTGATTTACTACTGAGTATTCAGACATACTAGCCTCACTCACCTACTGATTTACTACTGAGTATTCAGACATACTAGCCACGCTCACCTACTGATTTACTACTGAGTATTCAGACATACTAGCCTCGCTCGCCTACTGATTTACTACTGAGTATTCAGACATACTAGCTTCACTCACCTACTGATTTACTACTGAGTATTCAGACATACTAGCCGCGCTCACCTACTGATTTACTACTGAGTATTCAGACATACTAGCCGCGCTCACCTACTGATTTACTACTGAGTATTCAGACATACTAGCCGCGCTCACCTACTGATTTACTACTGAGTATTCAGACATACTAGCCTCACTCACCTACTGATTTACTACTGAGTATTCAGACATACTAGCCTCACTCACCTACTGATTTACTACTGAGTATTCAGACATACTAGCCACGCTCACCTACTGATTTACTACTGAGTATTCAGACATACTAGCTTCACTCACCTACTGATTTACTACTGAGTATTCAGACATACTAGCCTCACTCACCTACTGATTTACTACTGAGTATTCAGACATACTAGCCACACTCACCTACTAATTTACTACTGAGTATTCAGACATACTAGCCACGCTCACCTACTGATTTACTACTGAGTATTCAGACATACTAGCCTCACTCACCTACTGATTTACTACTGAGTATTCAGACATACTAGCCACGCTCACCTACTGATTTACTACTGAGTATTCAGACATACTAGCTTCACTCACCTACTGATTTACTACTGAGTATTCAGACATACTAGCCACGCTCACCTACTGATTTACTACTGAGTATTCAGACTTACTAGCCGCGCTCACCTACTGATTTACTACTGAGTATTCAGACATACTAGCCACGCTCGCCTACTGATTTACTACTGAGTATTCAGACATACTAGCCACACTCGCCTACTGATTTACTACTGAGTATTCAGACATACAAGCCACGCTCGCCTACTGATTTACTACTGAGTATTCAGACATACTAGCCACACTCGCCTACTGATTTACTACTGAGTATTCAGACATACAAGCCACGCTCGCCTACTGATTTACTACTGAGTATTCAGACATACTAGCCACACTCACCTACTGATTTACTACTGAGTATTCAGACATACTAGCCGAAGAACTGATACTTCTGTCTTCGTTTGTCATTTTGTCAGAGCGTCTTCTCTTTGGCTGTTTCTCGGCCTTCACTTCTTCTTGACCAGGCTTGGAGTTCAGCACTGTTCCTGCTGCTGATTGGCTGGAAGGCTTTTGCGTGTTCACATTTCCAGAGCAGGGCTGTGTACAATCACCGATTAACACTTGTTAGATGAATTCCACCACAGTTAATTATATGTACTGGGTTTGGTGTTAGATATTAAATATATAAATATATACTGAAATTTAGATGATCTGTAAATTGCATAAAATCTTAGGAATTAAAGCTTAATCGGAATTTAACACGTATATCGTCGCTAGCCAATGAAAAACATGTATATTAATTTTTGTCTATTTTGAGTTTTCTACATCATTTGAACACGCCAGTGGTCGTTTACATTGTGCTCCATACCAGCTTAGAAAGAATTCTGGTTCCATTGACTTGTATTAAAATTAAAGTATGTTTTTGCTCTCTCCTGTAAAGTTGCAATTTTGGAGATACTCGTATTTCATTGGACAGTGATGACAGTAAAAAGTTATAGAACTTTCCAAAGATGTGACTACATAAGAATATATAGAAATGATAGGAATAATTAAAGACAATGCAAATGTAACATAAGCTTATAACTAAGTTAAACACTATTGTACAGCAAACACTTTAATCTTTTTTATACATTTGTATGCCAGTTTGAGAGGTTTAAACAGAAAGAAACAGCAAAAATCAAACAAACATACTGCAATAAATATGTATTATATCAGTATTAGCAAAATATTTATCCTATAAATAAATACCATAAATAATAATATGTATTTTTTATATGTATAAAGTTTTTGTCACAGTTTCTTAAATATAAATATAAAAATAAAACAGAAGAATGGATCAAATCCAGGATTTAAAAGAGCTGCTATTGTTCTCCACTGTGTTTTGCTGTGTTTCTTCTGTGTTTAATGCCGTGTCTGAATTCACTGCAGAGCGTTTTCAGAGCTCGACCACTGTGTGAAGATTTTCGGGCTTTGGAAAGCAAGCGGCTGTGGGTATATGTGAGTGGAGTCGGGGCAGCTGTCAGAGTCGGAGTGCTTTTCATGTGGAGTTAATGCTGTTTCTGGCCGCTCATCCTACACATACTATAAATACAGCCTGTGGAATCGGCCATATCCTCTCCCTAACTAGAGCTTCCTCTCTGGAGCCAAACCTGAAAACAAAACTGAGTGACAGAGACACACACAGACACACACAGACACACACAGACTCACACAGACACACACAGACCCACACAGACCCATACAGACACACATAGACTCACACAGACACACACAGACCCATACAGACCCATACAGACTCACACAGACACACACACAGACACACACAGACACACACAGACACACACAGACACACATAGACTCACACAGACACACACAGACCCACACAGACACACATAGACTCACACAGACACACACAGACACACACAGACCCATACAGACACACATAGACTCACACAGACACACACAGACACACACAGACACACACACAGACACACACAGACACACACACAGACACACACAGACACACACAGACACACACAGACACACATAGACTCACACAGACACACACAGACCCATACAGACTCACACAGACACACACACAGACACACACAGACACACACAGACACACACAGACACACATAGACTCACACAGACACACACAGACCCACACAGACCCATACAGACTCACACAGACACACACAGACACACACAGACTCACACAGACACACACAGACACACACAGACACACACACAGACACACACACAGACACACACAGACCCACACAGACCCACACAGACCCACACAGACACACACAGACACACACAGACACACACACAGACACACACAGACACACACACAGACACACACAGACACACACAGACACACACAGACACACATAGACTCACACAGACACACACAGACCCACACAGACACACACAGACCCATACAGACACACACAGACCCATACAGACCCATACAGACCCATACAGACACACACAGACTCACACAGACACACACAGACACACACAGACACACACAGACCCATACAGACACACACAGACACACACAGACACACACAGACACAGACAGACACAAACAGACCCACACAGACACACACAGACACACACAGACCCACACAGACACACACACAGACACACACAGACACACACATACACACACACAGACTCACACATACACACACAGACACACACAGACCCACACAGACACACACAGACACACACAGACACACACACAGACACACACAGACACACACAGACACACACACAGACACACACACAGACCCACACAGACACACACAGACACACACAGACACACACACAGACACACACAGACCCATACAGACACACACAGACCCATACAGACACACACAGACACACACAGACACACACAGACACACACACAGACACACACAGACACACACAGACACACACAGACACACATAGACTCACACAGACACACACAGACCCACACAGACCCATACAGACTCACACAGACACACACACAGACACACACAGACACACACAGACACACACAGACACACATAGACTCACACAGACACACACAGACCCACACAGACCCATACAGACTCACACAGACACACACAGACACACACAGACACACACAGACCCACACAGACACACACAGACACACACACAGACACACACAGACACACACACAGACACACACAGACACACACAGACACACACAGACACACATAGACTCACACAGACACACACAGACCCACACAGACCCATACAGACTCACACAGACACACACAGACACACACACAGACACACACAGACACACACACAGACACACACAGACACACACAGACACACACAGACACACATAGACTCACACAGACACACACAGACCCACACAGACCCATACAGACTCACACAGACACACACAGACACACACAGACCCATACAGACCCATACAGACCCATACAGACACACACAGACTCACACAGACACACACAGACACACACAGACACACACACAGACACACACAGACACACACACAGACACACACAGACACACACAGACACACATAGACTCACACAGACACACACAGACCCACACAGACCCATACAGACTCACACAGACACACACAGACACACACAGACCCATACAGACCCATACAGACCCATACAGACACACACAGACTCACACAGACACACACAGACACACACAGACACACACAGACACACACAGACCCATACAGACACACACATACACACACAGACACACACAGACACAGACAGACACAAACAGACACACACAGACACACACAGACACACACAGACACACACACAGACACACACAGACACACACATACATACACACACACAGACTCACACATACACACACAGACACACACAGACCCACACAGACACACACAGACACACACAGACACACACAGACACACACACAGACCCACACAGACACACAGACACACACAGACACACACACAGACACACACAGACCCATACAGACACACACAGACACACACAGACACACACAGACACACACAGACACACACAGACCCACACAGGCACACACAGACACACACAGACCCACACAGACACAAACAGACACAAACAGACACACACAGACACACACACATACACACACAGACCCACACAGACACACACAGACCCACACAGACACACACACAGACACACACAGACCCACACAGACACACACACAGACACACACAGACACACACAGACACACACAGACCCACACAGACACACACATAGACACACACAGACACACACACAGACTCACACAGACACACACAGACACACACAGACACACACAGACCCATACAGACCCATACAGACTCACACAGACACACACAGACACACACAGACACACATACAGACACACACAGACACACACACAGACACACACACAGACACACACACAGACACACACAGACACACACACAGACACACACAGACACACACAGACACACATAGACACACACAGACACACACAGACACATACAGACACACACACAGACCCACACAGACCCATACAGACACACACAGACACACACAGACACACACAGACACACACAGACCCACACAGGCACACACAGACACACACAGACCCACACAGACCCACACAGACACAAACAGACACACACAGACACACACACATACACACACAGACCCACACAGACACACACAGACCCACACAGACACACACACAGACACACACAGACCCACACAGACACACACACAGACACACACAGACACACACAGACACACACAGACCCACACAGACACACACATAGACACACACAGACACACACACAGACTCACACAGACACACACAGACACACACAGACACACACAGACCCATACAGACCCATACAGACTCACACAGACACACACAGACACACACAGACACACATACAGACACACACAGACACACACACAGACACAC
>CM038719.1:43030356-43047856 GCA_021613375.1 Megaleporinus macrocephalus | reverse complement strand
CACACACACACACAGCACACACAATACACATACACCAACACACACACACACATACATAACACATTACACACACACCCACATACACACAGCACACACACTCACCCACACACACACACAAACACATACATACTACGTACACACACACACACACTAACACATACACACACACACACTAACACATACACATACTCACACACACACACACTAACACATACATATACTTACACACACACACACACTAACACACACACTAACACATACACATACTTACACACACACACACACACACTAACACACACACTAACATACACACACACACTAACACATACACATACTTACACACACACACACACTAACACATACACATACTTACACACACACACACTAACACATACAAATACACACACACACACACTAACACATACATATACTTACACACACACACTAACACATACACACACACACACACACACACTAACACATACACATACTCACACACACACACACTAACACATACACATACTTACACACACACACACACACACACACACACACACACACACACTAACACATACATTATACATACATGTATACTTATAATAACACATACACACACACATACATACATATATACACTAACACATATACACACACACACACTAACACATACACATACACAAACAAAACACATATATACACACATATACATACTAACACACACATACATACATACATACTAACACATACACATACACACACATACATACATACATCATACATACATACATACTTACATAAATACACACACAAACACATATACATACATACATGAATACACACACCCACAAACTCACGAACACACACACATACATACTTACTTACATACCTACACTAGCACATATACATACTAACACATACACACACACATACTTACACTAACACATATACATACACACACAAAACACATATACATACACACACATATACATACTAACACATACACACACATACATACTTACACTAACACATACATACACACACAAACCACATATACATACACACACATATACATACTAACACATACACACACATACATACACTAACACATATACATACACACACACACACTAACACATATAACTACATACATACATACATACACACATACACACACAAACTCACACACATAGACACACACAATAACATACTAACACATACATACACATATACACACACACACACACACACACACACACCCACACACACACACCTACTTACATACATACACTAACACATATACATACACACACAAACTCACAAACACATACACACAATAATATACTAACACATACACATATATACACAAACTCACATACATGCATACAAATAAACACACACACACACAAATATATATACATACATACACCCACAAACTCACACACACATACTGACACATACACACACACATATAATTGCCATATATATATATATATATATATATATATATATATATATATATATATATACACACAGTGGTAGTCTATCTATACAGTGTCGCCTCATAGTAGATACTAACACAGCCCCAGTTACCCCAGAGCTCAATACAGAACCCAAATAACACGTTTATCTGTGTGTATGTGCATATATATATATATGATTGTGCAATGTTTTCAGTAATTTAGATTTGAATCTGTATGATGTGTATCTGTCAGGAAGCCCTTAATGAAAGTAAATGAAATAAATAAGCTGCTGTTCTCAGAATAATGACCTGACTTGTAAGACTGAACTTTAGAAAAATATCTGTAGATGTATTTATAAAAACTGAACTGAACTTCTGGAAGCAAGTCTGATAAAAAGGTATGTAGTAATAAACACTGTAAATACTGTAAATCTGCTATAGTATTTAATTACTGAGGCTTCAGTGTAACTGTCTATTCAGTGTGCTGTCTGTACTATTACCCCGATGATCAAACATACATGACTACAGACGGGGGCTGAGGATTAGACGTGTGAGGACTGTTAAGGGTGGTCTCTGACCTTCGCACAGCACTGCAGAAGTTAATCAGATGAATGGATTTGAACTTGAGAGTAAAAAAAAAAAAGAGCCTCGAAAAATTCCAACATACAGCTGGGCTCCACATAAAGCCAGCTCCACTGTAACTGTTTACAGGTCTCACTGTATCAGCGGGTCCAGCCTGACCACCCAAACGCGGGTTAACACAGGCCGCATTTATTTACACTGGACTTTAACAATCTCCTGGCCTCTGGCGCACAGACGGCCTATTGTACGCGTTTAAGAGCTCGGCCTGAGCGATGCGCCCACAATGTCCCCCTCTGTGCCGCGTGCATGATGAGGGTACGTGCGGAAGACCCTAAAACCACCCGGCGTGCAGAGGTCAGCAGGGATCCGGTTACAGATCAGCGCCCCTGAAACGAACACACTTGGCACCCTCACAGTTAATGTCACCGTTAATGTCTGACATCACTCTGAAAACACTTGTAAAGCACACACACACACACACGCACTGACACACACACACACACACACACTGACAGGCCAAACATCTCTCTTCCACAATGAGCACTTATTCTCCACTTTGTCCGCCGCACAGCCGGCTCCCTTTACCCGGCTCGCTCGTCCAGCATCGTTTTAAAGTCACTAATAAAACGTAATTGAAGATCATTAGCGACTAATTCAGGGTTTTTAGGAGTTTAAGGTGTCCAGCGCAGCGTCAGCTCTGTCAGGACTGTCGTGTTGATCTGCGCTCCTGGGTTTCTGGACAGAGGTCTCAGGTGTAGGAGGTGAACACTGCATACAGCTACGATAATTAACGAATCATTCGTTATGTTTTAACAGACCTTACATACACCAGGTCGTCACAAACATAAATAAAGAGACTGGATTAAGATTTCACACACATCCAAATATCTTATAATTCATTTATAACATAATATAAACCTTTAATCATACATACTATTTCAGATACATTCACTAAAATCACTATGAATCTTAGAAAACTTTAATAATTAATCTTCTTCATCTCTCATCTCTTCTTTCTCCCTCCCCTTCCAACACATCCCTCACCACGTACCCCAGAACAACACACACTCACACACACACACACACACACACACACACACACTCACAGCTACGGTCACCACTACACCACCATACTAACCACTACACCACCATACTAACCACTACACCACCATACTAACCACTACACCACCGTACTAACCACTACACCACCGTACTAACCACTACACCACCATACTAACACTACACCACCATACTGACCACTACACCACCATACTAACCACTACACCACTATACTAACCACTACACCACCATACTAACCACTACACCACCATACTAACCACTACACCACCGTACTAACCACTACACCACCATACTAACCACTACACCACCATACTAACCACTACACCACCCTACTAACCACTACACCACCATACTAACCACTACACCACCGTACTAACCACTACACCACCATACTAACCACTACACCACCATACTAACCACTACACCACCATACTAACCACTACACCACCGTACTAACCACTACACCACCATACTAACCACTACACCACCATACTAACCACTACACCACCTTACTAACCACTACACCACTATACTAACCACTACACCACCATACTAACCACTACACCACCGTACTAACCACTACACCACCGTACTAACCACTACACCACCGTACTAACCACTACACCACCATACTAACCACTACACCACCGTACTAACCACTACACCACCATACTAACCACTACACCACCATACTGACCACTACACCACCATACTAACCACTACACCACCGTACTAACCACTACACCACCATACTAACCACTACACCACCATACTAACCACTACACCACCGTACTAACCACTACACCACCGTACTAACCACTACACCACCATACTAACCACTACACCACCATACTAACCACTACACCACCGTACTAACCACTAGTATGGGTTGGTGTTTGTGTTTGTGCTGGTGTTGGTGTTGGATTGACTGTGTTCTGTAACTCTGTAGAAATACTTTAATGACTTCCAAAACACTAAGATAATAATTAAGATAAGATTAATAAGAAAATAATACATAAGAAGGTTTTAGTGTCTTTAGTGACTCGCTTGCTGCTGTTGTGTTTTCCGTTACTGATTCAGGAGCTTACGGTGTCACTGTTAGTACACAGACTGGCTGGTTTTAGTGTTTGTTGTACTGTTGGTGTTTGTTGTAGTGTTGGTGTTTGTGTTGGTGTTTGTTGTAGTGTTGGTGTTTGTTGTAGCGTTGGTGTTTGTATTGGTGGTGGTGTTTGTGTTGTAGTTTGTGTTGGTGTTTGTGTTATAGTTGGTGTTTGATTGACTGTGTTCTGTAACTCTGTAGAGCTGCTTCTCCGGGACCTCAGTGCCTGGTGGTGGTGTTTGTATTGGTGTTTGTGTTGGTGTTTGTTGTAGTTTGTGTTGGTGTTGGTGTTTGTGTTGTAGTTGGTGTTGGTGTTTGATTGACCGTGTTCTGTAACTCTGTAGAGCTGCTTCTCCGGGACCTCAGTGCCTGTTGGTGGTGTTTGTGTTGTAGTTTGTGTTGGTGTTTGTGTTGTAGTTTGTGTTGGTGTTTGTGTTGGTGTTTGTTGTAGTTTGTGTTGGTGTTTGTGTTGTAGTTGGTGTTGGTGTTTGATTGACTGTGTTCTGTAACTCTATAGAGCTGCTTCTCTGGGACCTCAGTGTCTGGTGGTGGTGTTTGTTGTAGTTTGTGTTGGTGTTTGTGCTGGTGTTTGTGTTTGATTGACTGTGTTCTGTAACTCTGTAGAGCTGCTTCTCCAGGACCTCAGTGCCTGGTGGTGGTGGTGGTGGTGGTGTTGTAGTTTGTGTTGGTGGTGGTGTTTGTGTTATAGTTGGTGTTTGATTGACTGTGTTGAACTCTGTAGAGCTGCTTCTCCGGGTCCTCAGTGCCTGGTGGTGGTGGTCTGGTTTGTGTTTGTGTTGGTGTTTGTTGTAGTTTGTGTTTGTGTTTGTGTTATAGTTGGCGTTTGATTGACTGTGTTCTGTAACTCTGTAGAGCTGCTTCTCCGGGACCTCAGTGCCTGGTGGTGGTGTTTGTTGTAGTTTGTGTTGGTGTTTGGTGTTTGTGTTGTAGTTGGTGTTGGTGTTTGATTGACTGTGTTCTGTAACTCTATAGAGCTGCTTCTCCGGGACCTCAGTGTCTGGTGGTGGTGTTTGTGTTGTAGTTTGTGTTGGTGTTTGTGTTATAGTTGATGTTTGATTGACTGTGTTCTGTAACTCTGTAGAGCTGCTTCTCCAGGTCCTTAGTGCCTGGTGGTGGTGTTTGTGTTTGTGTTATAGTTGGTGTTTGATTGACTGTGTTGAACTCTGTAGAGCTGCTTCTCCAGGTCCTCAGTGCCTGGTGGTGGTGTTTGTGTTTGTGTTATAGTTGGTGTTTGTGTTGTAGTTTGTGTTTGTGTTGGTGTTTGTTGTAGTTTGTGTTTGTGTTTGTGTTATAGTTGGTGCTTGATTGACTGTGTTGAACTCTGTAGAGCTGCTGGACCTCAGTGCCTGGTGGTGGTGTTTGTGTTGTAGTTGGTGTTGGTGTTTGTGTTTGTGTTATAGTTGGTGTTTGATTGACTGTGTTCTGTAACTCTGTAGAGCTGCTGGACCTCAGTGCCTGGTGGTGGTGTTTGTTGTAGTTGGTGTTGGTGGTGGTGGTGGTGGTGGTGGTGTTTGTGTTTATGTTTGTGTTATAGTTGGTGTTTGATTGACTGTGTTGAACTCTGTAGAGCTGCTTCTCCAGGTCCTCAGTGCCTGGTGGTGGTGGTGGTGTTGTAGTTTGTGTTGGTGTTTGTTGTAGTTGGTGTTGGTGTTTGTGTTTGTGTTATAGTTGGTGTTTGATTGACTGTGTTGAACTCTGTAGAGCTGCTTCTCCAGGTCCTCAGTGCCTGGTGGTGGTGGTGGTGTTGTAGTTGGTGTTGGTGTTTGTGTTTGTGTTATAGTTGGTGTTTGATTGACTTGATTGACTTTGAACTCTGTAGAGCTGCTTCTCCAGGTCCTCAGTGCTCGGTGGTGGTGGTGGTGGTGTTTGTTGTATTTGGTGTTGGTGTTTGTGTTTGTGTTATAGTTGGTGTTTGATTGACTGTGTTCTGTAACTCTGTAGAGCTGCTTCTCCAGGTCCTCAGTGCCTGGTGGTGGTGGTGGTGTTGTAGTTTGTGTTGGTGTTTGTTGTAGTTTGTGTTGGTGTTTGTTGTAGTTGGTGTTGGTGTTTGTGTTTGTGTTATAGTTGGTGTTTGATTGACTGTGTTGAACTCTGTAGAGCTGCTTCTCCAGGTCCTCAGTGCCTGGTGGTGGTGTTGTAGTTTGTGTTGGTGTTTGTTGTAGTTGGTGTTGGTGTTTGTGCTTGTGTTATAGTTGGTGTTTGATTGACTGTGTTGAACTCTGTAGAGCTGCTTCTCCAGGTCCTCAGTGCCTGGTGGTGGTGGTGGTGTTGTAGTTTGTGTTGGTGTTTGTTGTAGTTGGTGTTGGTGTTTGTGTTTGTGTTATAGTTGGTGTTTGTGTTGTAGTTTGTGTTTGTGTTGGTGTTTGTTGTAGTTTGTGTTGGTGTTTGTGTTATAGTTGGTGTTTGATTGACTGTGTTCTGTAACTCTGTAGAGCTGCTTCTCCAGGTCCTCAGTGCCTGGTGGTGGTGTTTGTGTTTGTGTTATAGTTGGTGTTTGATTGACTGTGTTGAACTCTGTAGAGCTGCTTCTCCAGGTCCTCAGTGCCTGGTGGTGGTGGTGGTGGTCTGGTTTGTGTTTGTGTTGGTGTTTGTTGTAGTTTGTGTTTGTGTTGGTGTTTGTTGTAGTTTGTGTTGGTGTTTGTGTTATAGTTGGTGTTTGATTGACTGTGTTGAACTCTGTAGAGCTGCTGGACCTCAGTGCCTGGTGGTGGTGGTGGTGTTGCAGTTTGTGTTGGTGTTTGTGTTGTAGTTGGTGTTGGTGTTTGTGTTTGTGTTATAGTTGGTGTTTGATTGACTGTGTTGAACTCTGTAGAGCTGCTTCTCCAGGTCCTCAGTGCCTGGTGGTGGTGGTGGTGTTGTAGTTTGTGTTGGTGTTTGTGTTGTAGTTGGTGTTGGTGTTTGTGTTTGTGTTATAGTTGGTGTTTGATTGACTGTGTTGAACTCTGTAGAGCTGCTTCTCCAGGTCCTCAGTGCCTGGTGGTGGTGGTGGTGTTGTAGTTTGTGTTGGTGTTTGTTGTAGTTGGTGTTGGTGTTTGTGTTTGTGTTATAGTTGGTGTTTGATTGACTGTGTTGAACTCTGTAGAGCTGCTTCTCCAGGTCCTCAGTGCCTGGTGGTGGTGGTGGTGGTGTTGTAGTTTGTGTTGGTGTTTGTTGTAGTTGGTGTTGGTGTTTGTGTTTGTGTTATAGTTGGTGTTTGATTGACTGTGTTGAACTCTGTAGAGCTGCTTCTCCAGGTCCTCAGTGCCTGGTGGTGGTGGTGGTGTTGTAGTTTGTGTTGGTGTTGGTGTTGTAGTTTGTGTTGTAGTTGGTGTTGGTGTTTGTGTTTGTGTTATAGTTGGTGTTTGTGTTGTAGTTTGTGTTGTAGTTTGTGTTGTAGTTTGTGTTGGTGTTTGTTGTAGTTGGTGTTGGTGTTTGTGTTTGTGTTATAGTTGGTGTTTGATTGACTGTGTTGAACTCTGTAGAGCTGCTTCTCCAGGTCCTCAGTGCCTGGTGGTGGTGGTGGTGGTGGTGGTGTTGTAGTTTGTGTTGGTGTTTGTGTTGTAGTTGGTGTTGGTGTTTGTGTTTGTGTTATAGTTGGTGTTTGATTGACTGTGTTGAACTCTGTAGAGCTGCTTCTCCAGGTCCTCAGTGCCTGGTGGTGGTGGTGGTGGTGGTGGTGGTGGTGTGGTTCGTGCTTTCCTCTTGCTGGTGCTCTGACAGCAGTTAAAGCTGCTTCTTCTGCTGTCAGAGACTTTCTCCTCTCCTTCTCGCAGCAGAGGCTCTCACGGCTAAAGCTAACTGACACTGAGCAAATTAGCTGCACCATCACTCACAGCCAGCCGGCGGAGGAACAGGAGGACAAATTCATCAGGACTTAAATCCCTCCGCCCGTCTGTCAGGGCCTCGGCCGCTTTCCTTTTTTTTTTTTGGCCTATTTTCCGACACATATTATTCTTTCCTGGTGTCTTTGTGAGCAGGAGGGGGAAGTGATGTGCTGCTGTTTTCTTTAGGGGGAAAAACTGAAATAAAAATAAAACACCTGTCCAAACAGCCAGGAGAGCGGCCTGTCACCCTGATGGCTGTGTTTTTTCCCTTTTCTTTCTTTTCTTTCACTCCGTTTCTTTTTCTTCCTTTTTTTAATGGTGGACACGAGGCGCCAGAGACGCACACACCAGTTCCAGGAGCAGCTTCGAGTTTCCATAACATCATCATCATCATCATCATCAACAACAACAACAGTAACAATAGCAACAACAGCAGCAGCAGCAGCAGCAACAAGCTAAAAGCAGCCTTGGTAGGAAAACTGTGATGCAATGTGTTTCTGATATATATATATATATATATATATATATATATACATACATATATACATACATATATATATATATATATATACATACATATATACATACATATATATATTTTATTTTTATTTTTCCATATATTTTGAAATTTTTAATAAAAATTGAATAATACATTTAATAAAAGAGCAAAAAAAAATGCAATTTGGTTTTGAAAAAAATATAAATATAAATATATATATTTTTTCCATTGTTTTGACATTCTTTATAAACATTAAACATTTAATATTACATTTAATAAAAGAGCAAAAACAAAAATGCAATATTGTTTTCATGGGAAACAAAAAAATATATTTTCTTGTAAATAGGCTGATGTTTAGAATTAGGGAACTGAGGGGAAGCAGGATAGATATGACAGACTAATCAAACTGCCATACAATAAACACTGCTTGAACTATTAAGTTAATAGTAGTTAATAAATACAGTCATATAAACTTTCCCAGTCACTTTCCAACCCTATTCTATTCAAACTAAATTCAAATACACACATTAAAAAGATTCTAAGCGGAAAACTGTAAAAACAGATATTGGCTGAGTTGAAGAAAACTTTAGCTCAAAAAATTTAGAAATGAATGTAGAATTAAACACGACAGCATCAGAATTCCATCATTTAAAACAGACGTTCAGAACTGATCATTTAATTGACTTATTTATTGACTCCTGCTGTTTATATCCAGAGAAAGTTTCATGATGAACGGACCAATAAAAATGCTCCAAAATCACATATGAAATTTTTTACATTAACTTACATTGAAGAATGTTTTGGTATATCGTTGCTGTCCAATTACAAATATGCACCTCAATTTTTAATAATTTTTATTTCTCTACAATATTTGAACACAACAGCTGCTGTTTACACTGAGTGAAAGTTTAGTGATGAATGGACCAATAGTTGTGCTCCCAGCAAAAATTGGTTCCATTGACCTATATTTTTACAAAGTAAAGAAGGTTTTCAGGTGAATTTGGACTATTATTATTATTATTATTATTAATTTTAAAGCATTTTAAAATTCAAAAGGGCTGAAAATTATATTTCTACTCATACTCAATAAAAACCTATTTGTTTAGTCTGGCTTTTATGTAGTGTTTTTTCTAAACTTTTTCTTAGTCTTAATATCCATACTTTTATGCTTTAATTGTATTTTTATTATTTGTAAGATTTAATGTTTTATTTTGTCAATTTTTTTCACTTTACTATTTATTTATTTTATTAATTACCTTTTATTTTTATATTAAATGTTTTTTTTATTATTATTATTATTTGTATTCTTTCTTTTTCACCTGTGAAGTACCTTAATCTTATTTGTCTGAAAGGTGCTATATAAATTGATATAGTTTGATTGATTGATCCATGGATCACTATTTACTATAACATTCAGAGCCCTAAGATATAAGATATTATCTTAATTATAATAAACACACTACAAACATTGGACTGGCAAGATGTAGATTGCACTTCAGCTTAGGCTAAAACTTTTATAAATGAAAAAGTGAAACAGTTGAGCGCTGTCAATCTCAATCTCAATAAAACTCAATTTTTTAATAGTTAGTTAAACGTTACTAGACCAACGTCATGCTACTGAAACCTCTCTACAACTGTGTTCCGTCTTGTTTCTTTATACCTGTGAAGTTAAACAGTATGAAAAGGAGCCGCTAAGCTAATTAAGTGTACAAACAGGGCACAAGCATGGCAACGTATCACCTGTCTAACCTGTCTAGGGCTCCTTTAAGTGAAGATGAAGGCTCAAAGGGCTTTTCCTTCATTAGCAGTGTGTGTGCGAGGCCTCTCTCTGTGTGAAAAATGCCCCGGCAGGGCTGAAATTACACCTCCCTGGGGTCTCCTCCGTCTCCAGCTGCATTGTCACACCTGCAGATGAGAAACAGCACGTCGGCCATGTTTCAGGACACTTCATACACCTGCTTTAACTGATACCGGCCCTATTGTTCGCCTCTCCATCGGGCTGCGGTTTCACATCAACCCAGACGCTTTAATCTGCCTCGCCTCGGCTCAGAAAGAGGCCGCTGCTAAGAGGAGCGCGCATTCGGGTTCTGGGAATACCGTCACAGTCTCACACTCCGTAACGCGCTCCTCAGAAGATCATTACTCACGACGATTGGGGAAGCTGGACTGGGGTGTTATTCCAGACTCCAGAGAAAACCTTCTTCCACGATCCACTTCCCCGTCAGGTTAACTCATCCTCGTTTAATCTCCGCCGCTGCCGATCCCTTCTTAGGTCTACATCTGCCGGCTGATGAGGCGACCAGCCCAGGGGAGCTGAACCGAGGACTTGAAGCATGACTACTTACCCGGATCACATTACACTCAATTACAGCTATAAACATATTCATACTGGACCATTTCCCTGACCGCATGATCTGCTACGGTAATAACACAAGCTCGGGATTTGGAGAAACGTATGTTTAACATCTGCAAGGGATAAAAGAATAACGAGCATCGTGATGCCTTGTAATATTTTAATAATGCTTACAAAACAACACGTTTTTTATTTCTAAATGTACAGAGTATATAACATCACTAGGACGAGTAAAGCTCGGGCTTAAATACAGATTTTACAGAACATTCAACAGAAGAAGTCCAAGAGTTTTTCAGATCCCATTACAACGAATGAATCAAAACGAAAACCAAAAAACGAGACTTTCACGAGACAAATAAAAACCATTCGTCACGAGTACACGTTACAGCTGAGGCCAAGACTGTGGCGGCCGGAGTGTCACCCCCGGCGTTGGTCCAGAACCCGACGTCCTAGACATCATCAGAACGAGTCACGTGATATGATTGTATTATAATAAACATAAGCAGGTGTATAAAATAAAAGAGAGCCAGCAGAGAAGAAACACTGGGGTGTAAACAGCAGTCCTGGATTAACAGACAGTCTACAAAATAAAAGTCCTTCACTGGTGGACATGGCTCGACTGGTCTGCTCCTCAGCGCCATCGTTATTAGGTACGTCCAGAAGACCGCAGTGCCCCTCCGACGGGAGTCTTTCTTCAAGCAACTGGGCTAAGCTGCATGATCCCACAGTCATGGTCCCATATTAATATACCCTCTTCATCATCATCATCATCATCATCATCATCATCATCATCAGACTAGACTATTATTTCACTTTACACCCCTTTAATCCCATTTAGACTTAAAAAGAAAACGAGAAAAAGAGAAAGGGTTAAGTTTGGCGCCGCTATGCTCTGCTGGTAAATTAACACTATGTTCTGAAAGTCGTGCTAATAATCAAAACAAAGAGAAAAGAAAGAAAAAAAGAAAGAATCTGTAAACGAGTAGTGAGATTCTGCTTATTCAGTTTATTTCACCGCACCTTCGCTTTCTCAGCTCTCTCTCTCTCTCTCTATCTATCTCTCTCTCTCTCTCTCTATCTATCTCTCTCTCTCTCCCTCTCTCTCTCCCTCTCTCTCTCTCTCTCCCTCTCTCTCCCTCTCTCTCTCGATCTCTCTCTCTCTCTCTCTCTCCCTCTCTATCTCTCTCTCTCTCTCTCTCTCGATCTCTCTCTCTCTCTGCTCTACCGTCGCAGCCACTGTTACAGAACAACAACAACAACTATAAGATCTGCTTTTCTCTCATACTGTAAACACCAGGGCCGCACTCCTCCCTCCACAACACGCTAACTAAAGAAGAGGACAGAGGAGTGACTGTAGGAGTGACTGTAGGAGTGACTGTAGGACTGACTGTAGGAGTGACTGTAGGAGTGACTGTAGGAGTTACTGTAGGACTGACTGTAGGAGTGACTGTAGGACTGACTGTAGGAGTGACTGTAGGACTGACTGTAGGAGTTACTGTAGGACTGACTGTAGGAGTTACTGTAGGAGTGACTGTAGGAGTGACTGTAGGAGTTACTGTAGGAGTTACTGTAGGACTGACTGTAGGAGTGACTGTAGGACTGACTGTAGGAGTGACTGTAGGACTGACTGTAGGACTGACTGTAGGACTGACTGTAGGAGTGACTGTAGGAGTTACTGTAGGACTGACTGTAGGAGTGACTGTAGGAGTTACTGTAGGAGTGACTGTAGGAGTGACTGTAGGAGTGACTGTAGGAGTGACTGTAGGAGTGACTGTAGGACTGACTGTAGGAGTTACTGTAGGAGTTACTGTATGAGTGACTGTAGGACTGACTGTAGGAGTGACTGTAGGAGTGACTGTAGGAGTGACTGTAGGAGTTACTGTAGGAGTTACTGTAGGAGTGACTGTAGGAGTGACTGTAGGACTGACTGTAGGACTGACTGTAGGAGTGACTGTAGGACTGACTGTAGGACTGACTGTAGGAGTGACTGTAGGAGTGACTGTAGGACTGACTGTAGGAGTGACTGTAGGACTGACTGTAGGACTGACTGTAGGAGTGACTGTAGGAGTTACTGTAGGACTGACTGTAGGAGTGACTGTAGGAGTTACTGTAGGACTGACTGTAGGAGTGACTGTAGGAGTGACTGTAGGAGTGACTGTAGGAGTGACTGTAGGAGTGACTGTAGGACTGACTGTAGGAGTGACTGTAGGAGTTACTGTATGAGTGACTGTAGGACTGACTGTAGGACTGACTGTAGGAGTGACTGTAGGAGTGACTGTAGGAGTGACTGTAGGAGTTACTGTAGGAGTTACTGTAGGAGTGACTGTAGGAGTGACTGTAGGACTGACTGTAGGACTGACTGTAGGAGTGACTGTAGGACTGACTGTAGGACTGACTGTAGGAGTGACTGTAGGAGTGACTGTAGGAGTGACTGTAGGAGTCTGTCTACGCCGGCTGTGCGTATCATACGTGCTCAGTATAAATACAACACTGCTTCAGAACAACCGAACTGAAGACGTACACACAACCACACGCCTGGTCCGACAGCAGAGAGCTGTGAGAGTGTGAAGCCTGTGTGCTGCTGGTTGAGCTCTCTCACTAAACCCTTCAGAGATCTAGACGCAGAGAGAAGGAGAGGAGGAGAGAAAAGGGGAGGTGAGAGGAGGGAAAGCAGTGTCCGATGATCACTGTATGACACACATGGAGCTTCGTGGTGGGTTCACCGTCCGGGCCACAGACTCCTGGCTGTAGTTCACGATGTCCGCCTTCACCACCCGCTGGACGTCCAACATAAAAAGGAGGAGAGAAGACGTTAACGCCGCCATCACGTCTGCATCCAACCTACATCCAACACTATACCTTCAACTAGAGATGGAAGGATCGAATATTGGAGCCGATATTTCTCCAATGTATCGATGGCGGTAAACAAATGAGCCTAAATTGTACTGCTGCGCTTCCTTCACTGGCTTCCTGTAGCTGCTCGCATTCAGTTTAAAGTTCTGACGTCTACAAAGCCGAGACTGGACCAGCTCCTCCTGAACTTATAGCAATGGTCAAAAGTCAAACCGCACCTCGAGCCCTTCACGCTTCAAGTACGGCTCGGCTTGACCCGCCATCACTCAAGACTCATGGAAGACACACGACCAAACGCTTCTCTGTTCTGGAGCCCAGATGGTGGAACGAACTTCCACTGGAACTCACGGCCTTCAAACGCAGACTGAAGACCACCGTCTCTTTGTGGAGCACTTATAACCACTGATCTACTGAAGCATTGGTAGAAACCATAACTGTACTTGATCTTCTAGGAGCTCTGGCTGAGTATCACTGTGATACTGTATGTAGTGTATTTATTCTCTTCTCTGTAGGTCTTCCAGTCTTGCTAGGTGTTGCTCTGAGTCTAATCTTATACTTTGTGGTCTTGTTTCTAGGTATCAGCACTGACACTAGTTTATAGCAGTGTTTGAGTTTAAGAGTAGTTTGGACTTAAACCTGTTTGTACTGATAGAGATATTCAAACTCTAACTGAACACTAAGCACTTCTGTAAGTCGCTCTGGATAAGAGCGTCTGCTAAATGCCGTAAATGTAAATGTATTTCCAGCTAGCGTTTCATCCAGGATCCTCTGTGAAACCACCTCCGGCCAGCTCACTGCAATTCCTATATGAACCACTAGGTGGAAATACATACCCTTTCATTTTCGTCAGACTGACTAAAGCGGCGGCTTCCCGAGAACAGCTTATGGTGTTCACCGCGTGTGCTGATAGAAAACATCGTCCGTCTGGCAGTGTTTACCGTGTGTGATTCAGACTCATCCAGGACGTTCTGGAACATCTGGAACATCAGCATCTCTCGCAGAGGAACCAAAACAAAGATATTTAACACACTAATCTGATACGGCACTTCAAAGACACCACACAGCTGAATAAATAACCTAACTAAACTAATAACCCAGAAACCCGTACAGACCAGATCTAGAGTGATTGAGTCTATGGCTCTAGATAACCACGTTTCAACCATGTTTCATGACCATAACTATATGTAGCCCTGCCATGGCATATAGCCCCGCCCTCGATCGGTATCGGCTATCGGCCAATCTCGCTGAAAGGTAATCGGCGATCAGAATCGGCCTCAAAAACGCTGATCGGTCCATCTCCAGTTGTAACTGATTATATGGATATGTGTAACGTGGTCAGTCCTGGTTATAGTTGGATGTTGTCGGGAACAACCGTCTGTGAATCATGAATAAAGAGTTTGAGTATTTTAGTAAATCCTAATTTCACTTTTCTGGATATATTTACCTTCAAACGGCACCAATCTGTAACCAGAACTGAAACTTCTACTCTTACACAAGTACAAAACCATCAATTACATAGAATAACATGCTTTTAAAGGCTTCCCTCCCTGGAGTGTTGCTGCACTTACCTGGTTACCTGGAGTGTTTACTCATTTAAGGGCTAAACACCAGCTCATATGAAACCATCAAACACAACTACAGAGTTTAAGATCCTAACTTGTGATTATTAAAAGTCAATAAATACTTAAAAGACTGTTTAGCTCCGCCCACTGTTCGGAAACTGCTGTAGACGTTATGGGTGTGACGTAGATGGTGGACGACAATGTTAGAAGATGCACAATGACAGAAAGTTGTTGTTGTTGTTTCTGGCTGCAGTAATCTGATGTACAAGGAGACCCCCGGCCCAAAGACCCCCAAATATCTGTAGATCATCTCAGTCTGAAGATTAGCACTAGGGGACGTAAGCTTACACGAGGACTGGATCTTAAGTCTGGCGCTGTTCCAGCAGTGTGGGCGTGTAAAACCAGTGAGAGGAGTTCTAGATCCTCCGTGTACGTGGAGGTGAACCGGGTCAGCACCGTTACTGAGCCTGCTTTAGCTAAAGTTAGCTTCGATTGCTAAGTTGGGTGGTTATGCTAAGCTAACGTAGCTGAGTTCTGAAGATTATAGAGTCGTATGAGAGCGAGTTCACTTTCATCATATCTACTACAATAACTGTACCTCTATATCTGAGTGGAGCTGGTTGCTAGGCTGGTTGCTAGGCTGGTTGCTAGGCTGGTTGCTAGGCTGTTGTCATTAATACTGTTGGTTGTTTAGCTAGATACTGTTTACACTCAGGATGAGCTGCTGTTGTGGGTGTGGTTTGACTAAAAGTATCAGGACTAAGTGATATGGTGGTCTAAAAGTATCAGGACTAAGTGATATGGTGGTCTAAAAGTCTCAGGACTAAGTGATATGGTGGTCTAAAAGTTTCAGGACTAAGTGATATGGTGGTCTAAAAGTCTCAGGACTAAGTGATATGGTGGACTAAAAGTCTCAGGACTAAGTGATATGGTGGTCTAAAAGTCTCAGGACTAAGTGATATGGTGGTCTAAAAGAATCAGGACTAAGTGATATGGTGGTCTAAAAGTATCAGGACTGAGTGATATGGTGGACTAAAAGTCTCAGGACTAAGTGATATGGTGGACTAAAAGTCTCAGGACTAAGTGATATGGTGGACTAAAAGTATCAGGACTAAGTGATATGGTGATCTAAAAGTATCAGGACTAAGTGATATGGTGGACTAAAAGTCTCAGGACTAAGTGATATGGTGGACTAAAAGTCTCAGGACTAAGTGATATGGTGGTCTAAAAGTATCAGGACTAAGTGATATGGTGGTCTAAAAGTATCAGGACTAAGTGATATGGTGGTCTAAAAGTCTCAGGACTAAGTGATATGGTGGTCTTAAAGTATCAGGACTAAGTGATATGGTGGTCTAAAAGTATCAGGACTAAGTGATATGGTGGTCTTAAAGTATCAGGACTAAGTGATTTGGTGGTCTAAAAGTATCAGGACTAAGTGATATGGTGGTCTAAAAGTATCAGGACTAAGTGATATGGTGGTCTATTTCTACATTACAGCTCTTTCAGATTTAAATTCAGAAACATCATCAGAATCTGAAGAAGCAGTTCTGGAACATTCTCAGTCCCAGTCAGTCGTAGTGCTGTTGTTCCGCGACTCTGTTCACTGTCGTCCACCAGTGACGTCACACGGTAGCGTTCAGGAGTTTCCGCAACAAGTCTATTTTAAAGCAAATTAAGCCGAATTTAATTTTAAGTCCTGTTTATATATTTTCAGTATCTAAAACAATGTGAAATCACCAGGGGGGTCCATAAGTGGTGCTTAACCTTTAAAACCTAATTTTGTTGTTTAATGGGAATTTGTTCATGTTCTCCTTCATTTTTTAAGAATCAAAAATTATTTAAATATATATTTGTAATTATATCTAACTTAAAATATTTTATTAGTCATTCTGCAATGATGCATTTTATAATTCTCTGTTTATTTAATTTAATTTTATTTTATTTTAGATAAATATTAAGTGTCTGACTCATTTAGCCTCATTCAGCTGTGAATTCTGGCTTCATGTGAATTATGTTCTTTGCAACTAGCAGAAATTTATGAAGGTACATCAAGAAATCTGGCTCTCTTCCAGCAAACATATAGAATTAAAAGACAACCAGCAACTATTTACATTGAACAGGAACAAAAAATACTATAAAGACTACAGTTAAAAGAAAACAATCTGTGAGAAACATACAGTATCAATACT
>CM038719.1:43007856-43027856 GCA_021613375.1 Megaleporinus macrocephalus | reverse complement strand
CTGTCTGTTCGCTGTCCTGTCTGTTCACTGTCCTGTCTGTTCACTGTCCTGTCTGTTCCCTGTCCTGTCTGTTCCCTGTCCTCTCTGTTTACTGTCCTATCTACTGTCCTGTCTGTTCGCTGTCTTGTCTGTTCACTGTCCTGTCTGTTTACTATCCTGTCTGTTCACTGTCCTGTCTGTTTACTATCCTGTCTGTTCACTGTCCTGTCTGTTTACTGTCCTGTCTGTTCACTGTCCTGTCTGTTCACTGTCCTGTCTGTTTACTGTCCTGTCTGTTCACTGTCCTGTCTGTTTACTGTCCTGTCTGTTCACTGTCCTGTCTGTTTACTGTCCTGTCTGTTTACTATCCTGTCTGTTTACTCTCTCTCTATCTCTGTTCCCTGTCCTGTCTGTTCCCTGTCCTGTCTGTTCCCTGTCCTCTCTGTTTACTGTCCTATCTACTGTCCTGTCTGTTTACTGTGTCTAATGTCTTTAATTTATTGTATTTATTGTTCAGTTTTGTTTGATTTTGTGTTGCACCCGTGTGTCTGTACTGTGTACTCTTTGCTCCATGTTGTTTCTGGAGGAGCGTAATTTCACTCCACTCTGAACTTGTACGTGGATGAAATGACAATAAAAGCCTCGTGACTCCTGACTCACCTGTGACTGTTCTATTTCTGCTTTATTCAGTTTTATTCCCAAAATCTCGGCTGCCACTCTCTGGAAACACAGGAACACCTACAGAACACACACACACAGACAAAGACATTATTAATATTAGCTTGTACTGTCACTGTGGGGAAAACTGTGAGCTGTTCTTCACAGTACGAGAGGATTTTAGGATGAACAGACAAATAAAAACAGTCTTAAATGAAAATACTACTAGAGTAAAAGACTAAGATTTGTGACGTGCTTTACAGAAATATTATATACAGACTGAGTTTACTGCAGTTAGATATAAATATAAAAGAAGGATGAGGCTAACAGAATCTGAGAGAGGAGGAAAGAGAGAGAAGCAGTGTGCATGCTTGTGTGTTCACACTTGAGAGTGCGCGAGTGTGCGTTTGCGCTGCGTCACTGACCGAGTCTCCCGTCTTGGCTGAGACGAACTGGCTGATGAGGCCGTTCTCCTGGCAGAAGCGCTGGTGCTTATCCACCTTCACTGTTCGCATGTGCTCCAGATCAACTACACCACAAATACAAACACAGCACAGAACCACATACACATTTAAAACAAAGAGCAGAGAGAGAGAGAGAGAGAGAGAGAGAGAGAGAGAGAGAGAGAGAGAGAGAGAGAGAGAGAGAGACAGAGAGAGAGAGAGAGAGAGAGACAGAGAGACAGAGAGAGAGAGAGAGAGAGAGACAGAGAGAGAGAGAGAGAGAGAGAGAGACAGAGAGAGAGAGAGAGAGAGAGACAGAGAGACAGAGAGAGAGAGAGAGAGAGAGACAGAGAGAGAGAGAGAGAGAGAGACAGAGAGACAGAGAGAGAGAGAGACAGAGAGAGAGAGAGAGAGAGACAGAGAGACAGAGAGAGAGAGAGATAGAGAGAGAGAGACACCAATTCAACCCCCGCCCCTTTGATCTGTACGTATATATTATGAGTATGTATGATTTTCCCTCTTCTGTTAGTTTGTTTGATTCTGTATGTATATGTAAGAATTATTTATTTTATTAATTAACACTTATATATTTTATTTGATATATTTTATATATACACAGATGTATAACAATTATAACAATTAATCTTTAATTTATTTATATATATATATATATATATATATATATATATATATATATATATATATATTTTTTTTTTTTTTTTTTTTTTTTTTTTTTTAATTTATACTATAAATGCTTTGACAATACAAATATGTGAATGTCAATAAAGCAAACTGAACTGAACTGAACTGAGAGAGAGAGAGACACAGAAAGACAGAGAGCGAGAGAAAGAAAAAAGAGAACAAGAGACAGAAATAACAGTGAGAGAAAGAAAGTGTGAGACAGAAAGAGAGAGAGAACGAGAGAGAAAGAGAAAGAGAGAGACAGAAAGCCAGAGAGCGAGAGAGAGAGAAAGAAAGTAAGAGAGAACGAGTGAGAAAGAGAGAACGAGAGAGAAAGAAAAACAGAGAGCGAGAGAAAGAGAGAGGGAGACAGAAAGACAGAGAGAGAAAGAAAGAATGAAAGAGAGCAAAAAAACAGAGAGAGCAAGAGAAAGAGTAAGAAAGTGTGTGAGAGGCAGAGAAAAGGTGAGAAAGACAGAGAGACGGAGAGAGAGAGAGAGAGAGAGAGAGAGAGAGAGAGAGAGAGAGAGAGAGAGAGAGAGAAAGTGAGACAGAAACCAGAGAGGGAGAAAGACAGAGAGATGGAGAGAGAGAGAGAGAGAGAGAGAGAGAGAGAAAGTGAGACAGAAACCAGAGAGGGAGAAAGACAGAGAGAGAGTAAGAGAGAGAGAAAGAGAGAGAGAACACTAAGAGAGAGAGAAAGAGAGAGAGAGAATAAGAGAGAGAGACGGAGAGAGAGAGAGAGAGAGAGAGATTAAGAGAGAGAGACGAAGAGAGAGAGAGAGAGAGAGAGAGAGAGAGAGAGAATAAGAGAGAGAGACGGAGAGAGAGAGAGAGAGAGAGAGAGAGAGAGGGAATAAGAGAGAGAGAATAAGAGAGAGAGAGAGAGAGAGAGGGAATAAGAGAGAGAGACGGAGAGAGAGAGAGAGAGAGAGAGAGAGAGATTAAGAGAGAGAGACGAAGAGAGAGAGACGAAGAGAGAGAGAGAGAGAGAGAGAGAGAGAGAGAGAATAAGAGAGAGAGAGAGAGAGAATAAGAGAGAGAGAATAAGAGAGAGAGAGAGAATAAGAGAGAGAGAGAATAAGAGAGAGAGAATAAGAGAGAGAGAGAGAGAGAATAAGAGAGAGAATAAGAGAGACAGAGAATGAGAGTGAGAGAGAGAGAAAGAGAGAGAGAATAAGAGAGAAAGAATAAGAGAGAGAGAGAGAGAGAATAAGAGAGAGAGAGAATAAGAGAGAGAGAATAAGAGAGAGAGAGAGAGAGAATAAGAGAGAGAGAGAATAAGAGAGAGAGAATAAGAGAGAGAGAATAAGAGAGAGAGAGAGAGAGAGAGAGAGAGAATAAGAGAGAGAGAATAAGAGAGAGAGAGAGAGAGAGAGAATAAGAGAGAGAGAATAAGAGAGAGAGAATAAGAGAGAGAGAGAGAGAGAGAGAGAGAGAGAATAAGAGAGAGAGAATAAGAGAGAGAGAGAGAGAGAATAAGAGAGAGAGAGAGAGAGAATAAGAGAGAGAGAATAAGAGAGAGAATAAGAGAGAGAGAATAAGAGAGAGAATAAGAGAGAGAGAGAGAGAGAGAGAGAATAAGAGAGAGAGAATAAGAGAGAGAGAATAAGAGAGAGAGAGAGAGAGAGAATAAGAGAGAGAGAGAGAGAGAGAGAGAGAGAGAGAAAGAGTGTAGTCACTCCACCACAACATTAATAAGAGAAAATAATAAAATAATTTATCCAGGAGGCTGAAACTCAGCTGTCTCCCACATACAGCCTCAGTACGTTCAGTCAGTTCAGTAGGTTCAGTACTCAGTGGTTTCGGTTTGTGCTGGTACTGAACTTAAACTGTTATACAAACCCAGTAATCACACACAGTCCAACAAACTGAAACAGACTGAAATACGAGCTCTGAGTCTCAGCCGGTCATCCTCAGTCCACTCAGGTACTGCTTTGGCAGGTTTCTCTACCTGAATGGACTGACCAGCTCCAATCCAGATACTGGAGGAGCTGGAGCTGGAGCTGGAGCTGGAGCTGGAGCTGGAGCTGGAGCTGGAGCTGGAGCTGGAGCTGGATTAAACCCCTGTAGACTCCTCGGTCAGGTGCTGGATTGAGCCAATCATTAAAGCCAATCATTTTTCATCAGATAAAAAACAAACATTAAAGTAAAAATGACGCATCACCAAACAGGAGGAAAATGATGGGGATGCGACTCTGAGACCTAAAACTCTGAAGTAGGAAAATATGTTCAGTCAGCAAAGCCTCGACAGGAAACACACTCGGCCGTCTCCGGGTACCTGAGTGATCCAGCAACGACCAGGCCAGAGGTGTTCAGACCAACAGCCAATCAGCGCCTTACTCACTCTATACAGTTCAGTTCAGTATGACTGACTTCAGTACTCTTATATAACATACTCTATAATCTAAAACTAAACCTGAGCTCCAACCTCAAACACACAGACTACAAATCTAATTTAACAATTAAACTAAAGAATTATTTAATCCAGGATTAATTAGGATTTAATTCTGACTGTGTTTATTTTAAAAGGTGGAGCTTTTCTAGTCTTTACGGTATACAGGCCTTGCGACCGTACTGACTCTAATTAAACACCCCTGCTCTAACTGGACCGTACTGACTCTAATTAAACACCCCTGCTCTAACTGGACCGTACTGACTCTAATTAAACACCCCTGCTCTAACTGGACCGTACTGAACTCTAATTAAACACCCCTGCTCTAACTGGACCGTACTGACTCTAATTAAACACCCCTACTCTAACTGGACCGTACTGACTCTAATTAAACACCCCTGCTCTAACTGGACCGTACTGACTCTAATTAAACACCCCTGCTCTAACTGGACCGTACTGAACTCTAATTAAACACCCCTGCTCTAACTGGACCGTACTGACTCTAATTAAACACCCCTGCTCTAACTGGACCGTACTGACTCTAATTAAACACCCCTGCTCTAACTGGACCGTACTGACTCTAATTAAACACCCCTGCTCTAACTGGACCGTACTGACTCTAATTAAACACCCCTGCTCTAACTGGACCGGACTGACTCTAATTAAACACCCCTGCTCTAACTGGACCGTACTGAACTCTAATTAAACACCCCTGCTCTAACTGGATCGTACTGAACTCTAATTAAACACCCCTGCTCTAACTGAACCGTACTGACTCTAATTAAACACCCCTGCTCTAACTGGACCGTACTGACTCTAATTAAACACCCCTGCTTTAACTGGACCGTACTGACTCTAATTAAACACCCCTGCTTTAACTGGACCGTACTGACTCTAATTAAACACCCCTGCTTTAACTGGACCGTACTGACTCTAATTAAACACCCCTGCTTTAACTGGACCGTACTGAACTCTAATTAAACAGCCCTGTTCTAACTGGACCGTACTGAACTCTAATTAAACACCCCTGCTCTAATTGGACTGTACTGAACTCTAATTAAACACCCCTGCTCTAACTGGACCGTACTGACTCTAATTAAACACCCCTGCTCTAACTGGACCGTACTGAACTCTAATTAAACACCCCTGCTCTAATTGGACTGTACTGAACTCTAATTAAACACCCCTACTCTAACTGTACTGTACTGAACTCTAATTAAACACCCCTGCTCTAATTGGACCGTACTGAACTCTAATTAAACACCCCTGCTCTAACTGGACCGTACTGAACTCTAATTAAACACCCCTGCTCTAATTGGACCGTACTGAACTCTAATTAAACACCCCTGCTCTAACTGGACCGTACTGAACTCTAATTAAACACCCCTACTCTAACTGGCCTGTACTGAACTCTAATTAAACACCCCTGCTCTAACTGGACCGTACTGACTCTAATTAAACACCCCTGCTCTAACTGGACCGTACTGAACTCTAATTAAACACCCCTGCTCTAACTGGACCGTACTGACTCTAATTAAACACCCCTGCTCTAACTGGACCGTACTGAACTCTCATTAGTAAACACTGGACAGATGATATACAAGCTTTGGAGTGAGCATGTGTGAGAGAGAGTGAGAGAGTGAGACAAGAGCTGTCTGAAATAAACATACATGCCCAAAGGCTACAGCTACCATTACCTACCTATTATCCTATAGAACACTGTACTACGTAGCTGGAGGGTACATATACACTGACCTCTCTCTGAACCCTGCTGAGATGATACCTGCGTGTCTCTGTTCAGAGCTGAGCAAAAACATCTCACATATTTATCTAAACTTAAAGAGTTTCAAGCTGTAATAAACTTTAAGAAGTTGAAACTGTGAAAAACGGAGTTCTGAAGAGTCTAATCTGCTTATCTAAGGTAAAGAGAAAAGATCAGACGGCCCTAAATCTCACCTGTTACCTGCGTGCATCACATTAATACAGTTCGGCCTGAATGTAGAGAAATCCCTGCTGTCAGCACGGACTGATTTACTGCACACACAACAATGTCCTGCCACACTGTGAGCCATGAGACCCCTCACACACACACACCCCCCGCTGTGATGTCACCGCAGGGTCACCAACAGGTCGGCATAGAGGGGTCAGGTAGAGGTCACCGAGCTGAAAGTAAAAGATTCTCTTCTTGTGTTTTTCTTTCTGGGCTTTGTGTGAGAGACAGACACACCCAGCGTCTGCTGACCCTCTGTACCTGAGAGCGTCTGAGCGTATAGGTATAGCCGGGTGTTGTGTTTCTCTATACGTTCCCTCAAGACTGTTTCTATTCAGGCTTTCATCCTCACCATCACCAGCACCCGGCTTTCAGACCCTTGTGAAAGAGTGAGTGTGTGAGAGAAATTTAGAAAACCTGAGGCGACGTTTCAAAGCATTAACAAAAGAAAACAGAAATTAATTTGTTACACAGAAATACCTGAACATGGGGTGTGTCTCAAAATCTAGTGAGCTCCCTACATAGGCAGCCTTTCACATCATAGTATGCGCTCCCGACATGTAGACTGTCCCAATTCTTACATACCTTAAACAGGCTGCTACTGAGAACCTTATTTAGACCTGATTTTAAGTTATCTTCAAATGTAGGTTATTATAATTTTCTCTGGTGTTTTAATGTGTTTCCTGTTGTACAACTAGGGCTGTGTATTGGCAAGAACCTGGTGATTCAATACGGGTCTGTCTCGAACCCTAGTGAGTGTGTAAGTAGGCTGTCTAGGTAGTGAGAGTCTAAGTAGGCTGTCTAGGTAGTGAGTGTGTAAGTAGGCTGTCTAGGTAGTGAGTGTGTAAGTAGGCTGTCTAGGTAGTGAGTGTGTAAGTAGGCTGTATAGGTAGTGAGTGTGTAAGTAGGCTGTCTAGGTAGTGAGTGTGTAAGTAGGCTGTCTAGGTAGTGAGTGTGTAAGTAGACTGTCTAGGTAGTGAGTGTCTAAGTAGGCTGTCTAGGTAGTGAGTGTGTAAGTAGGCTGTCTAGGTAGTGAGTGTGTAAGTAGGCTGCCTAGGTAGTGAGTGTGTAAGTAGGTTGTCTAGGTAGTGAGTGTGTAAGTAGGTTGTCTAGGTAGTGAGTGTGTAAGTAGGCTGTCTACGTAGTGAGTGTGTAAGTAGGCTGTCTAGGTAGTGTGTAAGTAGGCTGTCTACGTAGTGAGTGTGTAAGTAGGCTGTCTAGGTAGTGTGTAAGTATGCTGTCTAGGTAGTGAGTGTGTAAGTAGGCTGTCTAGGTAGTGAGTGTGTAAGTAGGCTGTCTAGGTAGTGAGTGTGTAAGTAGGCTGTCTAGGTAGTGAGTGTGTAAGTAGGCTGTCTAGGTAGTGAGTGTGTAAGTAGGCTGTCTAGGTAGTCAGTGTGTAAGTAGGCTGTCTAGGTAGTGAGTGTCTAAGTAGGCTGTCTAGGTAGTGAGTGTGTAAGTAGGCTGTATAGGTAGTGAGTGTGTAAGTAGGCTGTCTAGGTAGTGAGTGTGTAAGTAGGCTGTCTAGGTAGTGAGTGTGTAAGTAGGCTGTCTAGGTAGTGAGTGTCTAAGTAGGCTGTCTAGGTAGTGAGTGTGTAAGTAGGCTGTCTAGGTAGTGAGTGTGTAAGTAGGCTGTCTAGGTAGTGAGTGTGTAAGTAGGCTGTATAGGTAGTGAGTGTGTAAGTAGGCTGTCTAGGTAGTGAGTGTGTAAGTAGGCTGTCTAGGTAGTGAGTGTGTAAGTAGGCTGTCTAGGTAGTGAGTGTCTAAGTAGGCTGTCTAGGTAGTGAGTGTGTAAGTAGGCTGTCTAGGTAGTGAGTGTGTAAGTAGGCTGTCTAGGTAGTGAGTGTGTAAGTAGGTTGTCTAGGTAGTGAGTGTCTAAGTAGGCTGTCTAGGTAGTGAGTGTGTTAGTAGGCTGTCTAGGTAGTGAGTGTGTAAGTAAGCTGTCTAGGTAGTGAGTGTGTAAGTAAGCTGTCTAGGTAGTGAGTGTGTAAGTAGGCTGTCTAGGTAGTGAGTGTCTAAGTAGGCTGTCTAGGTAGTGAGTGTCTAAGTAGGCTGTCTAGGTAGTGAGTGTGTAAGTAGGCTGTATAGGTAGTGAGTGTGTAAGTAGGCTGTCTAGGTAGTGAGTGTCTAAGTAGGCTGTCTAGGTAGTGAGTGTGTAAGTAGGCTGTCTAGGAAGTGAGTGTGTAAGTAGGTTGTCTAGGTAGTGAGTGTGTAAGTAGGTTGTCTAGGTAGTGAGTGTGTAAGTAGGCTGTCTACGTAGTGAGTGTGTAAGTAAGCTGTCTAGGTAGTGTGTAAGTAGGCTGTCTAGGTAGTGAGTGTGTAAGTAGGCTGTCTAGGTAGTGAGTGTAAGTAGGCTGTCTAGGTAGTGAGTGTAAGTAGGCTGTCTAGGTAGTGAGTGTCTAAGTAGGCTGTCTAGGTAGTGAGTGTCTAAGTAGGCTGTCTAGGTAGTGAGTGTGTAAGTAGGCTGTCTAGGTAGTGAGTGTGTAAGTAGGCTGTCTAGGTGGTGAGTGTAAGTAGGCTGTCTAGGTAGTGAGTGTAAGTAGGCTGTCTAGGTAGTGAGTGTGTAAGTAGGCTGTCTAGGTAGTGAGTGTAAGTAGGCTGTCTAGGTAGTGAGTGTGTAAGTAGGCTGTCTAGGTAGTGAGTGTGTAAGTAGGCTGTCTAGGTAGTGAGTGTGTAAGTAGGCTGTCTAGGTAGTGAGTGTAAGTAGGCTGTCTAGGTAGTGAGTGTGTAAGTAAGCTGTCTAGGTAGTGTGTAAGTAGGCTGTCTAGGTAGTGAGTGTGTAAGTAAGCTGTCTAGGTAGTGAGTGTAAGTAGGCTGTCTAGGTAGTGAGTGTAAGTAGGCTGTCTAGGTAGTGAGTGTGTAAGTAGGCTGTCTAGGTAGTGAGTGTCTAAGTAGGCTGTCTAGGTAGTGAGTGTGTAAGTAGGCTGTCTAGGTAGTGAGTGTGTAAGTAGGCTGTCTAGGTAGTGAGCGTGTAAGTAGGCTGTCTAGGTAGTGAGTGTGTAAGTAGGCTGTCTAGGTAGTGAGTGTCTAAGTAGGCTGTCTAGGTAGTGAGTGTGTAAGTAGGCTGTCTAGGTAGTGAGTGTAAGTAGGCTGTCTAGGTAGTGAGTGTGTAAGTAGGCTGTCTAGGTAGTGAGTGTGTAAGTAGGCTGTCTAGGTAGAGTGTGTAAGTAGGCTGTCTAGGTAGTGAGTGTGTAAGTAGGCTGTCTAGGTAGTGAGTGTGTAAACAGATTACTGAGACGCTCTAGTTAGAGAGAGACTGCGTCACCGCTTGTTCCCGCCCACTGCAGCACGCCACCGGTGGTTCAGCTGGTTGCTAAGTTACCGACCGCCATCCAAAACAATAGCCCGAGGCTTAAAAATCTGCTAGCATAAATGCTAATGTCTGGAGTATAAAGTGTAAATGGTGAAGGACTCGTTACAGAGTTGATAATTAAATACTGTTTTGTGTGATTTTATGACCAGAAACACATTAAAACTCCAGAGAATCAAAATAACTCACATTTTAAAACCACTTCACTGCTCCTAGATCAGCCTGCACTGCATCATGGGATTGTCTTAGCGGCTGAGGAAGAGTTCAATACTTCTTTAAATCAGGTCTAAATAAGGTTCCTCAGTAGACAGTATGTTTAAGGTATGTAAGAATTGGGACAGTCTACATGTCGGGAAAGCATACTATGACGTAACATGCTGCCTATGTAGGAGCTCAGTAGGATTTGAGACACAGCCTACGTGTCATGATACGGCGGTTACGATTCAATATATTGCGATACTGCAAGTGATAAACTGTGATTTTTTAAATTTTACTATTAAAACACAGCACTGTATGAACAGGTTTATCAATGTTTACAATAGCACTGCGTCCTTGTGCTGCTTGTTAATGTTGGAGTGGAGCTGAAAATGGATTACAACACTGCCATCTAGTTGTCAGAGGGTTAAACGCAACACACAATCTGCCAGAAATCTGTGTTTCAACCCTTTTTTTCTTTAGGATCGATACAGTTTCACCAAACATAATATCCCGATATTCGATATTTACGATATTTTCTTACACCCCTACGTACAACCACACAAAAAAGCCTTTATTTGTAACTTTGCAGCGAGTTGTTGATCATTTTGCTGCATTATACTTGAGCCATTAGCATTTATGCTAGCAGATTTTTAAGCTATTGTTTTGGATAGCCAGCCAGTAGCTTAGCAACCATCTAAACCACCGGTGGCGTGCTGCAGTGGGCGGGAACAAGCCGTGACGCAGTCTCTCTCTAACTAGAGCGTCTCAGTAATCTGTTTACACACTCACTACCTAGACAGCCTACTTACACACTCACTACCTAGACAGCCTACTTACACACTCACTACCTAGACAGCCTACTTACACACTCACTAGGATTTGGGACAGACCCACAGTGTCACATACTTGCACTGTAGAGCACAAGACACTTGCTAACCATGCAGGAAGGGATCTGAACCCTTACTAGCGCTCGGTATGAGCTCTGAGTCCTGTAAGTTCAGAGACATGGAGCTGAATGATTAGCTCAGAAACATCAATCATTAAAACTCAATGGTCCATATGACAAAACCTCGATTCATTTAACTGAACAGATCGTTTTATAAATATAAACACAAGAATGTAGATGCACCTCCAGCACCCGTGAGTACGTGTGTTTTATTAATGAGGGTCTGGATCAGAGGAGGCTCTCTGGCTGCTACCATCACTAAACACAGCTAATCCTCTAGATCCATTAGATCCTCAACACTTCCACAGGCTTATCAATCAACCCTACACACACACACACACACACACACACACACACACACACACACACACACACTCTCACATGTGACAACGCATGTACACACACATGCACACACGCCTGTCTTAGTATATTTGAGGTCATGCATATATTTCTATTGATCTTCATCTTACTGTTATTACAATATAATATAATATGTGTAATAATAATAATAATAATATATTAGAATAATAAATAATACTAATAGATTGTCCAAAAAATGTGATTTGTGGAGAACCAGCGAAGTGTCCTGACATTACCAAAATGTTCATATTGCCCTATAATACACCACTATAATATACAACTACAAGAACACACACACACACACACACACACACACACACACACACACACACACACACACACACACACATAATATTTAAGGTCATGCATATATTTTTATTAATATTTGTCTTACTTTAAATACAGATTATAATTGTACTATGATAATTATATATATATATATATAAGAAGAATAAATAACATAAAATAATAATGTGATTGTGGAGAACCAGAAAAATGTCCTGTACTCTGGCAGTACTAAAATAATTATTAATAATTATTATTTGATGATGATATGACAAAAAGAGTAATCAGACTGTATGTTGTCCACCTAGTGGCTCAGATAGAAATTGCAGAAATTGAAAACTAGGCTTAGAAATTAGGCTTGTTTGTTTAACACCATCGATCGGCTCTTGGGATCAACTAAATTTGAAAAATATAGAGTGATCGCATATTTTGATTACAAATTGGCCGATACCGATACATAGCCGATCAATCCTTCCATCTCTATATCCATAAGACTCACAGGCAACAAAATATAACTTATTAAGTCATATTACACTATTCATACACGTCTCTCTCATCCTGTGCCTCACTTAGACCGAGGTCTAAACGCTGTCTGTACAAACCACTGAGCACTCGAGTAGCGGAGAGGTTTCATAAGAGTGACACTCTGTATCAACGACACCGGAGAGTATAAGAGATAAATGTATAATAGAGAGATAATACAATCTAACTAACCAGAATTCACCAGAATTTATAATATCATCATATTCAGACATTCAGTGGTGCTTTGGCTGGTCATACTGGTAAGAACATACTGGTCCTTAGTGGTGTAAGAGAATACTGAAGTATCGAATATCGGGATATTATGTTTAGTGATACTGTATCAATTCTCAAAAAGACAGTATCAATACTCAGATTCCTGGCAGACAGTGTATCATTGTGTGTTGTGTTTAAACCTCTGACCACTAGATGGCAGTGTTGTAATCCATTTTCAGCTCCACTCCAACATTAACAAGCAGCACAAGGACGCAGTGCTATTGTAAGCATTGATAAACCTGTTCATACAGTGGTGTGTTTTAATAGTAGGATTTAAAAAATCATAATTTATCACTTTGCTTGCAGTATCGCAGGATATCCTGATATATTGAAAACGCTGTATCACGATACGTACTGTATCGCCAGGTACACAGCCCCACTGGTCACACTGGTACGGACATTGGTTTCTCACACACAGCAAACACCAGTAGTTTTAAACGACTCACACATCACAAAGACAGCTTTCACCCACATGATCTGAGATCAGCATATATCACAGTAGCTCTGTGTACAGTCACACGAAGTAAAACTCAGCATTTGTCCCCAAACGTGTGTGCAGGAGTGAGAGACACACACACACACACACACACACACACACCACTTACTCGCTTACACACAGGAGATTTTGCATGTGAAATGAAAACCCACAGGAGATTTTGGCAGTTGCTGTGAAAAGTATTCCTGACATGCTTCATTCATTATCGATACAAACAGACTAATGTGTTTCGCTGGAGAAATATTTTCCTAAAAGCTATTGTTACCAGAAATAGTGTCTGGAAGTCTGCAGTGGAGTTATTGTACATATAGACTTTCTCCAGCGGCGGGACATGGAGAGCTGAACAGTGTTATTCTGCTCTGGACCTGACCGTCACACAGAGAGTACGGCTACCGCACGCCAGCACATGCGCTACGGAGACGGAGACCGAGTGAAAGAGACAGGCTTCAGTCACTAACGTGTTAATAGATGAATATATCTTAATACACTCTCTCTCTCTCTCTCTCTCTCTCTCTCTCTCTCTCTCTCTCTCTCTCTCTCTCTCTCTCCTGAGCGGCGGTGATGTACATCAGCACTGAAGGACAGAACTACATGCTACAAAAGCTGGATCCTCAAGGGTTCTTTATCAAACACACTGGTTCTGGATAAAACCATTAACATTCAGAGAAGCCTTTACATCAGGAGTGTTTAATTAGAGTCAGTGAGGTCCAGTTAGAGGAGATCTCCTCAGACCAGTCCAGACCATCATCATCTCTAGCGTGTGTTCTGATTCAGTGGTGTATCCTGTTTACTGAAGTAGTCTAGTATCAGCATCTCATACCATCAACTACTGAAACACCAACACACCACACATACCGTTCAGTATATTTACTGTTTAAATACTGAACTGAATGAATTATGTATAAACTAATAATAAATGGTTTTGAATAAAAGTTCATCTTAAAGTGTTTATTTATAGAGAAAGTAAATAAAGGTGGTTCTTCTTGTTAACTCAGCTTCTCAGATGAACATGTTGGTTGTACAGAGTGATGTTCTCCAGAACTAGACGAGCAGGTCTATTCCAGAACCGTTCCTGTTACACACTCAGTTCTCTCTGTTCACTTTTCTGTTTTTAGAGCTCCTTATTCTTTCTGACTCGCTTTAGTCTCCGACTGCTGCTCCACACGTACCTCGCCTCTGTTCACAATAATCAACAATAACTGTTAAAAATAATTAATTACCAAGTAAAAAAACTTTATACAGAAAACAACATCACTATTCATTTAGTATCAACAATAAAAATTATAGTAAGATTTTTTTTTAATAATTAAAAATAAAACCCATTTTTTTGGGCCGAGTTTTGCATGAAATTATATCGATTTGGGCTTTTTTTCTGCTTTTTTGTGTTGTTCCAGTACACAACACACACAGCAAATACACTTATATATAACAAAACATTTGTACAAAAATTTCTGAAAGACATACTACACATATAAAACCGTTGAGCATATTTATTCATCAAACGAGCATTTTTTAAAATATAAACGCTGGTTTTCGCCGGCGTGGTTAGCGAGACGCCCTCGGAAGAAAGAAATCCAGTAAAAATGAAAAAAGCACTGTAGGTTTGAACTAAGCGTCCTAAACTTCACCCGTCAGCTCAGAGCTTTCAGACCACGCAGACTTCCTATAGCCGTCCTGATCCAGGTAAGTGATGAGACGACGTCAGAACTGGCCATTAGCATCGGACATAACCTCGGCCCGATCAGGTAGACAGGTCCAAACAAACCCCAGAGTCTGACTCCACACAGTCTTGTGTACATTACGGTCCTGCTGATCATTTTTCTCGTCTAATCTAATCTAGACCGGCGTGTCCCATCTCCCGTACTCGCTCACTCACGCACGGCACCAACGGATACAGAACTAATCCGGCTGCGCCTGTTATTAATGCACTCCTGGGTTATCAGCGCGTGTAGATCTGGAGGTCTGCTCCTCTCGCGCCCCCCGTCCGTCTGTCCGTCTCTCCGTCTCTCTCTGTCGGTGACTAGTGTGAGTGTGAGCGGGGTGGGGGGGTTATTAATGCAGTGGTTGGGGGTTATCAGTGCGTGTGGATCTGGCGCTGGAGGTCTGCTTCTTCTCAGCTGGTGTCGGCGTGGCCGTACGGCAGGAAGACCCAGCAAACACCAAATAAACTGTTTACGCGTGAGTGTGAGAGATAGCAAGACGGATCACGGAGCAGCTCTCCGAGGAGTCAAAGCGCAGCGAGTGCTCGTGTGCGTGCGAGAGAGATGGACCCATGACGGATGGCCAGGAGAAAAGAGCAATGGCTACACCTCGTCCCTCTCACCAGGAAATGTTTACTTTAACAACCGCCGCGGTGGCGTCGTGCCATCTGACACACACATACACGCACGTTCACGAGCGCGAGCGCCAGAAATGCTACTTCAACTTATACGTCTAGTACTGGAGCGTGTGGTGTTCCTCAGGGTTCCATCACGGGTTCTTTACTGATGTACTCAGTGATACGATAACAAGCCGTATCTAAAACCATTAATGGATCTAAAACAGGGGTGTTTAATTAGAGTTCAGTACGGTCCAGTTAGAGCAGGGGTGTTTAATTAGAGTCAGTACGGTCCAGTTAGAGCAGGGGTGTTTAATTAGAGTTCAGTACGGTCCAGTTAGAGCAGGGGTGTTTAATTAGAGTTCAGTACGGTCCAGTTAGAGCAGGGGTGTTTAATTAGAGTTCAGTACGGTCCAGTTAGAGTAGGGGTGTTTAATTAGAGTGAGTACGGTCCAGTTAGAGCAGGGGTGTTTAATTAGAGTTCAGTACGGTCCAGTTAGAGCAGGGGTGTTTAATTAGAGTCAGTACGGTTCGGTTAGAGCAGGGGTGTTTAATTAGAGTCAGTACGGTCCAGTTAGAGCAGGGGTGTTTAATTAGAGTTCAGTACGGTCCAGTTAGAGCAGGGGTATTTAATTAGAGTTCAGTACGGTCCAGTTAGAGCAGGGGTGTTTAATTAGAGTTCAGTACGGTCCAGTTAGAGCAGGGGTGTTTAATTAGAGTTCAGTACGGTCCAATTAGAGCAGGGGTGTTTAATTAGAGTTCAGTACGGTCCAGTTAGAGCAGGGGTGTTTAATTAGAGTTCAGTACGGTCCAGTTAGAGCAGGGGTGTTTAATTAGAGTCAGTACGGTCCAGTTAGAGTAGGGGTGTTTAATTAGAGTTCAGTACGGTCCAGTTAGAGCAGGGGTGTTTAATTAGAGTTCAGTACGGTCCAGTTAGAGCAGGGGTGTTTAATTAGAGTTCAGTACGGTCCAGTTAGAGCAGGGGTGTTTAATTAGAGTCAGTACGGTCCAGTTAGAGCAGGGGTGTTTAATTAGAGTTCAGTACGGTCCAGTTAGAGCAGGGGTGTTTAATTAGAGTCAGTACGGTCCAGTTAGAGCAGGGGTGTTTAATTAGAGTCAGTATGGTCCAGTTAGAGCAGGGGTGTTTAATTAGAGTCACTACGGTCCAGTTAGAGCAGGGGTGTTTAATTAGAGTCAGTACGGTCCAGTTAGAGCAGGGGTGTTTAATTAGAGTTCAGTACGGTCCAGTTAGAGCAGGGGTGTTTAATTAGAGTTCAGTACGGTCCAGTTAGAGCAGGGGTGTTTAATTAGAGTTCAGTACGGTCCAGTTAGAGCAGGGGTGTTTAATTAGAGTCAGTACGGTCCAGTTAGAGCAGGGGTGTTTAATTAGAGTCAGTACGGTCCAGTTAGAGCAGGAGTGTTTAATTAGAGTTCAGTACGGTCCAGTTAGAGCAGGGGTGTTTAATTAGAGTTCAGTAAGATCCAGTTAGAGCAGGGGTGTTTAATTAGAGTCAGTACGGTCCAGTTAGAGCAGGGGTGTTTAATTAGAGTTCAGTACGGTCCAGTTAGAGCAGGGGTGTTTAATTAGAGTTCAGTAAGATCCAGTTAGAGCAGGGGTGTTTAATTAGAGTTCAGTAAGATCCAGTTAGAGCAGGGGTGTTTAATTAGAGTCAGTACAGTCCAGTTAGAGCAGGGGTGTTTAATTAGAGTCAGTACGGTCCAATTAGAGCAGGGGTGTTTAATTAGAGTTCAGTACGGTCCAGTTAGAGCAGGAGTGTTTAATTAGAGTCAGTACGGTCCAATTAGAGCAGGGGTGTTTAATTAGAGTTCAGTACGGTCCAGTTAGAGCAGGAGTGTTTAATTAGAGTCAGTACGGTCCAGTTAGAGCAGGGGTGTTTAATTAGAGTTCAGTACGGTCCAGTTAGAGCAGGGGTGTTTAATTAGAGTTCAGTAAGATCCAGTTAGAGCAGGGGTGCTTAATTAGAGTTCAGTAAGATCCAGTTAGAGCAGGGGTGTTTAATTAGAGTCAGTACGGTCCAGTTAGAGCAGGGGTGTTTAATTAGAGTTCAGGACGGTCCAGTTAGAGCAGGGGTGTTTAATTAGAGTTCAGTACAGTCCAGTTAGAGCAGGGGTGTTTAATTAGCGTCAGTACAGTCCAGTTAGAGCAGGGGTGTTTAAGTAGAGTTCAGTACGATCCAGTTAGAGCAGGGGTGTTTAATTAGAGTTCAGTATGGTTCAGTTAGAGCAGGAGTGTTTAATTAGAGTTCAGTACGGTCCAGTTAGAGCAGGGGTGTTTAATTAGAGTTCAGTACAGTCCAGTTAGAGCAGGGGTGTTTAAGTAGAGTTCAGTACGATCCAGTTAGAGCAGGGGTGTTTAATTAGAGTTCAGTACGGTCCAGTTAGAGCAGGGGTGTTTAATTAGAGTCAGTACGGTCCAGTTAGAGCAGGGGTGTTTAATTAGAGTCAGTACGGTCCAGTTAGAGCAGGAGTGTTTAATTAGAGTTCAGTACGGTCCAGTTAGAGCAGGGGTGTTTAATTAGAGTTCAGTACGGTCCAGTTAGAGCAGGGGTGTTTAATTAGAGTTCAGTACGGTCCAGTTAGAGCAGGGGGGTTTAATTAGAGTCAGTACGGTCCAGTTAGAGCAGGAGTGTTTAATTAGAGTTCAGTACGGTCCAGTTAGAGCAGGGGTGTTTAATTAGAGTTCAGTACGGTCCAGTTAGAGCAGGGTGTTTAATTAGAGTTCAGTACGGTCCAGTTAGAGCAGGGGTGTTTAATTAGAGTTCAGTACGGTCCAGTTAGAGCAGGAGTGTTTAATTAGAGTTCAGTACGGTCCAGTTAGAGCAGGGGTGTTTAATTAGAGTTCAGTACGGTCCAGTTAGAGCAGGGGTGTTTAATTAGAGTCAGTCCGGTCCAGTTAGAGCAGGGGTGTTTAATTAGAGTCAGTACGGTCCAGTTAGAGCCAAGGCAGTTGGTTTAATTAGAGTTCAGTACGGTCCAGTTAGAGCAGGGGTGTTTAATTAGAGTCAGTCCGGTCCAGTTAGAGCAGGGGTGTTTAATTAGAGTCAGTACGGTCCAGTTAGAGCAGGGGTGGTTTAATTAGAGTTCAGTACGGTCCAGTATAGAGCAGGAGTGTTTTAATTAGAGTTCAGTACGTCCAGTTAGAGCAGGTGTGTTTAATTAGAGTCAGTAAGGTCTCAGTTAGAGCAGGGGTGTTTAATTAGAGTCAGTACGGTCGCAGTTTAGAGGAGGGGTGTTTAATTAGAGTCAGTAAGGTCCAGTTAGAGCAGGGGTGTTTAATTAGAGTCAGTAAGGTCCAGTTAGATCAGGGGTGTTTAATTAGAGTCAGTACGGTCCAGTTAGAGGAGATCTTCTCAGGCCAAGGTTTGGACCTTCATCATCTCTAGCATGTGTTCTGATTCAGTGGTGTATCCTGTTTACTGAAGTAGTCTAGTATCAGCATCTTATACCATCAGCTACTGAAACACCAACACATCACACATACCGTTCAGTATATTTACTAGAGATGGACCGATCAGTGTTTTTGAGGCCAATTCCATTCGCCGATCACCTTTCAGCGTAATTGACCCATAGCTGATACCGATAGAGGGCGGGGCTATATGCCACGGCAGGGCTGCATGTAGTTGTTAGCGCAAGCAAGTCATGAAACATGGTCTAAACTGTTTATTATCATTTTTAACGAGCTTGTAAGAAACAGCGTAATGTTTTAAACTAAATTAACAGTAAATAAACAAAGTAGATCAAACAAATATCCCCAATACTGTGATCATTACATTTAGACCCTTAATTTAAAACAAACAAAGATAATTAAATAAATTTAGCAGAAAAAAAAATAGCAGACTCTGTTATTTTAAACTAAATCTGAAATCATTAAATGTAGAATATTGAATTACTGCTGCTGTTCTGTTCGTACCGGTCAGATCATGTTTTTTACTCACTTCAATAAAAACAAGAGCTACATTAAAATAAAGAGAATACTTTAAAAAAAAGATCATCTTAAAGTGTTTATTTATAGAGAAAGTAAATAAAGGTGGTTCTTCTTGTTAAGTGAGTTCACTGCGCTGTAAAGCCCGTATACCGTAAAGACTAGAAAAGCTCCACCTCTTAAAATAAACACAGTCAGAATTAAATAATTCTCAGAAGTTTATCAGTTTGGGTCCACAGTGGACAACATCTGGGTCCGGATCCGGACTACGGGCCGCCTATTAGTGACCCCTGCTGTAGGGTTTTGTTCATAAGGTTACGTAACACCTACATAAGCTTGTTATGACACCTTACATACTTTCTATAGGAAGTTATTTGCTGTAAACGTTACATGTGCCATGTGTGGATCAGCCGTAGCTACATTAGCTTTTATAACAGATGAGGTCTACTGTAATAAGCGTTTATAAACGTTTATGTAAGCTTATGTAGGTGTCATGATAGGCTTATGAGCAGTGTTGTATCTTTTGTGCTCTATGAAGGCCGTTCACAGGTCTGTGCATCGCTGCATTGTTCTGATTGGCTGAGAAGCCTTCTGTGATCTTACAGTGCATGTGATTGGTCTGTGAGTTCACTGCGCTGTAAAGCCCGTATACCGTAAAGACTAGAAAAGCTCCACCTTTTAAAATAAACACAGTCAGAATTAAATCATTCTTAATAGTTTATCAGTTTGGGTCCACATTGGACAACGTCTGGGTCCGGATCCGGACTACGGTCCGCCTATTAGTGACCCCTGATCTATAATATAGCGCTGACAGCTGCTACCAGTTAACTGGACCCACAGAAATCGATTTAAATAAGATAATAAAATGTAATCAGAGTACGATCAGTTACACTCCGACTTCTAATAACTGGTAGTAGAAATAGATATGATATCACTCCAACAGCAGAGGAACCAAGCTGAAAAACTCTGACAGACTCTAAACACAAACCAATGCATGAACGAACTGGTGCGTCAGAAAATGCTAATTAATTTTTTAACCCCTCGAGTGCCTCAGGCCCGCGCACAGAGAGCGAACTCGGTGAAGTGAGAGCTCTCTTTGTGCTGGGGTCAGCCTGGAACATTTAATGGAGCAGGTAACGGCCGGCAAATAAACTTCACACAGCACTGTTAACAGCCGCCGACACCGTTAACCTAAACACACAGCGAGC
>CM038719.1:43003645-43006858 GCA_021613375.1 Megaleporinus macrocephalus | reverse complement strand
ATCAATAATAACCTTGATCTGGCATCACATATATATAATTAATTCTTTGAGATTATTTAAGATTTATATAAAGATTATATCTCATTTAGCTCACATAAATACACACATTATCAAACTAACAAATAGCTGTACGTAGTTGATCTACTCATCTGTCCTAACAGGTGCAAGATTCAGAATTTCAAAATTGAATTTAATTCAATAAATGAAAATGAATTTGAATTGAATTCACCCTACAGGAAGTGGAATTCGAAAGTACAAACCAGCTCTGGCCCTCAATCAGTCTTCAAGGGAGTGTACTCCCAACAACAATGTCCTAAATGTTTGGACAACAACTTAAAAGACTTTTCTGGGAAATGAAGTGCTGTCCTATCATTTTTTACAATTTGAAAGTTATTATAATTTTAATGATCTGTTTTATAGAGTATGTTTACTATAATAATCATGAATTTCTTTGAACACACAGATATCCCACATTAATATTTAATGACATATTTATTAGAATTATAAATAGCAGAACATTTACGGAAAATTTTAATACTAAAATATATATATTTTATTAATTTGAAAGTATTTGTAATTCACTACCAAGAAAACTCTATGATTTCTCTGTAGTTCTAGCATTTATGTATTTCCTAATATCTACACTTGTTCAATTCAAACAACAATGTCCTAAATGTTTGGACAACCACTTTAAAGACTTGGATAAAGCAAGGTATTCTGGGAAATGAAGTGCTGTCCTATCATCTTCCACCATTTAAAGTCATTACAATGTTAAGGATCTGTTTTATAGAACATGTATACTATAATAATCATGAATTCATTCTTTGGATTTCATGAAATGGCTCACAATTATCTTCAAATAATTAAAATTTCAGGAAGAAACGTTGGATTTGCATGTATCTGCCATTGTTTTGTACATCTAGCTCACATTTGTGTGCTCCAAACTCTGGAATGCTGGGAAAAAGTTTAGAAAGTGCAGGGAGGTCTACGGTAGAGTTGGGCCAAGCTTGGTCTGGAGTTACTACAGGAGTGGTGGTACACTCAGAACTCCCCTTGGAGCAATTAAGGCTCTTTCTAAAAGAAAGAAAGAGTGAACGAGAGAGAGAGAGAGAGAGAGAGAGAGAGAGAGAGAGCAAGAGAGAGAGGGACGGGATGACGGACTCACTCCAAGGCATTCAATCTTGTGCCCTTGCACTTAAATGACTTAAACTTAAATCCACTGCATGTAGGTCTACACACAACTCAACGTTTACGAGGTCTCACAATGAATTATATGAACTATTCTTTTACTTTAAACCTTCGTAGGGCAGTGTTTCTTCTAGAGGAGAGTGTCTGGGAGTTAGAGTGTGTGGGAGAGAGAGAGTGAGAGAGAGAGAGAGAGAGAGGGAGAGGGAGAGAGTGCTAAAAGCTATGACTGATGAGAAGAGGTTAAGAGAACTGAACCCATTAAAGTCACCAAAACAAAAATGGAGAGAGACCATGCTTGCCTGTGAATAACTGGAGTGTGTGTGGTGTGTGTGTGTGTGTGTGTGTGTGTGTGTGTGTGTGTGTGTGTGTTAGCTCAGTGGGGAGGATAACTTACTGCTCCTTATAGACGCATAAATGAAACACATTATAAATGTTGACAGCAAAGGCAAGCGCATACACACTTTCTCTCTTTCACACACATACACACAGTCCCCAGAGTGCAGGGAAAACAAGTTCTTTAATTCAGAATCTGTATCATCAAGCTGACGGTGTGATCTCCGCATGCTGTTTCAATGAAGCTACTAAATCAGTCCTGCTTCTATAAATATCTCATCTCATCCACCGTAGTTGTTCTCGGTGAGACTCTCGTAAAGTCTAATAAAGATGATAAATAAATCTTACACTGAACAGACAACAGAGGCAGCACTAACACTGCAGTCCCAGCACTGCACATAAACCTGCTGAGCAGGCAGCGCTGCTGAATACTTGCATGTGCCGTAGCGACCGCATCAGACGCAACCGAGCATTTGCATTTTAAGGGGTTGAAAACAAGACGAACAAAACTAATAATAATAAATAAAATACAAATTTTAAATAAACATTTAATATAGATGAATAAAATATAAATGTAAAAAAAATAGAAAAATGTAATAAAATAATATAAAATAAACATAAAATACACAAAAATAAATAAGATTTAAAAAATTCAAATACAAATAAAAAATAAACTCATTTAAAACAATCACAATAAAAAAATCTAAAAAAAGAATATAAAATAAACATAAAATACATAAAAATAAACAAATAAGATTTAAAAAATTAAAATACAAATAAAAAATAAACTCATTTAAAACAATCACAATAAGAAATTTGAATAAAATAATATAAAATAAACATAAAATATATAAAAATAAACAAATAAGGTAAACATTAAAATCCTAATAGAAAGATAAACTCTTTGGTGACTAGAAACTAAAAGTTTGAAATGGTTCAGTGATCCCAGTGAGCTGAGTTTCAGAGTGTCCTGGAGAGAGTTACAGCTAATGAACTGTAGCCAAAAGCAGATTCTCCCAGTTCACTAAAAACTCTCAGTACCTGATAATTATTGTTATTTATTGAAATCAGAGAAGAGATGTAAGCTGGCAAATGGCCAGAGAGTGATTTCTAGATAAAAATAAACCAATGAGATTCTCTTTGTGCAGCTAGTGAGGACCAACCAGCTCTAGCATAGAGTCTGCAGTGGTGGGTACTGCGAGGGTCACCAGACTGAATCTAGCGGTTTGAGGGCACTGGGTGAATGAATTTAAACTGAATCCAACCTACAGGAAGTGGAATTGAATTCATTCTCATCACATGTCTGTGAGAATGTGATACTTTTAACTTACATTTTTCTTCCAGATGAAAGTACAGACACTAACTTCAGACATACATTCGGTTTTTTTTGCATATTGCTGTAATCAAAAATCAAAAATCAAACTTAAAAAAACAGCTTTGGTCCTCAGTTAGCTTATTTCACTAGAATGTACTCCAAACAACATGTCCTAAACGTCTGGACAACACAGCAGGGTAATCTGGAAAGTGTTGTCTAATCATTTTCAACAATTTGAAAGTTATTACAATTTTAATGATCTGTTTTATAGAGAATTTTTACTATAATAAAGTATTGTGTACATAAAATCCATACAATGATATCTGTATGAAATTCATGTTGTAATAATATGTTATATATATATATATATACTGTAA
>CM038719.1:42993645-42998645 GCA_021613375.1 Megaleporinus macrocephalus | reverse complement strand
GTGTAAGTTACAATCCCAATAACAACCCAAGTTAGTGTGTGTGTAGTGTGTGTGTATGTATGTGTGTGTGTATGTAGTGTGTGTGTGCATGTATGTGTGAGTTACAATCCCAATAACAACCCAAGTTAGTTTGTGTGTAGTGTGTGTGTATGTATGTATGTGTAGTGTGTGTATGTATGTATGTATGTGTAGTGTGTGTATGTATGTATGTATGTGTAGTGTGTGTATGTATGTATGTGTAGTGTATGTGTATGTATGTATGTGTAGTGTGTGTGTATGTATGTATGTGTAGTGTGTGTGTATGTATGTGTAGTGTGTGTGTATGTATGTATGTATGTGTAGTGTGTGTGTATGTATGTATGTGTAGTGTGTGTGATTATGTATGTATGTGTAGTGTGTATGTATGTATGTATGTGTAGTGTGTGTGTATGTATGTATGTGTAGTGTGTGTGTATGTATGTGTAGTGTGTGTGTATGTATGTGTAGTGTGTGTGTATGTATGTATGTGTAGTGTGTGTGTGTGTATGTATGTGTAGTGTGTGTGTATGTATGTGTAGTGTGTGTGTGTGTGTATGTATGTATGTGTAGTGTGTGTGTGTGTGTATGTATGTGTAGTGTGTGTGTATGTATGTATGTGTAGTGTGTGTGTGTATGTATGTATGTGTAGTGTGTGTGTATATATATATGTGTAGTGTTTGTGTATGTATGTATGTGTAGTGTGTGTGTATGTATGTATGTGTAGTGTGTGTATGTATGTATGTGTAGTGTGTGTGTATGTATGTGTAGTGTGTGTGTATGTATGTGTAGTGTGTGTGTATGTATGTATGTGTAGTGTGTGTGTATGTATGTATGTGTAGTATGCGTGTATGTATTTATGTGTAGTGTGTGTGTATGTATGTGTAGTGTGTGTGTATGTATGTATGTGTAGTGTGTGTGTATGTATGTGTAGTGTGTGTGTATGTATGTATGTGTAGTGTGTGTGTATGTATGTGTAGTATGTGTGTATGTATGTATGTGTAGTGTGCGTGTATGTATGTGTAGTGTGTGTGTATGTATGTGTAGTGTGTGTGTGTGTATGTATGTGTAGTGTGTGTATGTATGTATGTGTAGTGTGTGTGTATGTATGTGTAGTGTGTGTATGTATGTGTAGTGTGTGTGTATGTATGTATGTGTAGTGTGTGTGTATGTATGTATGTGTAGTATGCGTGTATGTATTTATGTGTAGTGTGTGTGTATGTATGTGTAGTGTGTGTGTATGTATGTATGTGTAGTGTGTGTGTATGTATGTGTAGTGTGTGTGTATGTATGTATGTGTAGTGTGTGTGTATGTATGTATGTGTAGTGTGTGTGTATGTATGTGTAGTGTGTGTGTATGTATGTATGTGTAGTGTGTGTGTATGTATGTGTAGTGTGTGTGTATGTATGTATGTGTAGTGTGTGTGTATGTATGTGTAGTGTGTGTGTGTATGTATGTGTAGTGTGTGTGTATGTATGTATGTGTAGTGTGTGTGTATGTATGTGTAGTGTGTGTATGTATGTATGTGTAGTGTGTGTGTATGTGTGTGTAGTGTGTGTGTATGTATGTATGTATAGTGTGTGTGTATGTATGTATGTGTAGTGTGTGTGTATGTATGTATGTGTAGAGTGTGTGTATGTATGTATGTATGTATAGTGTGTGTGTATGTATGTATGTGTAGTGTGTGTGTATGTATGTATGTGTAGTGTGTGTGTATGTATGTGTAGTGTGTGTGTGTGTATGTATGTGTAGTGTGTGTGTATGTATGTATGTGTAGTGTGTGTGTGTGTATGTATGTGTAGTGTGTGTGTGTATGTATGTGTAGTGTGTGTGTATGTATGTATGTATGTGTAGTGTGTGTGTATGTATGTATGTGTAGTGTGTGTGTGTGTATGTATGTGTAGTGTGTGTGTGTGTATGTATGTGTAGTGTGTGTGTATGTATGTGTAGTGTGTGTGTATGTATGTGTAGTGTGTGTGTATGTATGTATGTGTAGTGTGTGTGTATGTATGTATGTGTAGTGTGTGTGTGTGTATGTATGTGTAGTGTGTGTGTATGTATGTATGTGTAGTGTGTGTGTATGTATGTATGTGTAGTGTGTGTGTATATGTGTAGTGTGTGTGTATGTATGTGTAGTGTGTGTGTATGTATGTATGTGTAGTGTGTGTGTATGTATGTATGTGTAGTGTGTGTGTATGTATGTATGTGTAGTGTGTGTGTGTGTATGTATGTGTAGTGTGTGTGTATGTATGTATGTGTAGTGTGTGTGTATGTATGTATGTGTAGTGTGTGTGTATATGTGTAGTGTGTGTGTATGTATGTGTAGTGTGTGTGTATGTATGTATGTGTAGTGTGTGTGTATGTATGTATGTGTAGTGTGTGTGTATGTATGTATGTGTAGTGTGTGTGTATGTATGTGTAGTGTGTGTGTATGTATGTATGTGTAGTGTGTGTATATGTATGTGTAGTGTGTGTGTGTGTATGTATGTGTAGTGTGTGTGTATGTATGTATGTGTAGTGTGTGTGTATGTATGTATGTGTAGTGTGTGTGTATGTATGTATGTGTAGTGTGTGTGTATGTATGTGTGAGTACCTGAGCGCCATAGATATATTTATCCAGCATCTTTCCTCCGATTGTTTGTCCCCCGATGTCCCACACTTGCAGAGTGACATTCAGGTTGCCTGTAACAGCAGATGATCAGACGCACATAAAAAAAAGTCAGATATTTAACCACATCTAATAATAAGCCTCCAATTATAAACCTGAACACACAATTTATTAAATAAAATAAATATTAAAATAAAATTAAAATCACATCTGACACATGATTTTTCACAAAGCTGATACTGTAAAAATGTTTATCTGATCCATAAGTGTATGTTCACAGCAGATCTGATTAGAACAGATGTAAATAATCAGACATACAATACAAAGTAACATGAATATGTTATTGTGAGAGAAGTAGATCAGATCTTGATCCAGTTTGAAGAACAAAGTTAGGTTCCAGATTTCTCCTGGACGCCCCAGACATTGTATGAATGTGTTCAGTTCCTTCAGCAGCAAATCTTGATTTATCTTAATGAAGTACTGAGCAGTCAAAGCAGGTATTAGATGAGAACTGATAATAATACTGGGTTGTTTAGGAGAAGCTTGGAAAGAGTTAAATAAACACACTGACGTATGAAAAAGTATTAATTACTCTATTAATACTGATTAATATTTAATAATAAAGTGTAAAAGCTCTACTTACTCTATTAATACTGATTAATATTTAATAATAAAGTGTAAAAGCACTACTTACTCTATTAATACTGATTAATATTTAATAATAAAGTGTAAAAGCACTACTTACTCTATTAATACTGATTAATATTTAATAATAAAGTGTAAAAGCACTACTTACTCTATTAATACTGATTAATATTTAATAATAAAGTGTAAAAGCACTACTTACTCTATTAATACTGATTAATATTTAACAATAAAGTGTAAAAGCACTACTTACTCTATTAATACTGATTAATATTTAATAATAAAGTGTAAAAGCTCTACTTACTCTATTAATACTGATTAATATTTAATAATAAAGTGTAAAAGCACTACTTACTCTATTAATACTGATTAATATTTAATAATAAAGTGTAAAAGCACTACTTACTCTATTAATACTGATTAATATTTAATAATAAAGTGTAAAAGCACTACTTACTCTATTAATACTGATTAATATTTAATAATAAAGTGTAAAAGCACTACTTACTCTATTAATACTGATTAATATTTAACAATAAAGTGTAAAAGCACTACTTACTCTATTAATACTGATTAATATTTAATAATAAAGTGTAAAAGCTCTACTTACTCTATTAATACTGATTAATATTTAATAATAAAGTGTAAAAGCATTACTTACTCTATTAATACTGATTAATATTTAATAATAAAGTGTAAAAGCACTACTTACTCTATTAATACTGATTAATATTTAACAATAAAGTGTAAAAGCACTACTTACTCTATTAATACTGATTAATATTTAATAATAAAGTGTAAAAGTACTACTTACTCTATTAATACTGATTCATATTTAATAATAAAGTGTAAAAGCACTACTTACTCTATTAATACTGATTAATATTTCATAATAAAGTGTAAAAGCACTACTTACTCTATTAATACTGATTAATATTTAATAATAAAGTGTAAATGAGTAAATAATAGTTTCCTGACTGAAAAATAGCTTTTTAAACATAATAATGTCCCAAAGTGTCTACAACATCTGCACTGTACTATATGTTTCCTTCCTAAATGATGATGTAGATAATAATATAGGATGTTAAATGCTTAGATACATTAAGTAGTTGTTACAGGAGTTATGCACCTATATATATATATATACATACACGTATACATATATCTTAAGTTTGAGAATTTTAGTAATTTAAACATAAAATAAGTCTACTAGATGACAAAAACATCACCATGTTTTTTTTTTCAAAAACATTTAAATATTTTTTATGGAATGTCCTTTATAGTGGACATCAGGACATTGTTGATGTCATATTTCTTGTTTTCTGTTCTGCATCAGACCAAAACACTTCTATAACATCAGCACCAACTCCTAGCACCAAATCCTAGAAAATAATGTAAATGAAAATGTAAATGATTAAACAAACATTGTTTACCTTTTTTATACCATTTCCACTTTTGGCAGCATAGTAATATTTCAAATGCACTGTATATATAAATATATAAACATAAACAGGAACAAACAATAACCCATAACAAAGGTTACCATTAAAATCCAGGTTTAAACAGTTTTTAGGCACACTTGCTAAACCTGTGTTAATCTCTCCAAACCTTGAGCCACACGCAGTACCAAACATCTCTTACAGTCCATTACATTTTAATATTCTATTTTTAAATGCACAATTATGTAACATTTTCTAATAAATTATGAATAAATTAAATTAGTAATCAATT
>CM038719.1:42966145-42983645 GCA_021613375.1 Megaleporinus macrocephalus | reverse complement strand
CACCCAAGGTTAAAAACACAGGACTACTTTTAAAGATCAATCTCGGGTTTATACGAATCGATATCGGATTATTCAAATGAAGATCGATTTGAATTGAAAAATCTATTTTCTGAACACACCCCTAGTCCAGATGCTCTACTCATGCCTATGTTGGTGTTTTCCGCTGCTCTAACACAACAGAGCACATTACGCTAACACTAAATGCGGAGGCGTACTCTAAAACTGGTAAAGGCGGTTTAATAATCAAATATTTCAAGCCAAGGAGACAATGTAAAGTCCTATAATTCAGAGGACAGGCTGATGCAGTGCAGCTGTGTACTACAATTATGAACAAGAAACAACGAAAACATGTTACAATAAGGTTATAAGGCCAAGCCTAGGGCTGGGCGATATGGAAATTAATCTTATCACGATATTTTTTTTCATATCAGTCAATATCAATATATATCACAATATAAATCAAATCACTATTGCCTCTGTTTGACCAGAGGAGGATGGTTCTCCCCTTGTGAGTCTTGCTTCCTCCAGTCTGAGGGAGTTCTTCTTGCCAGTCGCCTCTGGCTCGCTCAGTGGGAGATATATATTGTAACTGTATGTTTTCAAACTCCTGTAAAGCTGCTTTGTGAAAACATTGTTGTTAAAAGGCTACACAAATAAACTTTCCACTACATTAGTGGCTAAAATTAATAACCCATGCCTTAAAATAGCCACAGCTCTCATTCACACACAGATACACAGAGTTCAACAAATCAGAGATCTATTTTGAGGCTGAGTTCAAAATACAGTGTAAAACTAGTGCACTACATATATATGTATACGAATAGCAATTTGGACACAGCCCAGGTCAACAGAACTGCTCTAAGAGGGGTCTCTAGTCTAGACAGTCTAGAACCTCTCTAGAATATTCTGCCTCTTCTTCTCTTAGAGCTGAGAGAAACATCCACAGGATTTTCTGCCACAACGTTTTTACCTTGCAGTTCATACGATAGTGACTAAACTAATGCAGTGCTAACGTAGGTGGACGGCCAGTCGCACTCTGTTATGTGAGCACTGGACAAAAACGTTGACAATCGCACATTTCCACTGGCTCTGCCTCTCCCTACCTCAGCCTCTCTCCTTCTCTTCTTTCCTCATAGATGTAATCCAGATGTGTGAAGTCCTGAAGGGCCTCACTTGCTGCAGAGTTTAGTGTTTAACCTGCTCTAACACGCTTGAGTCAACTCGTAAAACGCTAGCTAATTATGTAATTGAATTAGGTGTGTTAAATCAGAGTCGTGTTCTCAGCGCAGAGTCATCTGTGCAGTGTTAGTAGTCACTGAAGTTGGACAAAGGAGTGCACAGAAACCAATTTTACCATCGCATACTGATAACTGGTCCTAAAGTGTCAATTATAATTATTATTTTATTTTGATAAAGCAGAATCATTTATGTCAGGGGTCTTTAATTAGAATTCAGTAAGGTCCAATTGGTGGAAATTTCTTCAGGCCAAGGTCTGGACCATCATAACTTCTAGCGTGTGTTCTGATTCAGTGGTGTATCCTGTTTACTGAAGTAGTCTAGAATCAGCATCTTATACCATCAGCTACTGAAACACCAACACACCACACATACCATTCAGTATATTTCTAAATACTGTTTAAATACTGAACTGGATTAATTATTTATAAACTTCTAATAAATGTTTTCTCTTCTTGTTAACTCAGTTTAACATCTTAACAGTTTATCTCTCTCGTGTTCTTCTCTCAGACTTTCTCTGGTTCAGTGAGGGACGTGAGCTCTTGGTGGTCCAGCCAGAACTTTAAACCTGGGCTGAAATGGTGTCAGGTCCATTCTCACACACATAAGAGACTATTTTTAATTGTCCACGCTCTCAGAACAGATGAGATGTTGGTTTGGAGCTGCATGTGGGAAGAATAAAAATGTCTCGGTTAGACAAAAAAATAGATTTTTCAATTCAAATCGATCTTTATTTGAATAATCCGATATCGATTCGTATAAACCCGAGATTGATCTTTAAAAGTAGTCCTGTGTTTTTAACCTTGGGTGAGACAGTGTTGTCCCATTAGAACTTCTTACTGTCTCTCTGGTCTCCTCCCATGTAACTGTATTCATTTAGGTTAGCTGAGCAGAAGTTCTAACACAAAGGTGGAAGAAACACACGCTTGAAAGTGGGCGTGGCCAAGTACAGTGAATATAAACATATAAACACTAATGTTTTTAGTAATGGTAGAGTGTTCCTTGTACGTTTACCACATTAGTTCTCTGAAAATCTCTTTTCATATTTAAACAAAACATATTATTGTAACTGAAATATCCCTAAATGAAACGATATTGAATGGAATGGAATGGAATCGGAAATTGAATGGATCCGGGAAATCAGTGGCGATACCCAGCCCTAGTCTCGCTCCATTCCTGGTAGAAAAGTCGTGTTTCGCTGCTGAGTTTCCTTTTTTATAGCACACTGTCTGAATGAGTCTTTCTCCGACTGCTGCTTCCCGCTTCGTACCTCACCTACACAGATCTGATTGGCTGAGGAGCCTTCGGTGATCTCACAATGCATGCGATTGGTCAGTGAATTCACTGCGCCCGTATACCGTGAAGACAAGAAAAAATCTGCGGCTTAAAATAAACACGGACACGGAAATAAACACTGTTTGGGTCCGCATTGGACAACGTCTGGATCTGGATCTGGACCGTGGTCCGCCTATCAGTGACCGCTGGTTTATGTTAAGGAATTTGTGGTGGTGAAGTACACGTGTGATATGTAACAAGAACAATATTACACTAAAAGAAAAACACAATAAGATACAATAAATAGAATAAAGAATAAGAGTAAGAGAGAGTCGGGAAAGGTGCTAATGAGATATATGAATATATGTGTGTAAGTGAGTAGACGTATACTATAAGAGCTGTTATGTACAGAATCTGCACAGCTGTGCTAATAAGCATCATGTTATAAAGTTATAAAGTTCCTGTAATACATTGAGATTCAGTTCAGGTATGAGTTTGAAGTGTAGGGTGACCACTGTGGTCACTGAGAGTAACAGTATGAGTGTGAAGTACAGGGTGACCACTGTGGTCACTGAGAGTAACAGTATGAGTGTGAGGTACAGGGTAACCACTGTGGTCACTGAGAGTAACAGTATGAGTTTGAAGTGCAGGGTGACCACAGTGGTCAGTGGGAGTAACAGTATGAGTATGAAGTGCAGGGTGACCACTGTGGTCACTGAGAGTAACAGTATGAGTGTGAAGTGCAGGGTGACCACTGTGGTCACTGAGAGTAACAGTATGAGTTTGAAGTGTAGGGTGACCACTGTGGTCACTGAGAGTAACAGTATGAGTATGAAGTGTAGGGTGACCACTGGGGTCCCTGAGAGTAACACTATGAGTATGAAGTACAGGGTGACCACTGTGGTCACTGAGAGTAACAGTATGAGTGTGAAGTGCAGGGTGACCACTGTGGTCACTGAGAGTAACAGTATGAGTGTGAAGTGCAGGGTGACCACTGTGGTCACTGAGAGTAACAGTATGAGTATGACGTGTAGGGTGACCACTGTGGTCACTGAGAGTAACAGTATGAGTGTGAAGTGCAGGGTGACCACTGTGGTCACTGAGAGTAACAGTATGAGTGTGAAGTGCAGGGTGACCACTGTGGTCACTGAGAGTAACAGTATGAGTTTGAAGTGTAGGGTGACCACTGTGGTCACTGAGAGTAACAGTATGAGTGTGAAGTGCAGGGTGACCACTGTGGTCACTGAGAGTAACAGTATGAGTGTGAAGTGCAGGGTGACCACTGTGGTCACTGAGAGTAACAGTATGAGTATGACGTGTAGGGTGACCACTGTGGTCACTGAGAGTAACAGTATGAGTGTGAAGTGCAGGGTGACCACTGTGGTCACTGAGAGTAACAGTATGAGTGTGAAGTGCAGGGTGACCACTGAGGTCACTGAGAGTAACAGTATGAGTGTGAAGTGCAGGGTGACCACTGTGGTCACTGAGAGTAACAGTATGAGTGTGAAGTGTAGGGTGACCACTGTGGTCACTGAAAGTAACAGTATGAGTGTGAAGTGCAGGGTGACCACTGTGGTCACTGAGAGTAACAGTATGAGTGTGAAGTGCAGGGTGACCACTGAGGTCACTGAGAGTAACAGTATGAGTGTGAAGTGTAGGGTGACCACTGTGGTCACTGAAAGTAACAGTATGAGTGTGAAGTGCAGGGTGACCACTGTGGTCACTGAGAGTAACAGTATGAGTTTGAAGTGCAGGGTGACCACTGTGGTCACTGAGAGTAACAGTATGAGTTTGAAGTACAGGGTGACCACTGTGGTCACTGAGAGTAACAGTATGAGTATGACGTGTAGGGTGACCACTGTGGTCACTGAGAGTAACAGTATGAGTGTGAAGTGCAGGGTGACCACTGTGGTCACTGAGAGTAACAGTATGAGTATGACGTGTAGGGTGACCACTGTGGTCACTGAGAGTAACAGTATGAGTGTGAAGTGCAGGGTGACCACTGTGGTCACTGAGAGTAACAGTATGAGTGTGAAGTGCAGGGTGACCACTGTGGTCACTGAGAGTAACAGTATGAGTGTGAAGTGCAGGGTGACCACTGTGGTCACTGAGAGTAACAGTATGAGTTTGAAGTACAGGGTGACCACTGTGGTCACTGAGAGTAACAGTATGAGTGTGAAGTGCAGGGTGACCACTGTGGTCACTGAGAGTAACAGCTCTGGGGAAAAAGCTGGTTGTGCTGGCCTTGATGGTCCTGGGTCTCCTGCCTGAGGGAACTGTCTGGAAGATGTTCTGTCCAGGATGACGGGGGGTCAGCTGTAATTTTACCATCACGTTTCTTCACCCTGCTGGTGTAGATGTCCTGAAACGCTGGCAAATCGCGTCCAATGATCTGCTCTGCTGTCCTGATTACGCGCTGGAGTTTGGCTCGTTCTTGTGGAGGTGGAGGAACCAAACCAGACCAGACATGCATGTATTCTACACATAAATCAATGACATTCACTAACTGAGAAACTTTACCAAGCTCTGAAAAATCTCTATGCTCTTTAACAGAGGTTCTCAAAAGCTTAATCAAATATGTATTGAAATCCTTGCTGGTGGTCCAACCTTCCCCGAGCATAATTATCCCCGACGGCCAATACATGCAAGCTCCAGTTGAGCTCCATCTCCATAAACCTCATCTAAGGTGATCAAATCACTAATTTCATCTAGAATAACTAGAAATACAGCCCCCAGTTGTGCTTACATTACACACACGGGTTTTTCTGTTACTCTCATTGACACACTGTGATTAGTCTGATGTTTTTTTAAATAAACCACTTCCTGCTAACATTGAGCACTCATTTACAAGTAAACGAACCCCTCAGTGTTGCTACAACCGTATCTATTACTTCTTGCAACACACAAGGACAAATGCGAGAAATCTTTTGTTGCACTATATAATTAAATGCAAATTACACTACAAACTATTTATACATGGAATAAAAGGAACAGTAAACACAGAGCCACAACCACTTTCCTTGTGAAAGAGAGGAAAATACACCACACACACACACACACACACACACACACACACACGCTTGTTCTTGAATGGATCAAGCTCTCAGTCACGGGCCAACTCAAACTGGTCAGAAAGCAAATTACTCTGAACACTCACCAGAGTAACGCTGACTGGCTCACCATCTGTCCAGCTTTCTCTCCTTCCCTCTCTCAGTAGTAACAATGTTGTCAATCATTGTTCCTGCCTCACGCAGACCCACTTTCAGAGCTGCTTGCTTCATCTCCCTGTTAGATCACTTTCTTCACAAGTACACGCAGCAGAACTCAAAGCATCCGAATCGTAAGCTCCACATCTTACTGGCAACAGACTCAAACAGAACCTGAGACAGAGGGAGAGTGAAACCAGCCCACTTTCTGAACAGTCAAGCACTTTCAGTGGCAAAACATATAAATATGCAGAGAATCCACAAGCTGACACGCATAAGAGTTCATTTCTGAAGAAAAATAAATAAATAAATAAAAACCACAGGTACAGGACCGCTGGGCAGGAGATGTAGGAGATGTTGGAGTCCAGGACACTAAGCATACTCCTGCAGGCTCCGGCACACGAGCTAGGACACACACTGATGTTATACAGCCCTATACGAGTACATGTGGGTCTATAAGACTGTGTATGATTATGTGTATGCACGGTTCACGCTTCACTGGTTCCAAACAGAATTCCACACTAGCACCAAGTTCTACTGCGTTCATACTGAGACAGTTAGAATTACACAGTGGGTTTTCCTCAGAGTCACCTAGTGCTGATCACTTGTGTTGTTTTATGGTAGTCAGAGAATGAGAGTTGAGAGTTGTGTGTGTATGCAATGGAGATCGACCAATATATCATCGGCTGATATGTCATCGGCTGATATGTCATCGACCGATACGTCATCGACCGATAAACCATCGGCTGATATGTCATCGACCGATACGTCATCGACCGATAAACCATCGGCTGATATGTCATCGGCTGATATGTCATCGACCGATACGTCATCGACCGATATGTCATCGATGATATATCATCGACCGATAAACCATCGACCGATAAACCATCGACCGATAAACCATCGACCGATAAACCATCGACTGATAAACCATCGACTGATATATCATCGACCGATATATCATCGACCGACAAACCATCGACCGATAAACCATCGACTGATATATCATCGACTGATATATCATCGACTGATATATCATCGACTGATATATCATCGACCGATAAACCATCGACTGATATATTATCGACCGATATGTCATCGGCTGATATGTCATCGACCGATATATCATCGACCGATAAACCATCGACCGATATATCATCGACCGATAAACCATCGACCGATATATCATCGACCGATAAACCATCGACCGATATATCATCGACCGATAAACCATCGACCGATATATCATCGACCGATAAACCATCGACCGATATATCATCGACCGATATATCAGGCCGATATTTGCCTTATTTTTAAGGCCGATATCAGCGCCGTTGTAAAGTCAGGCACGTCCGTCCTCGGGACAACGCTGTTTTTAATGATGCGATTACGTGTTTCTAGTTCCGCCATAGACGTTAACCAGAGCGGATATTGAATTTCTTATCTCCAGGACTAAAGCTAACTGCTCTAGTGTAATTTAGTGTTTTTCTTGTTAAGTCAGTATTCGATAAATGATGTTAAGTTCAGAAATGTTGTGCGTCAACTTATTATTAGTAATGTGACATTTTAGCAGCAAACAAAGCGGAACAGTTCTAGATATCGGCTCTAAAAATCGGCAGCACATATCCTGATCTCTAAACGTTGCTATCGGCTATAGAAAAACCAATATCGATCGATCTCTAGTACGCAAGGCAAAACTCAAACAGTATACACATGAGGACTAATCATTATACACACAAAGCTAAACTTGTCTACCATAAAACACCATGAATGAACAGACACACACACATCTCTCTGCTTTTTCCCGTCAGCAGGGGGCGCCACAGCCAGTTAATTCACACACAAAAGTGTTTTATGTCGAATGCCCTTCCTAAAAACAACCCTTACCACGTACCCAGGCTCGAGACAACAAACACTCACACACACACTCACACCTATGGGCAGTTTAGAGTGAGGACCAACCTAACATGCATGTGTTTGGAAACCGGAGTACCTGGAGGAACCCACTCAAGCACAGGGAGAACATGTGCCACCATGTGCACCACCGTCTTAAGTCTTATAATTTGTCAAGTCACCATGGAGATGTTTAATCCCACATCGAGGAATAAAAAATAAAGTAATGAAACACATTTGTTGGTCAAAGGAACTGCTGAATTATGACTTCTAGATCACAAATAATATCATTGGTACTGACCACTACACCACCATACTAACCACTACACCACCATACTGACCACTACACCACCATACTAACCACTACACCACCATACTAACCACTACACCACCATACTAACCACTACACCACCAAACTGACCACTACACCACCATACTAACCACTACACCACCATACTAACCACTACACCACCATACTAACCACTACACCACCATACTAACCACTACACCACCATACTAACCACTACACCACCAAACTGACCACTACACCACCATACTGACCCCTACACCACCATACTAACCACTACACCACCATACTAACCACTACACCACCATACTGACCACTACACCACCATACTAACCACTACACCACCATACTGACCACTACACCACCATACTAACCACTACACCACCGTACTAACCACTACACTACCATACTAACCACTACACCACCGTACTAACCACTACACCACCATACTGACCACTACACCACCATACTGACCACTACACCACCATACTAACCACTACACCACCATACTGACCACTACACCACCATACTAACCACTACACCACCATACTAACCACTACACTACCATACTAACTACTACACCACAATACTAACCACTACACCACCATACTAACCACTACACCACCATACTGACCACTACACCACCATACTGACCCCTACACCACCATACTAACCACTACACCACCATACTAACCACTACACCACCATACTAACCACTACACCACCATACTGACCACTACACCACCATACTGACTACTACACCACCATACTAACCACTACACCACCATACTAACCACTACACCACCATACTAACTACTACACCACAATACTAACCACTACACCACAATACTAACCACTACACCACCATACTAACCACTACACCACAATACTGACCACTACACCACCATACTAACCACTACACCACAATACTGACCACTACACCACCATACTAACCACTACACCACCATACTAACCACTACACCACAATACTAACCACTACACCACCGTACAAACCACTACACCACCATACTAACCACTACACCACCATACTGACCCCTACACCACCATACTAACCACTACACCACCATACTGACCACTACACCACCATACTAACCACTACACCACCATACTAACCACTACACCACCATACTAACCACTACACCACCATACTGACCACTACACCACCGTACTGACCACTACACCACCATACTAACCACTACACCACCATACTAACAACTTCACCACCATACTGACCACTACACCACCATACTAACCACTACACCATCATACTAACAACTTCACCACCATACTAACAACTTCACCACCATACTAACCACTACACCACCGTACTAACCACTACACCACCATACTAACCACTACACCACCATACTAACCACTACACCACCGTACTAACCACTACACCACCGTACTAACCACTACACCACCGTACTAACCACTACACCACCGTACTAACCACTACACCACCGTACTAACCACTACACCACCATACTAACCACTACACCACCATACTAACCACTACACCACCGTACTAACCACTACACCACCATACTGACCACTACACCACCATACTAACCACTACACCACCGTACTGACTACTACACCACCGTACTAACCACTACACCACCGTACTAACCACTACATCACCATACTAACCACTACACCACTATACTAACCACTACACCACCGTACTAACCACTACACCACCGTACTAACCACTACACCACCATACTAACCACTACACCACCATACTAACCACTACACCACCGTACTAACCACTACACCACCATACTAACCACTACACCACCATACTAACCACTACACCACCGTACTAACCACTACACCACCGTACTGACCACTACACCACCATACTAACCACTACACCACCATACTGACCACTACACCACCATACTAACCACTACACCACCGTACTAACCACTACACCACCATACTGACCACTACACCACCATACTAACCACTACACCACCGTACTAACCACTACACCACCGTACTAACCACTACACCACCATACTAACCACTACACCACCGTACTAACCACTACACCACCATACTAACCACTACACCACCATACTAACCACTACACCACCATACTAACCACTACACCACCGTACTAACCACTACACCACCATACTAACCACTACACCACCATACTAACCACTACACCACCGTACTAACCACTACACCACCATACTAACCACTACACCACCATACTAACCACTACACCACCATACTAACCACTACACCACCATACTAACCACTACACCACCATACTAACACTACACCACCGTACTAACCACTACACCACCATACTGCCAAAACACCTCAAACAAACAACCATCTAAAAAAAAACACTATAAACTCCATGTACTGGTCAGTCTTCATGTGTGTACTTGTGCATGTGTTGGTGTACACGTGCCACCGGAGAGGTTTGGCATTACAACACGTCCCACAGAGGCGTAACAGTAATAGTATTCTTCAGTTCGCATCATTTTAACTGGGCAGCTGAGCAACAGCATTACATTCAACAGATGGTTTACAAAAACAGCATGTTACGTCCTGCCTAGCCTCCACCCTTTCTGAGCAGCCAGTTTTCTTTATTCAATCAGAGCTGCACGAACAAACCAAGCAAACACTCAAACTCAACCTCAAACAAGAACCACTCCACTTATTCCAGCTGCAATGGCTCTAGATTAGCATTAGAACAGGCCATGAAATGGTGAACTCTGAAATTACCTCAGAGAAATTCTCAGTGAGGCCAAATTTTAGTTTTAGTGAAGCCCTGTTTGTAATCTGCACATATTTTCAAAACACAAACATGAGACTGAATTAGGGGTGTGTGCCATATCGTATCGCACACAATAATATCCAACATTTTTGAATATGGTGAACGATATTATACCCTGAAATATCTACCATATCACTAATTATCACATCAGGTATTACTTTTTACTGTTTTTAGCAAAACAAAAATTCAAACTTTTCTCATTTCCATTCACTCCCATTTCATATATCTACTAAAGACAGATTTTATCTCCAGTATCATTCACTTTACTTCAGTTCTGGATATATGGAGATATTTGGAGTGCATTTTTTAGTATCGTGACATTTTGGATCATTGACTTCTGTTACAATCTGATTAAAATTCTTGTATTTTTTAATATCTCAGTTAGGAGTGTGCCATATATCATATGCAATAATAATTTTAAAAAACTATCGTGATATTCATGTCACCTGAATCCATGCATACAGTAGGCAGTTGGTTACACACACTGTGGATTAAGATCCAGGCAGCATTAATAGGTTTATGCGGGGAGATACTGGAGAAAAGACTCAAGCCAGATTTAAACGCAGACTTATCTTAGAGACTCATGTTAAAAATAGATCGTAGCCGCATATCTGTTTATCTATCTGTCTGTATTCTACTTATAAGTGATCAGAACCGATACTGACACACTGAACTTAGATTCTGGTAAAGATGTAGGTAGGTTATGTTTGTTTGTGGATCACTAATAAACACAATAGGATACAGGACAGGTCTGCAAACACCACTCAACTGTGCCTCAGTGAGAAACACAGTGTGTGTAACCAACTACTTAATTTACCTCACTGTGCCATCCAGATGCACCACCATTGAGATAGGATGGGACTGTTTCAGTTCACGCCCACTTTTCATAAAGATTCAGTCAGAGACTGCCAGTCCAGTCTAAAGCTTTGCTTTGGTTTTTAGTTTATTAAACTGTAAATACTGTGTGACCAGAGAAGGATAGTTCCTCCCCAGGTTTCTTCCTCCAGTCTGAGGGAGGTGTTCATGCACTGTTGCCTCTGGTTTAACTGGGGGATATATGTTGTAACTGTATGTTTTCAAACTCCTGTAAAACTGCTTTGTGAATTAAATTGAATTAAATATAGGTATGCCAAGATAAGACAAGTACAAGCAAAGACCAGGATGCAAGTTATATGAAACACATTTACTGTTGTAAGCGAGTTTGGGACCCAAGTTAACACGTTTTGTTTTCACTTAATTAATGAATTATGTGTTATATAAACAATTTACACATTTTGACCACAAACTCTTGTTTCCATCATCTACTAATTCAGCCGAACGGGGCAGAACTGCAAACCTTACAACTATCCCCACACGTAGACTGAACTACAGATTCAACTTGCAACAAGTGTTTGAACCAGATCATTGGTTCCCAATCTTTTCCAGCCACCTTTTATTATTAGACAGCACGAAGACCCAGAGGGTCACAAAACTCTTCGCTTTGTAATGTAAAGCAACTATATTTGGGTATCTGTACTGCAATATGTGAACACTGAACATAAAACAGTAACAGCTTAGGCTCATGTAAGCTTGTTCTATACCAGAAATCAAGATATGAGTATGAGGGGAGTGTGTTTTGTTTATAGATGCAAAATATGACAAAACTGGCTGAACATGTTTATAGTTTAAACAAACCAATTGCATTTACTTTTATCGTCAATCAGTTACTTTTCACTGATTTAAATACAAAGTGGAATGACTGTGTTGGCTTTAAATGGACATACAACCTTCTCCTATTTATTTTATTTATATTGTTGTTGTTGTAAGAGTGTGTTAAAATTAATCCCACTGTGAGGATGCTGAACCTTTGCTTGGTTGGCTTTCACTGTGTGATGTTTACAGGGTCCAAAACAGTGCTAAAAGCCTGCTCTACACCTTAAACTATGTTAAATATTCATGTTCATATTTAGTACATTTAGTTTTATGTTAGCTTTCTTATAAATGACATGACAATAAAACTCTTGAATCTTGAAATGGTCACACCAGTCCAGTTTCACAGCACATCTAACTAAAAGAGGTTTAAAAGGCATGATTATTTATATTATTCAATAAAGCAGAACTTCTAGAAACATAAACACCAACTTTTAATGCTCTTAAGCTTTTAACCTCAATGTCTCAAATCAGTAAGACCATATAGCTGGTCTACATCTGCCTGTCCAGTCCCTGTATCACCCCATCAGATAAATAAACACCAGGGGCTGGTTAGCTACTGAGCTACTGGACCTGATGAAGAAACTGGTGAGCTGTGGTTTCTCACACCCCGTTTAAAAGCTTCGTCGTGATGTTATGAGTGTTCGTCTGCCTGTTATTAGCATGTTATGACAGATAACTGACCGAGAGCATAGTGCAGAGTTAGCATTAGCGGTTAGCATCCTCCTCGTCCCAGGCTGTAAATCCCCCTCACCTTTCCAGAAGCTCCGTCTCCGATTAACACCATCTTCAGCTGCCTGTCCTGGCTGTCTTCCTCGGAGTCGGACATGCTGTCGATTAAACCGGCGAGCGGGGATTTGAGGGTACGGGTTAACAAACCTCAGCGAAATGTATTTCAGTGATTAGAGAGAAATCAGTGGGAGCAGCGCTAAGCAACCAGCCGCCATCTTCACCCCGCAGACGCTCAGCGCAGGCGCGAACCATTTCTTTAGTTTACAGTTGGAGGATAAATGGCGGGGAAGTCTACTGCTGGAGTTTAAGCTCCAGTTATTTAACTCAGAACACAGTAGGAGCGGGAATCCGAGTCCCAACACTGAACGAGGGCAGCGCGGTTCTAGTGAACCAGCGCTCCCTCCTTCTGCTGCATGGGCTCGTCCACCATGACGCCTCCACGTTGCTATGAGTAACCGAGCGCGGGCGCGTGTGCGCGTGCATGACCAGTGATTATGTCGGTTTGTTTATTTGTTATGGTTTGTTTTTTTTTTATCTGGTGAAACTCCATGGTGTAAAAAGAGTAGTGAAAACTATTGTGCCCAGTAAATCATTGGAAATAGTAAATAAGCAAATTTTTTATATTCGGTAAGTTAAGCTAAGGTAGCATTATGTTATTATTATTATTATTATTATTATTATTATTATTATTATTATTATTATTATTAATTAAGTCCTTGAGTTGTAAACTGTGTGGTCTGTTCTCAAAACGTTCACTGTGAGTAACCGAGCGCGGGCGCGTGTGCGCGTGCACGATGAGCGGGCGGACGCGTTTGCAGACAGCTTCAGTTTACAGCTCACTCTGTCTGAGATTTACTTTCTGCAACACCTCCGCGTGTATATATATATATATATATATATATATATATATATATATATATATATATATATATATATATATATATATATTGCCCTGCCTGACAGTGCCCTGATTGTATCCCTTTGCCATATAAATAAAAATAAAACGATGACACAGCAAACAGCGTGTTCTTCGTCACTGGAGCACTATCTTTCCATAAGGTAGTATTTAAGGAAGTTAAATGCCTCAAACGTCCAGTTTCTATCACAAGACAATCACACGTTCCACATCTTTCTACTTCTAGATTTTATTATATATTAAGACCATGATTAGGCGGATGTCTGTTGGTTTGTTTTGTTTTTTGTTTTTCAATCTGGTGAAACTCCATGGTGTAGAGAGTAGTGAAAACTATTGTACCCAGAGAATAATTGGAAATAGTAAATAAGCAAATAGATATTTAGGTAAGTTGAGCTAACGTAGCATTATGTTAGTTAGCTGGCTATATAAGGGGGTTTCGTCAGTTTACATTATTATTATTATTATTATTATTATTATTATTATTATTATTATTATTATTATTATTATTATTATTATGAATAATTAAGTCCTTGAGTTGTAAACTGTGTGGTCTGTTCTCAAAACGTTCACTGTTGAACCTTCCAGTGGTGATGGGAACCAGGGGTCATCATGTCTATAATACAAACATAGACTTTATTTACAATCAAAACCACCAGTGAACCTGTACGTGCTTTCTGATTTTTTATATGTAATGTTAATGATGGTGATGGTGATGAAGCTAAGTTTTCTTTGGGGACTATTTTCTCTCATAACGCCTTGCATGTACACCTTCCGCCCCAGACCCTGTATTATCAGGTAGACATCAGACATCTGATATTATAGCTTTCTGTAAAGGAGACTAAACTCTAGTTCGTATCACCACCGCTGTGAACAAGTCTAACTTTATGTAAAACATATTAAAACTTAATGTTAACTTATTTAAAATATTATCAAACCACTCTAAACGACTTTTACACCTCAACCACTTGTTTTTTGTTTATTTATGTTTATATCTGTGGACTTTACCTTTAAGTTAGGTAACGCCACCTTCAAGTCCCCCTCATAAGACGAAGGGGAAATAATGTATTTTCATTATTTTAGTCAATTTGAGGTGCAATGCTGTAACACAAAGATGAGCAAATGATATTTACAAAATATTTAAATTCATGTGTAGCTGCTCGGTAACTGACGAGTTTACAATGCAATTAGCAGCGACTGATTTAGCTGCTTTGTCGACACATCTCTCAACGAAAAATTAGTTTCCAACTAATAAATACAACACCGAGCTGCCGTTCATGTACGCTCATCTCGTAAATATAATATTTAAGACAAATCTTGAAGGTAACACATGTTACTCAAGCCTAACAAAAACGGGGCGCAGCGTTAGCCGACCAGCTAACGAACTTACCTCAGGATTTCTAGCTGCAAGACGGAGTTATTTTTCTACTCAAACTGTTTTTTAAATGTTGTATACTTCTTTATAAGAGTGTGTGAACGTTGTGTTTACGTGAAAGTAGAAGTTTGAGGGTTAATTCCACACAAAATGTACAAACTAAAAAAAAGTGGCCTACTGTGACGAGAGCAGCCGTGGTTCGCTAAGCTAGCTGGTTTATGTCTCTACGTCAGGCAGGTAAAGTGAAATTAAGCTGAAATAACTATGATTTTGGTGTCATATCTAAAAACGGCCCAGGTTAATAAATAAAAACAAACATTTAACCAGCGCTGATTTAAATTACCCGTTCAATTTAGCTGTGGGCCAAATGGCCGTTACATCGGAGACCCGTTAAAATTTGAATTTAATGAGGGCGATGGGCGCGCGGACTGCAACTGAGCGCGGGAAAATTGGCTCTGACTCTTGGAAGTCTGTAGCCCACATACGGTAATTAAAACAGAGAAGTGTGTGTATAAACAATGCAGTATATTTATTATATGGTGAGCATATTCAATGGCTATATCAATATTAACACAGCAAATATAGTGTGCTCATATATTATGACGTAAACAGTAAATATATCAGTAAATATAACACAAACAGGAAAGGCTAGTGCTTAGATTTCGATTTTCCTGTCGTGCAATTACTTTACATAAAGCGAATATCGTCGCTCTTCGAATCAAAAAAACAAACCAACACGGGGTCCTGCTGCACCTCCTGTTCGTTTCCTGGTGCAACACATTTGATCTAATCAGGTAACTAAGCTGTTCCATGAAGAACACTAGCAAGGGTATGAAGGTAGGAGGCCTCCAGGGCTTGAGTTTGGAACCTGCAGCAGGTTCTGTGGACCTAAACCTCACAGCCCTGGATGAATGGCTATGTAGGAAACAGATGCTCCGCTGCTACACCTACACATTAGGCTGCGAAGTAAGACTTAGTATTTAAAGGAGTTTTCCACCATCTTTTCAAAAGTTTCTGACTAATCCAGTCCTCAAGATGTAAACAGGTTAATTGAGAGAGGTTTAGAGAAACGTACTGACTGGTTTACAGAGTTGGTGATGGGCGCCAGGGGTCACACAGATACACACATTTTATTTACTATGAAACCCACCAGTAAATATGAGTTTATATGGAATGTTGGTGATGGGAAAATATTGGAAAATCTAAAAACAAATGTTGTTTAGTTTCACAATGCCTTCCATGTAACCCAGCAACGAATAGATTAAAATAAACAGCTCCCTTCTTTTATGAGAGGGTAGAGGTTTTAGGACAAGTCAGGCTCAGTAGGTGGATATGAGAAATGAGGAATACTAATCCGTCCAGCTTTGATCATCCAACAGCATTTACTGACCTCAATAACGCTCTTGTGGCTGACTGCAATCCAATCCTCACAGTAATGTTCCAACATTAGTACACAGCCTTCTCTATAAGGGGACATATATATATATATATATATATATATATATATATATATATATATATATATATATATATATATATATATATATATATATATATATATATATAATTCTGTTTACATCATATTTATATCATGAAAAGGTACAAAAAGAGTTATAAGTTTAGAACTATGAGGATGGACTCCCAGTCTTAACCGCGGCATAATAAACGGACCGCCTCTGCTAAAGATCAGCACTTAAACAACTCCTCGTCTTAGTATGAAGTATGGACCAGCTAGACTGACCATGAAGAAGACCACAGTGAGCGCTGACCGAGCGCCGTGTCCATCTGAAATGAGCTGGAGACGCTTTTCCTCTGCAGGGAGCGTTTTCGACAGGTTTCAGCCGCAGAGCTATTTTTCAGAACATTGTAAACAGAGTGGGCTTTCAGTGGGCAGTGCGGACAACATGGCTCATTCCTGACGTGTTGGGGACAGAGAATGAGGAGATCGGACAGTCTGACCAACATGTGCTCAGCAAAACGAGCCCTGTGGACTCCACGCACGTCCACTCCACGAGCAGCACTCCGGAGTGAGTGAGTAAGAGTGAGA
>CM038719.1:42941145-42961145 GCA_021613375.1 Megaleporinus macrocephalus | reverse complement strand
CTCACAGCTACACACACACACACCATCACAACTCACAGCTACACACACACACTCCCTTACAACTCACAGCTACACACACTCCCTTACAACTCACAGCTACACACACACACCATCACAACTCACAGCTACACACACACACACCATCACAACTCACAGCTACACACACTCCCTTACAACTCACAGCTACACACACACACACCATCACAACTCACAGCTACACACACACACTCCCTTACAACTCACAGCTACACACACTCCCTTACAACTCACAGCTACACACACAATTTCAGTCTTTTACTCTCTCTCTCTCTCTCCGTCACATGATACACACACAGAGAGACACACACACTCAGAGGTGGTGTTGGGGGGATTGGGGGGATTGGGGTGGGCTTGTAGAGTGTATGTCCTACCTGAAGTGTTTAGTAATGTGTGCTGATGGTGGAAACAGTCGCTCTTTCCTTTCAGAGTAAGTTAAAGTGAAGAATCCCAGAATTCCTGATGTGAACTGCGTCTATAAATATCTCGGTTGGCCTCAGGTCTCTCAGTAAGGAGAAATAAGTGAAATAAACACAAAGAGTATTAAATACATATAAACAATAAAAACAACAACAATCAATTAAACAGTAACAACCACAACGACATTAAAACTAGTATTAATACTACAGTAACATCCACAACGACATTAAAACTAGTATTAATACTACAGTAACATCCACAACGACATTAAAACTAATATTAATACTACAGTAACATCCACAACGACATTAAGACTAGTATTAATACTACAGTAACATCCACAATGACATTAAAACTCATATTAATACTACAGTAACATCCACAACGACATTAAAACTAATATTAATACTACAGTAACATCCACAACGACATTAAAACTAGTATTAATACTACAGTAACAACCACAACGACATTAAAACTAGTATTAATACTACAGTAACATCCACAAAGACATTAAAACTAATATTAATACTACAGTAACATCCACAACGACATTAAGACTAGTATTAATACTACAGTAACATCCACAAAGACATTAAAACTAGTATTAATACTACAGTAACATCCACAACGACATTAAAACTAGTATTAATACTACAGTAACATCCACAAAGACATTAAAACTAGTATTAATACTACAGTAACATCCACAACGACATTAAAACTAGTATTAATACTACAGTAACATCCACAAAGACATTAAAACTAGTATTAATACTACAGTAACATCCACAACGACATTAAAACTAATATTAATACTACAGTAACATCCACAATGACATTAAAACTAATATTAATACTACAGTAACATCCACAATGACATTAAGACTAGTATTAATACTACAGTAACATCCACAATGACATTAAAACTAGTATTAATACTACAGTAACATCCACAACGACATTAAAACTAGTATTAATACTACAGTAACATCCACAATGACATTAAAAGTAATATTAATACTACAGTAACATCCACAATGACATTAAAACTAGTATTAATACTACAGTAACATCCACAAAGACATTAAAACTAATATTAATACTACAGTAACATCCACAACGACATTAAAACTAGTATTAATACTACAGTAACATCCACAACGACATTAAGACTAGTATTAATACTACAGTAACACTGACATTAAAACTAATATTAAACAGAACCGTAACGTTACCAGTAAGCTTAACGTTAGTACATCCTTTAGCACTGACCTGCATACTAACCTCCTCTTAAACAGTAAAGATGTGTTAAAGCTGTAGCTCGTACTGTTTATTAATTAGCCACGCTATTGATAATTTATCTATTATTAACTGAGCAGCTTAAAGCAGAACCGGCCTCCAAATATTAATATAACTACTGAAAACTGGTTTCCACATGATGGTGATATCAGGCAAATGAGAGAACCAACAAAGAGAGTCTCCATCTCTCTCAGTCCAGTTTAGTGCAGATCCGTTCAAACTAGACGACACAACCAATGTCCTTAATATTATATTTTTTTTATTTAATATTTGATATATATGTGTGATCATTGTTACTATTTACTATTTCCTTTCATAACAGGGCAAGAGAATACGGTTTATATATTTATCACGTTGTTGTGATGTGTTTTTATCCTAAATATAGTCAATATGCTTTGAATAGTATGCGGTATGTGTATTTATAACATCGTTATAATATATATACTAACTTTAACTAACGCGTCATCGATTAATTTGGTTAAAGTTAAAGGGTGAGTAAAGTCGCCCCGCGCGCTTTGATAGAACGCTCCGCTCTACTCCAGTAAGAACTGTACACAGTGGTTCTGAATGGAACCAGACGTCCTTTATAAACACGACATGGTTCTAACATGCTGACAGTGTGTTACAGGGCGGAAGGTTACATACAGGTTGTTGTGAGGCAGTGAAGTAGTACTCGTTTTTTATCTATCTCAGTTTTATCATTATTAACATTACTCATGCACGTGCATGTTGTAGAAAATTGTAACAACCACTGTAACAACAAATCACCCTAAACAACCTCTCTAACGCCTCTCAAACTGAAAAAAAAAATTCGGTGGAATTCCCCTTTAACGCGCTCAAGGCATAGACCACCCTGACTCTCGACACCCCAGAGTGGTCTGCGTGGGCTTATCAGGCAGAGAGAGAGAGACGAAGAGGAAAACAACCTGACGAGTCTCGCACGTACACAGCGGTAAACAAGTAAACAGATCAACAAACAGCGCGCGCAGGGTTCGAACACACAACTGAGCTAGCGGCTAATCTCGGTCCTGAGAGAGCTGCTTTAGAGCTATTCCCAATCAGGGAATTCTGGGAATTCCAATCAGACGTGTGCACTGATCTTGGAGAAATTCGTTTTGAAAGCTAGTCAGCTACAACTTCTGCAAACAAACAAACAAACAAACAAACAAACAAACAAAGGGTCGATTTAATCAAGCTTACAGACACTCCCTGCATTTCCAGTAATAATAGATCAATAATAAATAGATTAATAATTGAAGTATCAATAACAGAAAGTTATTAAAGGGTGAATATCAGGGCGCGTCACGCGCGGTAACCATAACACTGCCATAACAGGTCACCGAGTGCCGCTCAGCCGCGCGCAGGTCACTCCGCCACAGAAGCGCTCGCCTACTACTCTGGCAGCGACCCAAAGCACGCGCCTTTATCAGTCCAGGCCTCCGCGCGGCGCCTCTTCGACCCCCTCAAAACAAGCAGGCGCCGGAAGGTGGGACAGAGAGAGGGTCCGGCGGCCCCCCCGGACTAACACAGACTGACGTCCCCGGCGCGCGGCTGTCGCTCCCCTCTGCCCTCTGTTAGCGGCTCAGACCCTCCGCAGCCTTCAGCGCAGCGCGTGCTTTATTAGACAAGAAGCAGCTCGTGCTCCAGCAGCGCTCTCGTGTTTCTGCGCGCGCAGGGCGGTAAACTGGGCTCACACGGGTTTAAGCTTGATCTACAGCTCCAGCGCTGCTGCCCCTCCAGCCAAAGGGGCATTAAATCATATTAACACGTTTTACTGCCCCAAACGCCGCTCAGAGCTCATAAAGCAGGACGGAGGACCTACAGAGGGCCATTCATCACCCCCCTAATAACACCAGACTCTAATAGCCTTATTAGACACTAATACGAGATAAAGGGACACTATTATTATTATTATTATTATTATTATTATTATTATTATTATTATTATTATTATCTAGTACAACAGTGTAATAACATATGTACTACTATTATTATATTATAACATATGCACTACTACAACATTATAACATATGCTCTATTATTATTATTATTATTATTATCTAGTACAACAGTGTAATAACATATGTACTACTATTATTATTATTATAACATATGCACTACTACAACATTATAACATATGCTGTATTATTATTATTATTATTATCTAGTACAACAGTGTAATAACATATGTTATAACATATGCACTACAACAATATTATAACATATGCTCTATTATTATTATTATTATTATTATTATTATTATTATTATTATCTAGTACAACAGTGTTTTAACATATGTACTACTATTATTATATTATAACATATGCACTACAACAATATTATAACATATGCTCTATTATTATTATTATCTAGTACAACAGTGTAATAACATATGTACTACTATTATTATAATTATCTAGCACAACAGTGTAATAACATATGTACTACTATTATTATTATTATCTAGTACAACAGTGTAATAACATATGTACTACTATTATTAGTATAATAACATATGCACTATTATTATTATTATTATTATTATTATGTAGGAGAACAGTGTAATAACATATGTACTATTATTATAATTATCTAGAACAACAGTGTAATAACATATGTACTACTATTATTATTATTATCTAGTACAACAGTGTAATAACATATGTACTACTATTATTAGTATAATAACATATGCACTACAACAATATTATAACATATGCACTATTATTATTATTATTATTATTATCTAGCACAACAGTGTAATAACATATGTACTACTATTATTATAATTATCTAGCACAACAATGTAATAACATATGTACTACTATTATTATAATTATCTAGCACAACAGTGTAATAACATATGTACTACTATTATTATTATTATCTAGTACAACAGTGTAATAACATATGTACTACTATTATTATTATTATCTAGTACAACAGTGTAATAACATATGTACTACTATTATTAGTATTATAACATATGCACTATTATTATTATTATTATTATTATTATTATTATCTAGCACAACAGTGTAATAACATATGTACTACTATTATTATAATTATCTAGCACAACAGTGTAATAACATATGTACCACTATTATTATTATTATCTAGTACAACAATGTAATAACATATGTACTACTATTATTATTATTATCTAGTACAACAGTGTAATAACATATGTACTACTATTATTAGTATAATAACATGCACTACAACAATATTATAACATATGCACTATTATTATTATTATTATTATTATCTAGCACAACAGTGTAATAACATATGTACTACTATTATTATTATTATCTAGTACAACAGTGTAATAACATATGTACTACTATTATTATTATTATCTAGTACAACAGTGTAATAACATATGTACCACTATTATTAGTATAATAACATATGCACCACAACAATATTAAAACATATGCACTATTATTATTATTATTATTATTATTATTATTATTATTATTATTATTATTATTATTATGTAGGAGAACAGTGTAATAACATATGTACTATTATTATAATTATCTGGAACAACAGTTAAATAACATATGTACTACTATGTACTACTATTAGTAGTAATATTAATAATAAAAATGATAATATTAATTCAAATACGTAAAAAAATTAAATATAAATTTAAAAAGCCTGTATAATACACACAATATTAATACAAATATGAATAATATTTTTATATTCGTATTATATTTTTCTAGTCCCACTGATGTCTATTGTGAGGATTATTGTTATTATAAAAAATTTAATCTATTATTTTAATTTATTTACTATATTATTATTTACTAGTCTTTATTAGTCCAACTGAGCGTATAATCCCAGTTATACCCTAAACCGTATTTACACTTGAATCCAGCATTCAGGTCACGACCCCACTGACGTCACTCTGCACGAGCGCGACCACGGTCGTACAAAACACGACGGCTCAGATTCTGCTTCATAAGTTTTAATGTCTGCTTTCTTTTTTTTCAATAAACAATAAACAAAACATTTTACACTGACAGAAAAAACAAGCATGTTTGATCAATAAAAACTTCGAGGTTTCATGTTTTAATGCCACCAAACCCTTCAGCCTCCATGATTCATCCTCAAATAGCGTTTAGACTATAAAGGTGTGCAAAGTGCTGAAGTCTTACCGTCACCGTTCACCTACAACAGCTGCTCTCCCCCTGGAGGAAAAGACAGAGGCTGGGAAAAGCCTCTCTGCCCCTCTGAACCGAAATCAAAGACATTCCATACATTCAGAGAACAAAAATATATATAATAATAATAATAATAATAATAATACCAAACGTTTTATAATACCAAAGGTGATATCATCAGTCCGTAGAGAGACAGGGGGGCTAGTTCAGCTTAAAACAGTTGAAGGCGGGTCTCTGGATAGTAGTGACCCCTTGCCTGCTCCCTGGGAAGTCCGAAAGTGCACCCTATTCACTCCTGTCCTAGTGCACCAGATTGGGAGTCTGCTGTTTTGCGGGGTTATGTCCGTGGAGGAATAATCCAGTGCACACACACTAAAAACAAAATCCCACAATGCACCCCAGCAGGTAGCATCCCGACCATGGCAGCGCTCCAATTTGCTCCTGACCAGCATTAGTGTTCAAATGGTGAGCTGGTACATCACTGACCGGCGGCTGTGCTCTGGTTCTAGTACACGCTTGTGTTCTGCAGTGCTTAGCTAGTACGTGCTTGTGTTCTCGATCCATTGGCTTGTGCATATTCGTGTTCGGGAATGCTGAGCTCACTTGTGTTAGGTGACCTCATGAGTGCCTGTTGTGTAAAATGTGTGTGTTCCAAACTAGAAACAAGCCCAGCAGAATTTGATTTACATGCTTGGAAACTTCCAGCAACAATGCACAGCCAGACAGAATTCCCGGGAATGCCAGTAACTGCGACTCATATAGCCACCCATGTTGGTTATGTTTGCTTGTTTGTGTTTTCTGTTCGATCGTTACATTTTTTAAACTAAATTTTTATTTATACTAGTCTTATTTATACTAGCTGGTCATAAATATATTATTATATAGTAATTAGGTGTGCAGTGGTTTGAATTGTAGATGGACTGGAAGCTTTACACCAGCTGTGTGAACACACTGACCAACAAGCTTTCACTATAGCAGTTCTACCAGTAGGCCGAGTGCTGGTGGACCAGTGAACACAGGGTGTGGCCACTTTTCAATCAGAGAACAGTGAGGACCTATAACTGCCTACTAGCAGCCTGTGTCTTGGTGGGTACGCACTAGTGAACAACTGTAGCCTACAAACCGCAGGTGTGTGAATGTGATCACTGCTAGGTGTGAATAGTGAGTAGCTATAATGGCCTACAAACCACGGTAGTCCACTGTGGTTGAATGTGCAGCGGCTGTTAATGTAGGCATAAATTGGTGGACTGGTAGACGCCAGTCAGCTTTAGGCTGGGTACCGACGGACTAGTCCATGTTATTGGTTGTATATGGTCTACCCAGTAGACCAATGCTATTGTGAACACAGTTCATGGTTTATATGGTGAACTGGTAGGTTCACACTAACCAGCTTTGGTAGAAAGTGTGCTCTGGGTGTCTCCACTGGTGAGTAACTGGCCAACAAACAAGCCGACAAGTGAGCTGCTGCCACTGTGGGTACGTGTGCAGCAGTTTGAACAGTCGACTGGTGAACTGTTGGGCGTGTAATGGTAGGTATACACTGGCATACACTAGAAGTATCGAGAGTTGTTCTTTGGCCTGAACTAAGCTTCAAGCAAGCCTCCTTCGTCGTAGTTAAGTGTGCCGTTCGGTTACTATAGCCACTGGCAGACTGGTAGGCTTACACTAACGGCTGCCTTGGTTAGTGTATACTAGCTAGTAGCCTAGAGAATATAAGTCAGGGGGGGTGCAGTGTGCTCTGGACTAACCAACAAGTGAGCTGCTTCCACTGTAGGTACGTGTGCAGCAGTTTGAACAGTCGGCTGGTGAACTGGTGGGTGTGTAATGGTACGTATGCACTGGCTAGAAGTACTGAGAGTTGCTATTTGGTGTAAACTAAGTTATAAGCAAGCCACTTATGAAGTGGTTAAGTGTGCCGTTAGGTAACTATAGCCATTGTTGGACTGGTAGATTTTCACTAACTGGTGTCTTGGTTAGTGTGCACTGGCTAGTAGTGCGAGTGTGGTTTGCTCTGGTGTTTTCACTTGAGACTATAGTATCTGGCCAACAAACTAACCAACAAGTGAGCTGCTTCCACGGTTACGTGTGCGGCACTGTAGGTTTTAAACTAGTAGGTTTGTTATAGTAAGTGTGCACTAGCTTGTAGGACAATGTAGCCTACAGTGCACAAGTAAGCAATTGTGAACACAGTCCACGTTAGCAGCTCCTGGTCTAAACTAACCCACAAGCAAACCTCCTTCCACTGTAGGTACGTGTGCAGCAGTTTTAACTGGAGGCTGGTGAACTGGTAGGTGTGCACTAGCTTGTAGAACAATGTAGCCTACGGAGCACAAGTAAGCAATTGTGAACACAGTGCACGGGTTCTGTAGTGGAGCACAGAAATAATAGTGAGCTGCCTCCGCTGTAGTTAAGCAGTATAGGCCGAGTGCTGGTGAACACGCGAGTGAACGAGTGTAGCTCTAGGTATATGAACACAGCGCGTGGGCCTTCCTCAATCAGAGAACAGTAAGGACCAATAACGGGCTGCAAACGGAGCACCGCGCGAGCCACTGAGCACTGGAGGAGACTGGTGGGTAGTCCATGTCTTGATTAGTATGACGAGTGTAGTGTAAATGAGCAGAGCGCGCGCACCATTCCTCCGGTGGGGGGCTGTGAGTAGGGTGCTGTTTCTCGAACGCGGGTCATGCAGGACACCAGGCGGCGTCGTCAGTCCGGAGCGAGACACGGGGCTGTCCTCTCCTGTCGCCAGGTCCGTGTCAGGCTCGCGCTGGACAATAAATAGGAAGTTGCGTCACTGGTTCCCGGTGGCGCAGGCCGAGAGGCTCCACGCGGGCAGGCAGTACGCATATGGGGGGCAGTAGCACGAGGGCGGCAGCGCGAGCAGCGGCGGCCGCAGCAGCACCTCCCCCGGCGCGTACTGCCTCCGGTCGTCCCGCACCAGCACCTTGACCGCCACCCTCCTCGCGCCCGGGGCGGCGCCGGAGGCAGAAGCGGACGCGGCGGCGGAGGCGGACGCCAGCAGGTCGGCGGCCATCTGGCGCCGCTTGGTCTTGTACCTGCGGTTCTGGAACCAGATCTTCACCTGCGTCTCCGTCAGCTTGAGCGAGGCCGCCAGGTCCGCGCGCTCGGGGCCGGACAGGTAGCGCTGGTGGTTGAAGCGGCGCTCCAGCTCGAAGACCTGCGCGTGCGAGAAGGCGGCGCGAGAGCGCTTCTTCCGCTGTTTCGGGGGGTCCGAGCTGGTTCGCCCCTCACAGCAGCTCGGCTCCTCCACCGTGCTGGAGTCTGGAGGGTGAACTGAATCACATCTGAGAACCTGAACACATTAGAAACCAGAAATCAAATACTTAAATTCTTAATTTCTTTAGAATAGAACTAGCATAGAGTAGAATTTGACTTGAATAGAAAGTGAATAGAATATAATAGAATTTATCATGTAAACAGTATTTGGCTTTATAATCACAGGGAATATTAATAACACCTCAGATATTATATATAATGCTAGCGCAACTAATACGATATATATTGTATTAATGTCTCCTATATTAATCCGACTCTTTAATCGTGTTGACCTAAATTATCTAAATAGACTCATAACAGCTTTGTTCTCAGTGACGTCAGATGAACTGTGAATTGTTTTGTGTCTTTTTTTATTTTTTATTTTATTTTAAAAATCTAAACACTTCATTTGGAAGTTTGCATGTTTTTTATGTTCTTCTTCTTCTTATTATTATTATGTTTTAATATTTTTTTTTAATTTGATCTGAACTCATTTTTTTCATTTTATTATTTTTATTTAATTATATATTCTGATTTTCAATATTTTGTTTTATATTTTATTATTCTCGTATTTTATTATATTATACATTTTTGGTTGAGTGTTTTTTTTTGTTACTGTTGTTTCTGTCTAAGTTTTTACACTTGAGAACATTATATATATATAAAGCTATTATTTACAGATAATTTACAGATTATAATACAGATTATTTATAGACAGGAAGCTTTTGTTTACCCAGTAAACACTTTATTATTAAATATTAATCAGTATTAATAGAGTAAGTAGTGTTTTTCATATGTCAGTGTGTTTATTTATCCTCTTTCCCATGCTTCTCCTAAACAACCCTGTATTATTATCAGTTCTCATCTAATACCTGCTTTGTGCTTCAGTACTTCAGTAAGATAATCAAGATTTGCTGCTGGAAGGAACTGTAACACATTCATACCCTAGGTCTCGGGGCTGTCCTGGAGAAACGGGAACACTTACTTTGTTATTTCAATCTGGATCAAGTTCTGATCCTACTTCTATCACAATAACCTATTCTTCTTACTTGTTTTGTATGTCTGATTATTGATCTGTTCTAATCAGATCTGCTGTTCTTACTGGTGAACAAACACTTACTGATCAGATAAACACTTTTAAACTATCAGATCAGACTTTTACAGTTTTTCACTGTTTATTTACACTCAGCGCGAGAGATTTAGAGGCGCGTGTGCACATTTTAAGACTTTAAAATTAATGATTAGTCACGTGAGTTCGAGTTTTAGTCCAAAATCTTTAAGCCAGATCACTTTTATTTAAAACACACTCACTTACACTCACACTAACACTCACACTAACACTCAAATCCACTCACACTCACCGCACACGCTGTTGGAGAGCTCGCAGTCGCTCAGCGCTCTCGCGCTCTCCGCGGTCTCCTCTTCATCCTCCTCCTCTTCCTCGAGCGAGGGTCTGTCTCTCTCCTTCCCGTTCGGAGAGACGCTTTTCTCCCGCACACCACCTCCTCCTCCTCCTCCTCCGCCTCCTCCTCCGTCTTCGTTGTCCTCGCTCAGCCCGGAGTCGGTCTCGTACCCCTCCCGCTCCTCTCGCGCCACGCAGGCGCTCCGCTCTCGCTCTCCGTCCTCCCAGCACGCGCTCTCGGCGAACAGGCCCTCGAGCTGGCGTCTCTCCTCCTTCCTGTCCAGGATGGCCTGGATGGAGAAGCGCACCGCCATGACGAGCTCACACGAAGCAGACGCAAAGAACGAGACGCGCGTGGCTCAGGCCCGCAGAGCTGATCCGCCGCGGACTCGCATGTCGTCCCGCGTGCTTCTTCTGGACCGGGTGCTGGCGGTGGTCTCGGGGAAGGGGGGTCGTTTTTTTTGGGTGGGGGGTAAAATCCAGACGCGCTGCAACTGCAGTGTGAGAGAGAGAGCTTTTACCGTCCCACTCTTCACCTGGGGGGCGGGAGGTGGGGGGGGGGAGCACTGACCCCCCTCTTTCAACAACGACCCCGCCCTCTTCCCTAACCGCCTCCCCCTATTGGGCGACAAAGGAGTGACGTCCGCTTGCGCCCGGGTTTTTTCTTATCCCACCCGTTATCAGACAAGCCACGCCCCTCCTGCGCCGCGATTGGCCCGCGGCTAAGGAACCCCCGTGCACCGGGCTCTTCAGAACCTTAACTTTCCCGCGCAGGGATTGGCCAGCAGATTCAAATCGCTCCAGAACGCGGAGAGACCCTAGAGTTCCAAAAACGGTATTCCGGGAAGGCCACGCCCCTCGCGCGCTGGGATTGGCTGGCGCAGTATAAGCGCTTCTAGTCCGCTTTTATGTTTCAGGCCCGCTCTAGAACGAAAGAACCTCAAAGAGGGACTAGATAATCTAGATAAACACACAATTTTAATATTTATTAATTTATTATTTTGCTATTGGTTCATTATAAGTTTATTCCTTTTTTCTTCATAATAATATTTATAATAACAATAATGTAATAATAAAATAATAATAAAGTAATTTAACTATGAATATTGAAAACAATAACTATTATGAATATTCTTATTATTATTATTGTTATTATTAGTAGTAGTAGTAGTATATAATAATTAGTATAATAATTATTATAATATTATTAATATAATAATTATTTATTTTATTAATAATAGTATTTATGGGAATGTTTTTTGTACTAGGTGGAGTTATCATAATAATAATAATTCTATTTTATAATTTATATTATTTTAATCATTGTATTAATTAAAAAAATGCAGAAATACATAATATTATATATATATATATGCATGCAATAACAGCTTCTACTCTTCTGGGAAGGCTTAACAGTGGCTGCTGGAACATTGCTGTGAGAATTTGGTCGCAGTGTTAGCGAGGTGCTGATGTTGGGGGATCAGTAGTTCTGGATCGTAAAAGCCACTCCAGCTCATCCCGAAGGCATCATCACTCCAGCGGGCCGCTCCAGCCCAGCGCTAGGGGGTTTATAGCCCCTCCAGCCAACGGCGTGGTCGCGCTCTACCGTCCCAGCATCACAGATCAAACAAAAACAGTAAAATAAAATAATAATAATTATTAAAAACTTCAGCTTTATTAATCTCCAAACGAGCTGACAGAGAGAGCCGCCGCGCTGGGAGGTCGAGATGTTCAGATCTTCTCTCTCTGAGGATCTACTGGACCTTATTCAGCAGCTGGAGAAGATGAAGGTGTCTCTCAGGTGACGGACAGGCCGAGACGTAGGAGCGCGTGAGCGACCCGGACTGAGAGATGAGTCTGGATGTTTATTAGATCTTCTCTGTCATACACGACTGGATTAGACTTCAGTGCGCGCGCTACTAACATACATGACGCAGGGGGGCTTTAAATATACATATACATATATATATAAAAAATTATTAATAATTATATATTTTTATTTATTTTTATATATATATTTATATTTATATTATAATTTAAATCGATTTACAAGAACTCGAGGCATACCCATGAATGATGATGATATTTAAATATAAATATAAACATATAATATTCATGAATTTCTAATCTTATATACTGGAATAGATGGGTGCGAGAAATTCGATCGATGTTGGAAATAAAATAAATATAAAATAAAATAAAATAAAATAAAATAAAATAAAATAGTGTTTAGTGTTAAATTCAGTAAACAAACAGTAACTGCTTATTAAGAAGATCAGCTCAAAGCTGTGACTCTAAATAATAATATCGGACCGTCTAACAGGCTCGCGCAGCGTGTTTAGATCGGATCTGATGTTCAGTCATCACTGAAGCGTTTCCGCGCGCAGCGTTTTACATCTTTAATCTCATTAAACTAAGAACGCGCTGCAGTGTTTCTGATCAGACACAGAGCTCGAGCGTAAACATTACAGCAATTAATACAATTATAATCGTTTAATATAATTATTAATTAGTCTAATGATGAGAAATAAATACATAGTCACGGCGATCAGACTCATTACGATTATATCATTAAACACGTTTGATCATGAATTAAAAGAAACTATGAACACATTCGATTATTATTATTATTATTATTATTATTATTATTATTATTATTATTATTACCTATTTTATTAGTAGTATTAGTGTCGTAATTAGTGGCACTAGTTATAATGTTATTAGAGTTATTCTAATTTAATAAACAAACATGAAGATCAAAGGAGTGTTTATGTGTCTCCTCGTGGATCAAAGCGGCGCGTGTTCGGTGCGTGTGCCGAACTGAAGCGCGCGCTCAGCTCCGTCTGATTCCTCTTCTTTTTTAAGAAGGAGCAGACACCACCTCCCTCCATCATATACCCACCCAACACAGACCCCCCCACACCATCCCCCCACCACCCCTCCTCCAGGTTCACATTAATATCCATTAATATCCATTAATACCCATTAATATCCATATACTGTTTAATATACATACACCAGATTGTTCACTGTACCGGGTCTCACGCGCTTCAGAAACATTTACGGTCTGAGCCGCTGGACGCCCTCAATCCGTTCGAGCGCCAGAACAGGAGCGCCATCCAGTGGACACTCGACTCAGTACAGTTTTATTAGTAGTAGTATTATTATTAGTTAATCATAGCTATTAATATAGTGTATTACATACTGCACTGGACTACAACTACAGTAAAACATTGTTATTATTATTATATAATTAATACCTACATACCTGCATGTAGACTATATTTATGATATAGTTAAATAATAATAATAATAATAATAATAATAATAATAATAATAATAATAATAATAATAATAATAACTATTTTTCAGTGGTAGTAGTAATTTCCTATAATAGAATAGAATATAATAGAAAATAGTGACTTACTATATTAAAACATTATTATTCATATATAATTGCACATTATATAAACATACGTTCATAAGATGTACTCCTGTTTTGTAGATATGCAGTAATAACATTGTTATGATTATTATTATTATCGTCATTATTATTTGTAGTCATACTAATAGCATTTAGAGCCATTATAAGTTCTATATCATACACTAGAATTATAGAATATATTCAATTACTACAATAAAACATGTATATTATTACAAAAGTATGTTATGCATATGTATCATACATTAATAATATAATTTATATGATAGTTCAATAATAAGAAGTTACTTATTATCATTATTATTATTATTAGTAGTAGTAGTAGTATGTTTATTATTATTATTATTATTAGTAGTAGTAGTATGTTTTTATTATTATTATTAGTAGTATTAGTAGTATGTTTTTTAGATTATTTTATTATTATTTTTATTTAGTAGTATAGTAGTAGTTAGTAGTAGTAGTATACGTTTTTATTATTTTTTTTTAGATAGTAGTAGTAGTAGTAGTATGTTTTTTATTATTTATTATGATTTGTTTGTAGTTAGTAGTAGTATGTTTATTATTATTATGATTATTTGTTAGTAGTTGTATGTTTTAATTATTAGTATTTTTAGTCAGTATTAGTAGTAGTTGTAGTATGTTTTTTTTTATTAGTAGTACTAGTAGAGTAGGATGTTTATTTATTTATTATTATTATTACTTAGTAGTTGTAGTAGTAGTTTATGTTTATTATTATTATTATTATTATTAGTTGTAGTTGTAGTAGTAGTTGTAGTAGTAGTTTGTATGTTTTTTATTATTATTATTATTATTAGTAGTAGTTAGTAGTAGTTGTTAGATGTTTTTATTAGTATTATTAGTAGTAGTTTCTAGTAGTAGTTAGTGGAGTGTAGTATGTTTATTATTTTTATTTTTATTTTTATTCATGATTAAAGTAGTAGTGTTGTAGTAGCAGTAGTAGTAGGTTGTTTATTATTATTTTTTTATTAGTAGTTGGGTAGTAGTTTGTTTTTATTATTTGTTATTTTTAATAATTATTATTATTATTTTTTAGTAGTATTAAGTAGTAGTAGTGAGTAGTACGTAGTAGTAGTAGTATGTTTATTAATTATTATTTTTTGTAAGTAGTTAGTGTTGTTGTAGTATGTTTTTTATTAATATTAAATTATTATTATGTATTGTAGTGTTATGTTTATTATTATTATTATTATTAGTAGTAGTAGTAGTATGTGTTTTATTTTTATTTTTATTATTATTTGTAGGTAGTAGTAGTAGTAGTAGTTTTGTTTATTATTATTTTAATATTAGTAGTTGTAGTAGTAGTAGGTAGGATGTTTATTATTATTATTATTGTATTTAGTTGTAGTCTAGTAGTAGTAGTCTGTTTATTATTATTTTTTATTTTTATATCTATAGTTGTAGTCCAGTATAGTAGTAGTAGTAGTATTGTTGTTGTTGTTGTTGGTGGTGGTGTAGTGTCACCATGTTGTTATTATTAATATAATTCATGTAAACATTATTTTTATTCAGGCGTTCAGTGAAGAGGCAGCTGCAGTGAGGGTCATGATGTACAGATTAAACAGAGAGAAGTGGCTGAGCTCTGAAAGCCACACGGCTGTATTAGTAGCAGATGAAGGCTGTAAGGGTTAACCAGACGTTAAGGGGGAATTACATGCCGGAGGGTTTATTCTGTAGCAGCAGTGACACATACAGTATGGGAATCATTATTAGTATTAAAGCTCCTTTTCAGCCTGAGGCTGTGCTTACAGCCCTTTACCCAGCACTTGTGTTCTATGTTTTTTACATAGATACCTGCTCAAAGTCGGGCACATATTTCAGTCTGTATTTTACTTGCAAGTCCAATAGTTATATCAAGCACAAATTCAAATCACACCATACGTCACCTAAATTGTTATTCTTTCTCACTATATATAATTTAAACATCTACCGCTCCATATAGTTTGGGATCACAGAGAAATGGTCTTGTTTTAATGGAGTATCGTCTTCCTTAACTCAACTATGGGACTGACGGGTCTCTAATAGAAAGTTGTTTTCTTTCTGGTCATTGGTGTTCGGTCTGCTAAGCCATCAACCGGGATCTCAGTTAATTTACTAACCTACGAATGTTGTTCCCTTTTATACTCACTTATTAGTCGAATGTTTTTCAGCTGTGATCCACAATTGAGTGCTCCTAACAACCATTTTGTCACTATAACATCTTAAACTCTGGTGGAATTGGTGGTCGTACCACGGTGATTTAGGACAGAGGAATGAGTATTACTGTTTAATAGAAACTATATGGTTAAATATGGCCTCTATACAAATATGTTACAAAACATTTTTATTCTGTAAAAAAATCATTCTCGATTCTACTTTCATTTATTCTGAATTGGAAAATATAGTTTGTGGAAGTCGCATGATTATTGCATTGTAAATAATTAAATTTCTAAATAATGATAAAAAAACTTTGGAGTGTAGTGTATATATTTATATAATATATATATCAATATTGTTTATATATTTATTAGAATATTTATTTTATAGATATATAATATATATACACTAGAAGTACGTATATTGTCACCCAAGTCATACCCACAAAAATACGTCCTAGATTTGTTTCTCTATCAAGGTCTTAATGAGGACTGAGTTCAGTTGTATGTGATTGTGAAATGACATACTGTACACTACAGAATTTGGGTGACTATTGAAGTTTAGATAACAGACATTTCTCGGTTTATAGATTAAATCTGGGATACGTGCAAGACTGGGTACATTTCAATTAGAGCCAAATCATTCCATTAATCAGGATTTATTATTCCTAAATTAGTATCAGTGACTAAAACTGTCACTACACAGTCACTCAGCAGCGCTTCAACTCAACAGATCGTTATTAATAATAATTCTATATAGTATACAGACGTATTCCTGTTTATACTGAAAGTACCAGCTGAGCAGTAAACGCGGTCAGACAGTGAAGCGTACTGGTGGTCAGAGCCTCACAGGGTCGATGATGGACAGTGTGTTTGAATATAAACACTCCGGTCAGGTTTGATCACTAATCTCAGACACTGCGCTGTATTGTTTGTGTTACTAATTCATCATTCAGACAGAACAACTGACAAATCCTTCAGAGTAAACTGGTGTGTGTGTGTGTGTGTGTGAGAGAGAGAGAGAGAGTGAGTGTATAAGTGTGTGTGTGTGTGTGAGAGAGAGAGAGAGAGTGAGTGTATAAGTGTGTGTGTGATTTGTGTAGTGGAGAAGAGGAGAGAGAGAGAGAGAGAGTAAAGTTGTATTAGTGTGTGTGTGTGTGAGAGAGAGAGTGCGTGAGTGTATAAGTTGTATGTTAGTGTGTGTGAGGAGAGAGAGGAGAGAGTGAGTGAGTGTATAAGTGTGTTGTGTGTGTGTGTGTGAGTGAGGAGAGAGTGAGAGAGAGAGAGAGTGTGTGTTGATAAGTGTGTTGTGTGTGTGAGAGGAGAGAGTTATAAGTGTGTGGTCCTGTGTGTGTGTGTTGTGAGGGAGAGAGAGTGGAGAGTGAGAGAGAGGTGGAGGAGTTTATAAGTGTGTGTGTGTGTGTGTGTGTGTGTGTGAGAGAGAGAGAGAGAGTGAGTGAGTTTATAAGTGTGTGTGTGTGTGTGTGTGTGTGAGGAGAGAAGAGAGAGAGGAGAGAGAGTGAGAGAGTTTTTAAGTGTGGTGTGTGTGTGTGTGTGTAGTGGAGAGAGAGAGGAGAGTGAGTGGTTTATTAGTGGTGTGTGTGTGTGAGAGAGAGAGAGAGAGTGAGTGAGTTTATAAGTGTGTGTGTGTGAGAGAGAGAGAGAGTGAGTGAGTTTATAAGTGTGTGTGTGTGTGTGTGTGAGAGAGAGAGAGAGAGAGAGAGTGAGTGAGTTTATAAGTGTGTGTGTAAGAGTGTTCAGTCTGTTCACAGAGGATGTTTGTTGCTCTAACAGCACATCCTAATGACAGTAGGAGTTATTTCTCAGGCAGTTGTGTGTGTGTGTGTGTGTGTATGTGTGTGAGAGAGAGAGAGAGGGTGAGAGAAGAGAAGGTTGTTTATAGGGTGTGGGTGGGTCTTAGAGAGAGAGTGAGAGGTGTGTATATGTGTGTGCGTGTGTGGGGGGGGGTGAGTGATTTGTGGATGAGAGGAGAGTGAGGTGAGTGTAATAGGGGGTGGTGTGTTTGAGAGAGAGAGAGTGTGTGTTTATAAGTGTGTGTGTGTGTGAGAGAGAGAGAGAGAGAGTGAGTTAATAAGTGTGTGTGTGTGTGAGAGAGAGAGAGAGAGTGAGTGTGTTTGAATATAAACACTCCGGTCAGGTTTGATCACTAATCTCAGACACTGCGCTGTATTGTTTTGTGTTACGAATTCTTATTCAAGGACAGTATGAGGTACACAAAACCCAACTGCCCCGATTCATTGGACCCCTTGCAATTTGATATCGTTCCCATCCGCTCCACGGACGATGCCATCACCACCATCCCTTCATCTCCTCCCTTACCCACTGGAGAAGAAGGGACACCTTACGTCAGTATGCTGTTCATAGACTTCAGTTCAGCATTCAAACCCATCATCCACAGAATATCTCCATGGAAAGTTAAGCATGCCTGGGCCTCAAAACCACCCCGTGCAAACTGGGATCCTGGACTTCCTGGTCAGGGAGGCCCCAGTTTAGTCCGGTTCGGGAAACAATACAGCGCTCCCAGCACCATCACCATGAACACTGGGCACCCCTGGGCAGTGTACTGAGTACCTCTGTTGTTCACCTGCTGAATATCGACTGTGTTGCGGAAGAGCACAGTTCTAACTGCATCATAAGTTCGCCGATGATACAACTGTGCTGGGTCTCATCAGCAAAGGCGACGAGTCAGCATCAGGGTTGAGGTACAGCAGCTGACAGATGGTTGTACAGTCAAACACCCTTCACTGGAATGTAGAGAAGACCAAGAAATGGTTGTTTGACTTCAGGAAATCAAGACCGGGGAACCACTCTCCGCCTTAACTTCTCATCGGTCCTATGGTTGGAGATCGTTAAGAGCACCAAGTTCCTTGGTGTCCACTAGTGGAGAACATACCTGGTCCTGTACACCAGCTCTACAAGCCAGATATGCCCCAGCAAAGAGTCTCTACTTACCCGGAAGCTGAGATAAGGCCGTCTCCACACTCCACCCATCCTCACCCTCTTCTATAGGGGAACCATAGAGAGCTTCTAAGCCAGCTGAATCACTTGCCTGGTTTGGGAACTGCACAGCCTCTGTCCGCAAGTCCCTCAAACGCATTGTAGAGGACAGCGCCTGAGAGGGATAATCGGAGGTTATCTCCCCTCATGTCTTGGACATTTACACACCGCTGCTTCCGCAATAGCAACCTGCTTTGTGGATGACCCCACCTCACTCCTTCACCTGAACCTGTTCTCCCTCCTGCCATCAGGAAGAAGGTACCGCAGCGTTCGGTCCAACACGACACCAGTCTCTGCAACGCTTCGTTCCCTCCAATGACTTCAGGACTGCTCAACACCATATCTCAACGTCTGATTACTGATTATCCTTTTCATACCTTTTACCCCAGAATAAAAAAAGGGAAGCATTTTTGCACAATGCTTTGCACTAATAACTTTACTCTCACTGCACTCTATTTTTTACACATGCACAATTTGCACACAACCAGCAATTATTTATTATTCTCTGTCTGTACTGTGTTGTTGTTGTGTTGTGTTGGTCTGTCCGCACTTTGTTTGTTTGTGTTGCACTTGTGTCGTATGCACTGTCTAGGGTGATCCATGGTCCTGGAAGGAACGTTGTTTCGTTTCATACTGTGTACTCTGTATGTAGGTTGAAATCGACAATAAAAACCCACTTGCCTTTGAGAACAATGGACAAATCCTTTCAGAGTAACTGGTTGTGTTGTGTGTGTGTGAGAGAGAGAGAGTGTGAGTGTTTAAGTGTGTGTGTG
>CM038719.1:42898645-42938645 GCA_021613375.1 Megaleporinus macrocephalus | reverse complement strand
GTGTAAAGAGAGAGGGGGAAAAAGAGGGAGTGTGTGGAAAGAGAGAGAGGGAAAAGAGAGAAGAGAGTGTAAGAGTGAGGGGAAAAGAGAGAGTGTGTGTGAAAGAGATGAAGGGGAAAAGAGAGAGAGTGCGTGAAAGAAGAGAGGGGGTAAAGAGAGAGGATTGTAGAGTGTGTAAAGTGGAGATGGGGGGATGATAGAGGAGACTGTATAAGAGAGAGGGGGGGAAAGAGAGAGAGTGTAATAAGGTGACGGGGGAAAAGAGAGAGTGTGTGTGAAAGAGTAGAGAGTGTGTGAAAAAGGAAGAGGAGAGGAGATGTAAAGAGTGAGTGTAAAGAGAGAGTGGGTGAAAGAGAGAGAGTGTGTGAAAGTGAGAGTGTGTAAAGAGAGAGGGGTAAAATGAGAGAGAGGGTAAAGAGAAGTGGGGGCGGGGAAAGAGAGAGTGAGTGTAAAGAGAGTGAGTGTAAAGATGAGAGGGAGTAAAAATGTTTCTCAACGGTACACCTGCTGATTGTTTACCCAATCTTCAGATCCTCAATCTTCAGATCCTCAATCTTCAGATCCTCAGTCTTCACGTTTACCTCAATAATTCAGATCCTCATCTTAGATCCTCTAATCGTAAGTTCTCAGTCTTCAGATCCTCAGTCTTCAGATCCTCAGTCTTCAGATCCTCAATCTTCAGATCCTCCGTCTTCAGATCCTCAGTCTTCAGATCCTCAGTCTTCAGATCCTCAGTCTTCAGATCCTCAGTCTTCAGAAGGTCTCAGTCTTCAGATCCTCAATCTTCAGATCCTCAGTCTTCAGAAGGTCTCAGTCTTCAGAAGGTCTCATCACACACGTGCACAGTTTCAACCTCCAAACACACTCAGTCACTCAACCTATACTTACTGCAGATTCACACTGGATTAAATTCACTTCAGCTACTAAACCTATACTTACTGCAGATTCACACTGGATTAAATTCACTTCAGGTACTAAACCTATACTCACTGCAGATTCACACTGGATTGAATTCACTTCAGGTACTAAACCTATACTTACTGCAGATTCACACTGGATTAAATTCACTTCAGGTACTAAACCTATACTCACTGCAGATTCACACTGGATTGAATTCACTTCAGGTACTAAACCTATACTCACTGCAGATTCACACTGGATTGAATTCACTTCAGGTACTAAACACTTTCCTCACTGCAGATTCACACTGGATTGAATTCACTTCAGGTACTAAACCTATACTCACTGCAGATTCACACTGGATTGAATTCACTTCAGGTACTAAACCTATACTTACTGCAGATTCACACTGGATTAAATTCACTTCAGTTACTAAACCTATACTTACTGCAGATTCACACTGGATTAAATTCACTTCAGGTACTAAACCTATACTTACTGCAGATTCTCAAATGGATTAATTTCACTTCAATAAACCAACACTCCCAATAACTCCATCACACTTCCAACCCCTCAACTACTTCCAAAACTCCAAACACCTCCAACTCCGCCATCACTGCAAAACTCCAATATACTCCAACACCTCCAATCTTCCTACACACTTCCTTCTCCCAACTACACGCAACACCTACCATACACCTCCTATCTCTGCCTACACTGCGCCAACGACTATCACCTCCATCACCTCCTTCCCTCCAACACTTCCTACTCCAACACCTCCTTAATCTCCATAAACCTCAACGACAACACCTCCAACATCTCATACACGTCCAAACTCATCACCTCCAACCATGCCAAACATCCAAACACCTCCAACTCCCGCAACAATTCCAACACTTCCATAACTTCCCAACACCTTACAAATACCAATACAACTCCTCCAACACACTCCAATCACTTACCAAACTCCAACACCTCCATACTCTACACCTCCAAATCACTAACTCCCTCCTACTATTCCAATAATCTCCAACTCCTTCCAAAACCTCCTATCTCCCCTCCTCCCAATCTCCAACACCTCCAAACAACTTCCAAACTCCAACACCTCCAACACCTCCAACACCTCCAACACTTCCAAACTCCAACACCTCCAAACTCCAACACCTCCAACACCTCCAAACTCCAACACCTCCAACACCTCCAACAATTTCCAATACTCAACACCTCCATACACCTCAAAAACCTCCAACACTTCCAAACTCCAACACTTCCAAACTCCAACACCTCCAACACCTCCAACACTTCCAAACTCCAACACCTCCAACACCTCCAACACTTCCAAACTCCAACACCTCCAACACCTCCAACACCTCCAACACTTCCAACACTTCCAAACTCCAACACCTCCAACACTTCCAACACTTCCAAACTCCAACACCTCCAACACCTCCAACACTTCCAAACTCCAACACCTCCAACACCCTCCAAACACCTCACAACACTTCCAAAACTCCAACCACCTCCATACTCCAACACCTCCAAACTCATCAACGCTCCAGCACCCTCCAACACTCAACACCTTCCAAACTCAATCACTCCAACACCTCCAAAAATTCCAACACCTTCCAAACATCCACAAACACTCAAACAACTTCCTAACTCAATACACCTCCATCACCTCCAAACTCCAATCACACGCACAATCCTCCAAATCTCGACAACTCCATACTCGAACATCCTCCACTCACCCTCCAACACTTCCAATCACACCTCAAAACACTCCAAACTCCAACACCTCCAACACCTCCAACACCTCCAACACTTCCAACACTTCCAACACTTCCAAACTCCAACACCTCCAACACCTCCAAACTCCAACACCTCCAACACCTCCAAACTCCAACACCTCCAACACTCCCAACTCCAACACCTCCAATAACTTCCAAAAACTCCAACACTCCAAACTCAACACCTCCAAGACACCTCCCAAACTCAAAACAACCTCCAACACCTCCAAAATCCAACACCTCCAACACCTCCAACACTTCCAAACTCCAACACCTCCAAAATCCAACACCTCCAGTCCTGTGAACTGAAATCTCAGAAACTGGTCTCTGGTTTCTGCTGAAAAACAAAATATTCAGATGTTTTTTTCTTTTACACCATTTTCACCACCGGCCACTTCATTAGGTCCAACTCCTTGTTTCTACATTTAATATCCATTCTATCAGCTCCACTGTGTTAGTGTGTCTTGTGCTGGTGTGAGTGGATCAGACACAGCAGTGTTGCTGCTGGAGTGTTTAAACACCTCAGTGTCACTGCTGGACTGAGAATCGTCCACCAACCAAAACTATCCAGACAGCAGTGTCCTGTATATATCACATAAACATACACACTAGTGGACATAAACACTAGGGGGCAGTGAAACACCCACATACACACACACACTAGTGAACACACTCTAGGTGGCAGTGAGACACCTACAAAACACACACACAGTTGTAAAAACACACACTAGGGGGCAGTGAAACACACTAGTGCACACACACACTATAGGGCAGTAAAACACTCACACTAGTGAACACACACACTAGGGGGCAGTAAAACACTCACACTAGTGAAAACACACACTAGGGGGCAGTAAAACACACACTAGTGAACATAAACACTAAGGGGCAGTGAAACACCCACATATACAAACACACTAGTGAACACACACACTAGGTGACAGTGAAACACCCACATACACACACACACAGTTGTGAACACTCACACTAGTGAACACACATATTAGGGGCAGTGAAACATCCACATATACACACACACTAGTGAACACACACTATAGTGGGCAGTGAAACACCTACATATACACACACTAGTCAACACAGACACTAGAGGGCAGTGAAACACCTACAAAACACACACTAGTGAACCCATACACTAGGGGGCAGTGAGCACACTTGCCCTGAGTGATGGGAAGCCCTATCCACAGTCCCTGGGGAGCAGGTCTGGGTTAGGTGTCTTTGGTCACTTCAGTCGTGTCCTGTCAGTTCAGGGGATCAAACTGGAGACCTTCTGGTCACAAGACTGGTTCCCCAACATCCAGCTCACCACTGCCCTCCAGCAGTGGAGCAGTGGAACTGCGTTCTCTGGAGCGATGGAGCTGTACCCAGCACCTCCAGGACAAGGGCAGAGTGGCATTCGTGATCCAGAACTAATCATACAACGTTAAAACATGACCTCAGTAATGCTCTTATGGCAGAATGCAATCAAATCCTCACTGCAAATGTTCAAATGTCTATTGTAAGGTCTTCTCAGAAGAGTAGAGGCTGTTACTTCAGCAAAGAGGTTAACCCAGTTAATAAAAGACTTAACTAATCCAAATTCCATCCCCAGCTCATAACCACAAACAGCCAGCGTGTGTAACTCCATTCCAAACCACTAGGAGGTGCAAACCTCCTTCATGTCCTGAAACCGCACGTCCTCGCGTCTGTGGACGGATGATTATAGCCTAATTCACTGCCATCCCGGTTAGATTTAGCTGCACACGGTCCGCAGTCAGAGGTCAGCTTTCTATCTGGAGCCAATCACTGAATACACCCTCTCAGAGTTTCCCTTGGAAACAGCCCAGTGCCCTAAGCCCTGCGGTCGTCTTCAAAGTCCACGCTCGGGTGACGTCAACAACGTCCAGACCTATCGGTTCGAGAGACCCCGGTTAGAACATGTGCACTGGTTTATTTTAATAAGCTGCGTCCACAGTGGCTCAGACGCACAGCAGCTCAACGACAAGTTTCAGGAATAACCAAAAGCAGCTTTACTCACATCTCACTAAATCATATCGTCCAGGCAGCCGTCCACTCTGATCGGTCACCACCTGTACATCAACAGAGTCCACCTCAATACAGTCCTCACGAAGACCGGCCATAAGGGTGAATCTCCTGAGCACCTCGCAGCTCTCCAGGATGAGAAATTACACTCAGAACCCAAACACATGCAGTCAGACGAGCTGCAGATGCTAAATTGGGGTGTGTGTTTGTTAGTGGCTGCGTCCCAAATTGCCAACACAGTGCACGAAAATACACAGTGTATCCAAATACACAGAATTGTGAACCCTTAATCCTGAGAGGTGATTTGAAATCTGTGACTGCAGCACACTATAACTGACCGCTGGTGATTGACCACAGGGTCCAGTCTAGTATATGTTGTGTAAGTAGAAGATTTCGGATGTAGCTAACACATTTTGAGGTGGACCACCAGCATCAGGTCACCTTTTGGAACTGATGCAGTGATCAGCTCCAGGTGTAGTGGTTAGTATGGTGGTGTAGTGGTTAGTACGGTGGTGTAGTGGTCAGTATGGTGGTGTAGTGGTTAGTATGGTGGTGTAGTGGTTAGTATGGTGGTGTAGTGGTTAGTATGGTGGTGTAGTGGTTAGTACGGTGGTGTAGTGGTTAGTATGGTGGTGTAGTGGTCAGTATGGTGGTGTAGTGGTTAGTACGGTGGTGTAGTGGTCAGTATGGTGGTGTAGTGGTTAGTATGGTGGTGTAGTGGTTAGTATGGTGGTGTAGTGGTCAGTACGGTGGTGTAGTGGTTAGTACGGTGGTGTAGTGGTTAGTACGGTGGTGTAGTGGTCAGTATGGTGGTGTAGTGGTTAGTATGGTGGTGTAGTGGTTAGTATGGTGGTGTAGTGGTTAGTAAGGTGGTGTAGTGGTTAGTATGGTGGTGTAGTGGTTAGTACGGTGGTGTAGTGGTCAGTACGGTGGTGTAGTGGTCAGTACGGTGGTGTAGTGGTCAGTACGGTGGTGTAGTGGTTAGTATGGTGGTGTAGTGGTCAGTATGGTGGTGTAGTGGTTGGTATGATGGTGTAGTGGTTAGTAAGGTGGTGTAGTGGTCAGTATGGTGGTGTAGTGGTTAGTATGGTGGTGTAGTGGTTAGTAAGGTGGTGTAGTGGTTAGTATGGTGGTGTAGTGGTTAGTATGGTGGTGTAGTGGTCAGTATGATGGTGTAGTGGTTAGTAAGGTGGTGTAGTGGTTAGTATGGTGGTGTAGTGGTTAGTATGGTGGTGTAGTGGTCAGTATGATGGTGTAGTGGTTAGTATGGTGGTGTAGTGGTTAGTACGGTGGTGTAGAGGTTAGTATGGTGGTGTAGTGGTTAGTATGGTGGTGTAGTGGTTAGTATGGTGGTGTAGTGGTTAGTATGGTGGTGTAGTGGTTAGTATGGTGGTGTAGTGGTTAGTACGGTGGTGTAGTGGTTAGTATGCTGGTGTAGTGGTTAGTACGGTCCCACAGTCCAAACACATGTATGTTAGGATTCTCACTCTAAGCTGCCTGTAGGTGTGAGTGAGCTGCGAGTTCGTGGCGAGGGTTGTGTCTGGAAGGGAATCTGATGTAAAACACTTTGTCAATTCTAGTGTGTGAGTTGACTCGCTCTGGCGCCCCCTGTGGAAGTAAATAAAAGCTGAAAGATATGCCTGCTGTCCAAAGAAAAACAAGCATCTTCAGAATTATGATTTCACAGGAGAAGCTAATAACCTTCTTTACTTTCAGTGTAAATCAGTGGAACCAGAAGTGAACCAAAGTGACTTTGGAGCATTTCTATTGGTCCATTTATTCAAATAATGTTGAAAAATAAACAAGAAGGTGGGTTCTGTGTACGCCGTCTGACAGCTTGTGCCCTCTATCCCGCTCAGCGCCAGGTGCTTAACATCAAGAGGGACGAAGACTGGGACGGCTTACTGGGCCGTAATGGTGAGGCGGGAACAGATGGACTGGATTACATTGTAAAGCATGGCATTATCATTACCCCGTCATTTCCAATACACACATCACCAAGACAGAGCGCTGCCACATTACAGACCAGCAGCGCCCCCCTGTGGACGTTCAGGAAGAATGCAAGTCTCCTGGCTGTACAAGCAGTCTGTATAACCATGCAGGACTGGACTGGACTGGACTGCATCTGGAAGACATACCTGAGGAGGAGTGATGAGTGGAAAACTCCACTCGGCTCTCCTGCTAGCAATCAGACAGGACAGTTAAACACACACAGAGTCTGTCTATCAGGCAAATACACTCAGTGATCATTTCATTACATACACTTATATCTACTTTCACTGACGCATGTAAAAACTCTACTTACTGTATTAATACTGTATAACATTTAAATTATAGTGTTTTAGTGAGTTAAACTTTATTTTATATATATAATAATGTCCACAAGTGCCTAAAACTTTTACACAGTCATATATATATATATTTATATTTGCACATACAGAATAAAATTATTATTGTGTTATGTTTTTTTGTTTCAGCTGTTCTTCTACTCCTTACATTTACACTCCATTATCAGTACTTTCTACTCCTTACATTTACACTCCATTATCAGTACTTTCTACTCTATACATTTACACTCCATTATCAGTACTTTCTACTCCTTACATTTACACTCCATTATCAGTACTTTCTACTCCTTACATTTACACTCCACTATCTGTACTTTCTACTCCTTACATTTACACTCCATTATCAGTACTTTCTACTCTTTACATTTACACTCCATTATCAGTACTTTCTACTGCTTACATTTACACTCCATTATCAGTACTTTCTCCTCAATACGTTTACACTCCATTATCAGTACTTTCTACTCTTTACATTTACACTCCATTATCAGTACTTTCTACTCCTTACATTTACACTCCATTATCTGTACTTTCTACTCCTTACATTTACACTCCATTATCTGTACTTTCTACTCCTTACATTTACACTCCATTATCAGTACTTTCTACTCTATACATTTACACTCCATTATCAGTACTTTCTACTCCTTATATTTACACTCCATTATCAGTACTTTCTACTCCTTACATTTACACTCCATTATCAGTACTTTCTACTCCTTACATTTACACTCCATTATCAGTACTTTCTACTCCTTACATTCACACTCCATTATCAGTACTTTCTACTCCTTATATTTACACTCCATTATCAGTACTTTCTACTCCTTACATTTACACTCCATTATCAGTACTTTCTACTCCTTACATTTACACTCCATTATCAGTACTTTCTACTCCTTACATTTACACTCCATTATCTGTACTTTCTACTCCTTACATGTACACTCCATTATCAGTACTTTCTACTCCTTACATTTACACTCCATTATCTGTACTTTCTACTCCTTACATTTACACTCCATTATCAGTACTTTCTACTCCTTACATTTACACTCCATTATCAGTACTTTCTACTCCTTACATTTACACTCCATTATCTGTACTTTCTACTCCTTACATTTACACTCCATTATCTGTACTTTCTACTCCTTACATTTACACTCCATTATCTGTACTTTCTACTCCTTACATTTACACTCCATTATCAGTACTTTCTACTCCTTACATTTACACTCCATTATCTGTACTTTCTACTCCTTACATTTACACTCCATTATCAGTACTTTCTACTCCTTACATTTACACTCCATTATCAGTACTTTCTACTCCTTACATTTACACTCCATTATCAGTACTTTCTACTCCTTACATTTACACTCCATTATCTGTACTTTCTACTCCTTACATTTACACTCCATTATCAGTACTTTCTACTCCTTACATTTACACTCCATTATCAGTACTTTCTACTCCTTACATTTACACTCTATTATCAGTACTTTCTACTCCTTACATTTACACTCCATCAGTACTTTCTACTCCTTACATTTACACTCCATTATCAGTACTTTCTCTTCCTTACATTTACACTCCATTATCAGTACTTTCTACTCCTTACATTTACACTCCATTATCTGTACTTTATACTCCTTACATTTACACTCCATTATCAGTACTTTCTACTCCTTACATTTACACTCTATTATCAGTACTTTCTACTCCTTACATTTACACTCCATTATCAGTACTTTCTACTCCTTACATTTACACTCCATTATCAGTACTTTCTACTTCTTACATTTACACTCCATTATCAGTACTTTCTACTCCTTACATTTACACTCCATTATCAGTACTTTCTACTTCTTACATTTACACTCCATTATCAGTACTTTCTACTTCTTACATTTACACTCCATTATCAGTACTTTCTACTTCTTACATTTACACTCCATTATCAGTACTTTCTACTCCTTACATTTACACTCCATTATCAGTACTTTCTACTTCTTACATTTACACTCCGTTATCAGTACTTTCTACTTCTTACATTTACACTCCGTTATCAGTACTTTCTACTTCTTACATTTACACTCCGTTATCAGTACTTTCTACTCCTTACATTTACACTCCGTTATCAGTACTTTCTACTCCTTACATTTACACTCCATTATCTGTACTTTATACCCCTTACATTTACACTCCATTATCAGTACTTTCTACTTCTTACATTTACACTCCATTATCAGTACTTTCTACTTCTTACATTTACACTCCATTATCAGTACTTCCTACTCCTTACATTTATACTCCATTATCAGTATTTCCTACTCCTTACATTTACACTCCATTATCAGTACTTTCTACTTCTTACATTTACGCTCCATTATCAGTACTTTCTACTCCTTACATTTACACTCCATTATCAGTACTTTCTACTCCTTACATTTATGCTCCATTATCAGTACTTTCTACTCCTTACATTTACACTCCATTATCAGTACTTTCTACTCCCTACATTTACACACCATTATCAGTACTTTCTACTCCTTACATTTACGCTCCATTATCAGTACTTCCTACTCCTTACATTTACACTCCATTATCAGTACTTTCTACTCCTTACATTTACACTCCATTATCAGTACTTTCTACTTCTTACATTTATACTCCATTATCAGTACTTTCTACTCCTTACATTTACGCTCCATTATCATTACTTCTTACTCCTTACATTTACACTCCATTATCCGTACTTTCTACTCCTTACATTTACACTCCATTATCTGTACTTTCTACTTCTTACATTTACGCTCCATTATCAGTACTTCTTACTCCTTACATTTACGCTCCATTATCAGTACTTCTTACTCCTTACATTTACGCTCCATCATCAGTACTTTCTACTCCTTACATTTACACTCCATTATCTGTACTTTCTACTTCTTACATTTACACTCCGTTATCAGTACTTTCTACTCCTTACATTTACACTCCATTATCAGTACTTTGTACTCCATAGATTTACACTCCATTATCAGTACTTTCTACTCCTTACATTTACACTCCATTATCAGTACTTTCTACTCCTTACATTTTAAACATAGTCTCGTTACTCCTGTTTCATTTCAGCTTGTTTTCATTCATGTACATTTACATTCCAGTAAAGATTATTGATAACATGTCTTTGAAGTTTGACTTCATTACAATACTTATAGACTAGTCATCATATCTTCTGCTCCATGAAACACATGTTAATGTTCAGTTACATTACTTTTACTTTTATACTTTAAGTAGTTCTGAAAGCAGTACTTTTACACTTTTACTGGAGTAAAAAGCTTCAGTTGATACTTCAACTTCTACAGAAGTATTTTAAACCCTAGTATCTATACTACTACCTGAGTATCTATACCTCTACCTGAGTATCTATACCTCTACCTGAGTATCTATACTTCTACCTGAGTATCTATACTTCTACCTGAGTATCTATACTTCTACCTGAGTAATGAATGTGAATACGTCTGACTATAAAACCTTCCTCACTTTTAATGCAAGTCAATGGAACCAGACATTTTTCTAAGCTATTTTGAAGCATTCCTATTGGTCCATTCATAGTGAAATGTTCAAACAATGTTAGAAAATTAAAAATCATCAATTTTTCTTTGGACAGTGACGAGATAAGCTGTGTGCTGGGATAGCTGTCATTCAGATTAAACCCAGTTAACCCTCCCGACTCCATCCTTGCCTTGAAATTAGATTTGGGACGCTGTAAAACAGCCCACAGGCTCGAAAACACAGAAAACAAGATGTAAATAAACAGACGGCACGCGCTGCTGGTCCCACTGGCCTTTATAATAAAAGCTACACGTATAAAAGAACAAAAGCCTTTACATTCACAGAATGAGTGTCTTACTGTTGAACAAGCCAACAGGACCAACGCCACGAGGAACGAAATAAAACAAATACACACAGAAACTAAGAGGATTTCAAACCATGTAAGTCTGAGCCACGTCCACGTGGAGTGGACTAGACTTAAACTGGACTCAGCAGGGATGACCTGTGAGTTTTGAGAAGCTTGGAGTGAAAACGGAGCAGGTAGTGAAGCGCAGACAAGCTGTGGCTGATATTTCTAATCAAACATGTATAATAAAGTTTTAATAATCTAATAAATGTCTTAGCTTATCTGAGCCACGCGAGCTCACCTGAGCTCATGTTCCTCACCGCAGAACACCTCATCAGCCCTGGCGCTGGAGGCCCACAGCCCTGCAGCTGTTATTGAGCTGATGGGTTGGAGCAGGTGTGCTGAGAGCAGGTGAAGCACTACCAAGCAGTCAGGCCTGAGAAACACTGTCTAACATTTATATTTGTTTTAGCTCGAATAGAGACGTCAGCGCAAAAGCTCTGGTTCTAGCGCCCCCTGGAACCCAAAACAATCTTAAACACTCTGTGGAACACTTGGGCGTCCATAGTTAGATGTTCTAGAAGCTGCTCTAGAACTCTATGAATTCTGAGTATGCAGTTTGCAGTAATAATACATTCAGCAGGCAAATATGACACTGAAAAAAATATTAGGGACTAATTATAAACTAATGTGGGCGGTAGACCATTCTAGCTCACACAGCATAGCTTGGATGGTGGCTACAAGAAATAGCCCCCCCTGTCAGAGTTCATATAACTGTGTCTCAGTACTTCTAAACTCTTCCACAGTCGTGAGTGCAGTAGCTTCCGTTCCTGGTCCTGGAGTTCCCCCCCCATTCCCAACACGATTAAGGCCCAAGATTCAACCAATAGGCTCATTAATAAGGTGAAGCAGCTGAGCTGAAGCAGGTGTGTTGGGGGCAGCTGAAAACACGGAAAGGCCACTTCCAGGAGCTGGACTGGGAGCCTGAGCCCTAGTGAGCCACTGCTTTATCATAAAACCACAGCTGACCGCATAAAACTCGTATAAAATAAAGAGTAAAATAAGTTTTTGAGGAACATTTGATTGGGCGTCGTCAATCAGAAGCTCATCGTTTGGTTCTCTTGGGGGCGGGTTCTTCTTTTTGGGTGCCGCGTGCGCGAGGTGCTGGGGAGCTCGCCTCACACTTACGCCCTTTCGCTGCTGCAGGCGTCTGAACACGAGAAGCTCTAAGAGAAAGAAAAAGAGAGGGAGCCTATTGTTAGCATCACAGGCAAAGTACAGCCTGGAAGGCACGAGTCCAGCAGGCTGAAGGTTCTCCACGCTCTCCAGCACGGACTCCAGCAGTGAAGAGAGAAACCCACACCATCAGGATCTGCCTGAAACCTACTGCACTCACACCCCAAACAACCAGACACAAAGCTTTCACGACCCACAGGATCCGCGGACTTTACTCTTTGTCTTCACTTTCAATGTAAGTCAATGGAACCAGAATTTTTGCCAAGCTTTTGAAGCATTTCTATTGGTCCATTCATCAAAACCTTTTACACAAAATAAAGAGCAGCCGTCACATCCAAATTCAAAGAGAATCAATTCAAAGAGTCAACTGAGAGAATCAATTCAAAGAGTCAACTGAGAGAATCAATTCAAAGAGTCAACTGAGAGAATCAATTCAAAGAGTCAACTGAGAGAATCAATTCAAAGAGTCAACTGAGAGAATCAATTTAAAGAGTCAACTGAGAGAATCAATTCAAAGAGTCAACTGAGAGAATCAATTCTAAGAGTCAACTGAGAGAATCAATTCAAAGAGTCAACTGAGAGAATCAATTCAAAGAGTCAACTGAGAGAATCAATTCAAAGAGTCAACTGAGAGAATCAATTCAAAGAGTCAACTGAGCGAATCAATTCAAAGAGTCAACTGAGAGAATCAATTCAAAGAGTCAACTGAGGGAATCAATTCAAAGAGTCAACTGAGAGAATTGAAGCTAAAACAGGGTTAATTCTGGTTCAATGGCAGTTTGAACGATGATCCATCATCATTTGGGTCTGTCTTGGACAGCGCTGTTCACACTCTGTTCACACTCTGTTCACACTCTGTTCACACTCTGTTCACACTCTGTTCACACTCTGTTCACACTCCTCATACTTTCTTCATACTCCTCATACTTTCTTCATACTCCTCATACTTTCTTCATACTCCTCATAATTTCTTCATACTCCTCATAATTTCTTCATACTCTCCTCATAATTTCTTCATACTCTCCTCATACTCTCCTCATACTCCTCATAATTTCTTCATACTCTCCTCATACTCCTCATAATTTCTTCATACTCTCCTCATACTCCTCATAATTTCTTCATACTCTCCTCATACTCTCCTCATACTCTCCTCATACTTTCTTCATACTCCTCATAATTTCTTCATACTCTCTTCATACTCTCTTCATACTCTCCTCATAATTTCTTCATACTCTCCTCATACTCTCCTCATACTTTCTTCATACTCCTCATAATTTCTTCATACTCTCCTCATACTCTCCTCATACTCCTCATACTTTCTTCATACTCCTCATAATTTCTTCATACTCCTCATACTCCTCATAATTTCTTCATACTCCTCATACTTTCTTCATACTCCTCATAATTTCTTCATACTCCTCATACTTTCTTCATACTCCTCATACTCCTCATAATTTCTTCATACTCCTCATAATTTCTTCATACTCCTCATACTTTCTTCATACTCCTCATACTCTCCTCATAATTTCTTCATACTCCTCATAATTTCTTCATACTCCTCATACTCTCCTCATACTCCTCATACTTTCTTCATACTCCTCATAATTTCTTCATACTCCTCATACTTTCTTCATACTCCTCATACTCTCCTCAAACTCCTCATACTTTCTTCATACTCCTCATAATTTCTTCATACTCCTCATAATTTCTTCATACTCCTCATACTCTCCTCATACTCCTCATAATTTCTTCATACTCCTCATAATTTCTTTATACTCCTCATACTTTCTTCATACTCCTCATACTCTCCTCATAATTTCTTCATACTCCTCATACTTTCTTCATACTCCTCATACTCCTCATACTTTCTTCATACTCCTCATACTTTCTTCATACTCTCCTCATACTCCTCATAATTTCTTCATACTCCTCATAATTTCTTCATACTCCTCATACTCTCTTCATACTCTCTTCATACTCCTCATAATTTCTTCATACTCCTCATAATTTCTTCATACTCCTCATACTTTCTTCATACTCCTCATACTCTCCTCATAATTTCTTCATACTCCTCATACTTTCTTCATACTCCTCATACTCTCCTCATACTCCTCATACTTTCTTCATACTCCTCATACTTTCTTCATACTCTCCTGATACTCCTCATAATTTCTTCATACTCCTCATACTTTCTTCATACTCCTCATACTCTCCTCATACTCCTCATACTTTCTTCATACTCCTCATACTTTCTTCATACTCTCCTCATACTCCTCATAATTTCTTCATACTCCTCATACTTTCTTCATACTCCTCATACTTTCTTCATACTCCTCATACTTTCTTCATACTCTCCTCATACTCCTCATAATTTCTTCATACTCCTCATACTTTCTTCATACTCTCTTCATACTCTCTTCATACTCTGTGTGGTGGTTTGTTGGAGATGATGAACAGGTTAGCTGTGTAGATCTTTAACGACTGGTTTCTTACAGAGTCTATAAACTGTCGTCTTCTGATCAGATCAGTCTTTTCAGATCCAGACCAGCTCCACACGAGTGAAGATGATCCTCGTCTAGGAGTTAAATCTAAGGAGTTAGACTGCGAGGCTGGCGGTGTCTGAGTTTCTTCCCCTGGTGCAGTGTGTTCACTCACTTTCAGCTTTAGGTGTGTTTAGGTGTGCACAATATGGGCACTCTCTTAATGCGCACTCTCAGCAGCCTGTACTAAAGCATGTGGTAGTGAGTCGAGGCGTTTTGATTGGTGGATTAGTCAGTAGCGTACTCGGTAATGTCAGCTCACGCATCGTTAACGCCACAATTCAGATATTATCATAGACGAGATATATCCCACACGATCTACCCCGAATAAGCACACAAACATCGTGCACCCGGGTTTATCAGATACTGATACTGAGAGGAACGATGCTGGTGGCGTGTGGAGAGCAGCGTACCGTGAGTTTGGAGAGTGTTCCTCTTTCTCGCTCAGCTTGCTGACAGCTCTAGTGGACGGCTTGCTCGGTTTGTTCCTGCACAGGAGCGCAAGTATTAACACACCGTAATCATTAAAAACAAATAATCAGCTCATCAACCACTAATCAGAAAGATCTGACGTTCTTCATCTGCTCATAAGCATTAATTCAATACTTCTCAGCTTCCAGACGAGTGGCAGCTCGAGTTGTGGCTTTTGTTTTTGCCTCCTCCCCCTCATCCTCCTCCTCCTCCTCTTCTTCATCGTCTTCATCATCATCGTCTTTCTCTGTATTTATTTGGGCTGCAAGCAGAAAAAAACCCCACTGCAAATACAAATAACACCACTACTGCAATAACCCGCAGCTGTACTGCACAACAGCAGAACTGCATGCTTCTGTTCACACGTACCTGGTTCATCTGCTACAGGGGGGCGCTTTGGGGGTCTTCCCCGGCGTGGAGTCTTCTTCACTGGTTCCTCCTCCTACATTAAAAAAAAAAGAAAGAAATGCACTGTGTTTTTCACTAGGACTGTACACCGGGAGTCTGTGCTGGGAGTTTATACTGGGAGTCTGTGCTGGGAGTTTATACTGGGAGTCTGTGCTGGGAGTTTATACTGGGAGTCTGTGTCCGGAGTGACGCTCTACACAGAGACGCTCTACACAGAGACGCTCTACACAGAGACGCTCTACACAGAGACGCTCTACACAGGGAGGAAATTTATACAAGCAGTTTCATGACAGCATTTTTATTTTTAGTGGGTACGCGTCTGATTGGTGGAGAAAATGTTGTTTTTATTTCTATACTCTGAAGATACTAACCAGTAAAGTATGCTGTACTGCCATAGTATCTGCTCGGTGTCATATATATATATATATATTTATATATAGTGTGTAAAATTTCATGGACAAAGTATCTCTACCTCCTCATCACTCGCTTTCTTCTGCTCTGCATCACCAGCATCCTTCTGTTCACCCTCATCACTCTGTTTCAGCTTCTCTTCTTTTAGAGACAAATAAAAATATTATACACACAGAAGAATACAACACAGTGGCACACTGAGTGAGTGTGTGTGTGTGTGTGTGTGTGTGTATGTATGTGTGTGTGTGTATGTGTGTATGTATGTATGTGTGTGTGTATTTATCTGTATGTATTTAAGACTAGTGTTTGTAAATAAGGTGTTCAAACTGTCTGTACTATATATACTATACTATATACCATATATATTATATTATATATACTATACTATATACTATATATACTATACTATATACCATATATACTATACTATATATACTATACTATATATATATATACATACATACTATACTAAATATACACTATACTATGTCTGAGCTTCTTGTTTTGATCTTGTATGATTGCTACTGGATTCATGTTCACACGTACCTGGTTCATCTGCTACAGGGGGGCGCTTAGGGGGTCTTCCCCTGCGTGGGGTCTTCTTCACTGGTTCCTCCTCCTTCAATAAAACAACATATTCAGAAAAGAAATGCTTTTATACTGGGAGTCTATACTGGGAGTCTGTGCTGGGAGTCTGTGCTGTCTGTGCTGGGAGCATGCTTTAGTACACTTTGATAAACACATATATATATATAGTGATATATATAGTGTGTGTGTGTGTGTGTGTGTGTGAAATTTCATGGAGAGCGTATCCCTACCTCCTCATCACTCGCTTTCTTCTCCTCCTCTGCATCACCAGCATCCTTCTGTTCACCCTCATCACTCTGTTTTAGCTTCTCTTCTTTTAGAGACAAATAAAAATATTATACACACAGAAGAATACAACACAGTGGCACACTGAGTGAGTGAGAGTGTGTGAGAGTGTGTAAGAGTGTGTGTGTGTGTGTGTGTGTGTGTGAGTGTGTATATGTATATGTGTGTGTATTTATCTGTATGTATTTAAGACTAGTGTTTGTAAATAAGGTGTTAAAACTCTCTGTAGTATACACACTATACTATAAACACTATACTATATATTATATGTACTATACTATATACTATATGTACTATACTATGTCTGAGCTCCTTGTTTTGATCTTGTATAATAGCTTCTGGATGCTTGTTCACACGTACCGGGTTCATCTGCTACAGGGGGGCGCTTAGGGGGTCTTCCCCTACGTGGAGTCTTCTTCACTGGTTCCTCCTCCTTCAATAAAACAACACGTTCAGAAAAGAAATACATACATACATATACATACATACATATACATATATATATATACAGTCTGTGAAATTTCATGGAGAGAGTATCACTACCCCCTCGTCACTCACTTTCTTCTCCTCCTCTGCATCACCAGCATCCTTCTGTTCACCCTCATCACTCTGTTTCAGCTGCTCTTCTTTTAGAGACAAATAAAAATCTTATACACACAGAATAATACAATACAGCAGCACACTGAGTGAGTGAGTGTGTGTGTGTGTGTGTGTGTGTGTGTGTGTGTGTGTGTGTAGACGTGTGTATATTTATCTGTATGTATTTAAGACTAGTGTTTGTAAATAAGGTGATAAAACGTTCAGTACTATATATACTATATACAATATACTATATATACTATACTATACTATATACATTATACTATGTCTGAGCTTCTTGTTATGATCTTGTATGATTGCTACTGGATTCATGTTCACACGTACCTGGTTCACCTGCTACAGGGGGGCGCTTAGGGGGTCTTCCCCTGCGTGGAGTCTTCTTCACTGGTTCCTCCTCCTACAATAAAACAACACGTTTAGAAAAGAAATGCTTTTATACTGGGAGTCTGTGCTGGGAGTCTATACTGGGAGTCTGGGAGTCTGTGCTGAGAGTCTATACTGGGAGTCTGTGCTTAGAGCATGCTTTAGTATACTTTGAAACACACACATACACAAATACATATAGAGTGTGAAAATTCATGAAGAAAGTATCACTACCCTCTAGTCACTCACTTTCTTCTCCTCTACATCACCAGCGTCCTTCTGTTCACCCTCATCACTCGGTTTCAGTTTCTCTTCTTTTAGAGACAAATAAAAATATTATACACACAGAATAATACAACACAGCGGCACACTGAGAGAGTGAGTATTTGTATTTATCTGTATGTATTTAAGACTAGTGTTCACACGTACCTGGTGCATCTGCTACAGGGGGTCGCTTAGGGGGTCTTCCCCTGCGTGGAGTCTTCTTCACTGGTTCCTCCTCCTACATTAAAACAACACGTTCAGAAAAGAAATGCATGTTTTGTGCTGGGAGTCTGTGCTGGGAGTCTGTGCTGGGAGTCTGTGCTGGGAGTCTGTGCTGGGAGTCTGTGCTGGGAGTCTGTGCTCGGAGTCTGTGCTGGGAGTCTGTGCTGGGAGTCAGTGTTGTTTTTATCTATATACTCTGTAGATACTAGCCAGTAAAGTACTGTACTGCCATACCATCTACTTAGTGTCAGTGAAACACAGTCAACCAGCATGATTTAGTATATTTTGATAAACACACACGTGTGTGAAAATTATACAGTGTGTGATTTTCATGAAAAGAGTATCTTTACCTCCTCATCACTCGCTTTCTTCTTCTCCTCTGCATCACCAGCATCCTTCTGTTCACCCTCATCACTCTGTTTCAGCTTCTCTTCTTTTAGAGACAAATAAAAATATTATATACACAGAATAATACAACACAGCGGCACACTGAGTGTGTGTGTGTGTGTGTGTGTGTGTGTGTGTGTGTGTGTGTGTGTGTGTGTGTGTGTGGATATGTAAGTGTGTGCGTATACGTGAGTGTGTTTTTTTTTTTAATTTATCTGTATGTATTTAAGACTAGTGTTTGTAAATAAGGTGTTAAAACTCTCTGTACTATATATACTATATACACTATACTATATAATATATACTATACTATATATGTACTATACTATATACTATATATACACTATACTATATAATATATACTATACTATATATGTACTATACTATATACTATATATACACTATACTATATAATATATACTATACTATATATGTACTATACTATATACTATATATACACTATACTATATAATATATACTATACTATATATGTACTATACTATATAATATATACTATACTATATATGTACTATACTATATACTATATATACACTATACTATATAATATATACTATACTATATATGTACTATACTATATACTATATATACACTATACTATATAATATATACTATACTATATATGTACTATACTATATACTATATATACACTATACTATATAATATATACTATACTATATATGTACTATACTATATACTATATATACACTATACTATGTCTGAGCTTCTTGTTTTGATCTTGTATGATTGCTACTGGATGCACATTCACACGTACCTGGTTCCTCTGCTACAGGGGGGCGCTTAGGGGGTCTTCCCCTGCGTGGAGTCTTCTTCACTGGTTCCTCCTCCTACATTAAAACAACACATTCAGAAAAGAAATGCTTTCATGCTGGGAGTCTGTGCTGGGAGTCTGTGCTGGGAGTCTGTGCTGGGAGTCTGTGCTGGGAGTCTGTGCTGGGAGCCTGTGTCAGTTGCGCGGCAGTATTTTATTTTTAGTGGGAACGCGTCTGATTGGTGGAGAAAATGTTGTTTTTATCTATATACTCTGTAGATACTAGCCAGTAAAGTACTGTACTGCCATACCATCTACTTAGTGTCAGTGAAACACAGTCAACCAGCATGATTTAGTATATTTTGATAAACACACACACACACACACACATATACATATACATAGTGTGTGTGTGTGTGTGTGTGTGTGTGTGTGTGTGTGTGAAATTTATATATAGTGTGTGAAAATGTAAATGTAAATGAAATTTCATGGAGAGAGTATCACTACCCCCTCGTCACTCACTTTCTTCTCCTCCTCTGCATCACCAGCATCCTTCTGTTCACCCTCATCACTCTGTTTCAGCTGCTCTTCTTGCTCCTCTGCCTCGACAGACACGCTCTCTGAAAACAGAAAAATAAAAATATTATATACACAGAACAATACAAGACACATACTGAGTGTGTGTGTGTGTGTGTGTGTGTGTATATATATATTTGTGTGTATGTGTATATATATATTTGTGTGTGTGTGTGTGTGGGCTGGTTTACCGCTCTGAGCTCGGGCTCGTTTCACAGGCTCCTCCTCCTCCTCAGCCGGTAACTCCTTTTAACACATTTCACAACAAAACTAATCAGTTATATCACTCATCCATTTTTAACTCATTTAAAAACAGCATTTCAGAGAATCACTCACCTTCCCAGAATCCTCGGCTTGGTCTGATCTCTTTCTCTTCACTGCTGGTTTAGCTGTAAGTAAATTATAGAAACAGACGGTTTACAGGCAAACATACAGACACGCAGATTTTCACGAGTCAAGATGATTTATTGGTGTTTTATTATAGCATACACTATCTATCTATCTATCTATCTATCTATCTATCTATCTATCTATCTATCTATCTATGTCTGTGAGTATCTATCTATCTATCTATCTATCTATCTATGTCTGTGTCTATCTATCTATCTATCTATCTATCTATCTATCTATCTATCTATGTCTGTGTCTATCTATCTATCTATCTATCTATCTATCTATCTATCTATGTCTGTGTCTATCTATCTATCTATCTATCTATCTATCTATGTCTGTGTCTATCTATCTATCTATCTATCTATCTATCTCTGTCTATCTATCTATCTATCTATGTCTGTGTCTATCTATCTATCTATCTATCTATCTATCTATCTATGTCTGTGTCTATCTATCTATCTATGTCTGTGTCTATCTATCTATCTATCTATCTATGTCTGTGTCTATCTATCTATCTATCTATCTATCTCTCTCTCTCTCTCTATATCTGTCTGTCTTTCTCTCTATCTATCTATCTATCTATCTGTCTCTCTATCTATCTGTCTCTCTATCTATCTGTCTCTCTATCTATCTGTTTCTCTCTCTCTCTATCTATCTCTCTCTCTATCTGTCTCTCTCTCTCTATCTGTCTGTCTCTCTATCTATCTATCTATCTATCTATCTCTCTCTCTGTCTCTCTATCTATCTGTCTCTCTCTCTCTCTATCTATCTATCTATCTATCTATCTATCTATCTGTCTATCTGTCTATCTATCTGTCTATCTATCTGTCTATCTATCTCTCTCTCTCTCTCTCTCTCTCTCTCTCTATCTATACACACACACAGAATCAAAAGTCTCAGGACACCCTCTTATTACAGAAAGGAAAGGGAAGATGATGTATCTGATACCCCAGTAAGTAACAGGTGAGGGGGTCTATCTTTTAGGCTGTGTCTCGAACATGGCCGCCATCTTGAAAGCCGCCATGTTGGATCAAGGTCAAGTTTTTCCCAATGGGAAGGTGGTCGTGTAGCAGATCAAAGAAGATCAGAACTGATCAGAAATTGATTGATGTGATCAGATTTGTAATATCTCTTGTGGTTGAAACGTTATCAACACAGAAAGTTACACCAACAACCACATTGAACAACATGTTCAGTGAGCTGTACCTGGAACAGAGATCTGAAAGCGCAGTTCAGCCTTATTCTTTATACATATACATTCTTTACACACACACACACACACACACACACACACACACATTTTAGAATTTATTTCATGCAATTTTCACGCAATTCACAAACAATTCTGTCCATTTCAGAATTAATGTAAGTGTATCAGATGATTTTTAAAGAATATAAATGTTTGTATTAAAGTCTATTTTTGTATAGAGGCTTATTTTACATATAGTTCTATTATCAGTAATTCTCAGTCCTCTGTCTAAATCTCCTGGTACGACCACCAATCCAAGTTAAGGATGTTATTGGACTAATTGGTTGTTAGGACACTCTTGATCAATTGTGATCACAGCTGAAAAACATTCTACTAATAAGTGAGTATAAAAGGGAACAACATTCTAGGTTAGTTTAGTATCTGAAGATCAGCAGTTGATGGCTTGCTGACCGACTCACAATGACCAGAAAGAAACAACTTTCTTTAGAGACCCGTCAGTCCATTGTTGTGTTAAGAAGAAGATACTCCATTAAAACAAGAACATTTCACTGTGATCCCTAACTTTTGAGCAGTAGTGTATATATATATATATATATATATACACACATTAGCTTTTAACTAGCTGTGGAAACAGAAACTGCTGGTAATAATATTTCATAAATGATGACCAAACTTTTTCTTGCTAACTTGTTTGTTGAAACCTGATATGCTGCTCGTGTCCACACTGGAAAAGCTTTTTTTCTGGACAACAATTTTGCATGAATTAAGTATCATGTGACTGATTGTTCCTACAACAAACACAAACTCTGCACGCTGGAGAAGTTTGGCTGGACTCAGTAAGAGATAGGATCACTTTTACAAACTACTGCTACAGTAAAAGTCTGTCTTAATGGAAAGTGATGAACACTCTGATCTGTATCCTCTCAGATCTTACAGTGAAGGACGCTTAGGAGGGAGTATTATATCAACACTGTGCAAAGAACCTTTCACAGGATATGAAGAGCAGCTGTCGTGTTCAAATGAACATGAACAAGCAAGCTTTTCTTCAGACAGCGATGATATAATTCAGTTCTTGCTTTACACCACTCTGTAAAAGTCTGAGGCCCAAAGGCTGATAGTGTAAAAGTGCGTATCTGATCAGTAAGTGTTTGTTCACCAGTAAGAACAGCAGATCTGATTAGAACAGATGTAAATAATCAGACATACAATACGAAGTAACATGGATATGTTATTGTGAGAGAAGTAGATCAGATCTTGATCCAGTTTGAAGAACAAAGTTAGGTTCCAGATTTCTCCTGGACGCCCCAGACATTGTATGAATGTGTTCAGTTCTTGATTTATCTTAATGAAGTACTGAGCAGTCAAAGCAGGTATTAGATCAGAACGGATAATAATACTGGGTTGTTTAGGAGAAGCTTGGAAAGAGTTAAATAAACACACTGACGTATGAAAAACACTACTTACTCTATTAATACTGATTAATATTTAATAATAAAGTGTAAAAGCACTACTTACTCTATTAATACTGATTAATATTTAATAATAAAGTGTAAAAGCTCTACTTACTCTATTAATACTGATTAATATTTAATAATAAAGTGTAAAAGCACTACTTACTCTATTAATACTGATTAATATTTAATAATAAAGTGTAAAAGCTCTACTTACTCTATTAATACTGATTAATATTTAATAAAAAAGTGTAAAAGCACTACTTACTCTATTAATACTGATTAATATTTAATAATAAAGTGTAAAAGCTCTACTTACTCTATTAATACTGATTAATATTTAATAATAAAGTGTTTACTGAGTAAATATACAAAAGTAGTGTTTCCTAAATTCTGTGATGTTAGATTTTTGCTATGCGTAAGAGTGTATGTGTGTGTTCTTACGTCTCTCTCTCTGAGGAGCGTCTGAGAGTTTAGATGATCGTCCTCTGCGTGGAGCTCTACTCTCCAGCCCTTCATCAGCCTCCTCGTCCTCACCCTGTTAAAATACAAGCACCAGCTGAGACAGAGAGAGAGAGAAAGAACGAGAGAAAGATATACAGACAGACAGACAGACAGAGAGACAGACAGACAGAGAGAGAGAGAGAGAGAGAGAGAGAGAGAGAGAGAGAGAGACCAGGGAATAGACTAGGGAAAACCAGGAAAGCCAGGAATGATGATGATGTTATTAAAGTGTGTGTGTGTTTGTGTACACTCTGCAGTTTTCTAGCCTGTTACTGGATCTAAACATTTTTAAATGTAATAAATGCCATAAAACATAATTAAAAGTGTTTAATGTCTTGTATAATCGTTAAGACCTAATTATTACAGGATGTAATCATATGGAGGAGAGGGGGAGCGAGGCGGGGGAGCGAGGACTGAAAAACAGAAACCCTAGAGCGGAGCAAGGAGCCACAACTGTACATGTGCTCACTGCCCCCTAGTGTGTTTGCGTTTTTTACTGCCCTCTAGTGTGTGTTCACTAGTGTGTGTGTGTGTGTGTGTGTGTTTCACTGCCCCTTAGTGTGTGTGTTCATAGGTGTGCATATGTGGGTGTTTTACTGCCCTCTAGTGTGTTAACTAGTGTGTGTGTGTATGTATGTACGTATGTATGTATGTATGTATGTATGTGGGTGTTTTACTGCCCTCTAGTGTGTGTTCACTAGTGTGTGTGTGTGTGCGTATGTATGTATGTGGGTGTTTTACTGCCCTCTAGTGTGTGTTCACTAGTGTGTGTGTGTGTTCACTAGTGTGTGTTCACTAGTGTGGGGGGTTACTGCCTCCTACTATGTGTTTTCATAGGTGTGTGTATATGTGTGTGTGTGTGTGTGTGTGTGTGTGTGTGTGTGTGTGTGTGTGTGTGTGTGTATGTGTGTGTGTGTGTGTGTGTGTGTGTGTGTGTGTATGTATGTATGTATGGTTTTTACTGGCCCATAGCGTGTGTGTGTGTGTGTGTATGCGTATGTATGTATGTGGGTGTTTTACTGCCCTCTAGTGTGTGTTCACTAGTGTGTGTGTGTGTTCACTAGTGTCTGTTCACTAGTGTGGGGGGTTACTGCCTCCTACTATGTGTTTTCATAGGTGTGTGTATATGTGGGTGTTTTACTCCTCAGAGTGTGTGTGTGTGTGTGTGTGTGTGTGTGTGTGTGTTTCACTGCACTGATGGGTTAAACATGGAGGTCACATTCCTCAAACACTAAGGATGAACAGCTCTAAATTCTAACATGTATGTACAGGAGAAGGAGAGCGTCTCAAACTCACTTTCTTATGATCTGGTTTCTCCACCTCCTTGTCGCCGCCCTCCTGGTCAGTCTGGGCTTTGGATGCTAAAAGAAGAGAACAGTTGTGATTCTCTTCATTCTGTCTGCAGAGAAATGTTTGTGTTTATATGTTTATGTAACTCACACTGACCGCTTTCCTGAACCGCCACTGAGTTCTTATTGGACCGTCTCCCTTTGCGGGTCACTCTGCCATCCACGCGGTCATCCTGTACACCAGAGGTGAGGACATGCTTATATATTCATTTGAGATATTTATATATATATATATAAACAGATCAGTGATATTAGAGCTGTGTAGTGACGTCTGGTTCTGATTGAGTATTTACCACTTCTGATACATCAGACTTGTCCTCCTCCTGCCCATCAGACTTGGAGGCACTGCCTGGAACACATGACCATTAAAATAACTACTCACTCGAACATAGCAGACTGTATAACCAGTTCTATATACAAACACATGCTCGGTGACCTACTGGCTTGTTTGATCAGTTTAGGTGGTCGTCCCCTCCGCTTCGGCTGCGTCACCTCCACCTCCTTGGGTTTATTCTGTGGTCAGACAGATAGATTTTAAGGTCACCCAGTTTAAAATGTTATACTCAAAACAAGGACACAATGTAACTGATGCGAAACCCCGCCCTTATCTTTCACAGCTGATAGACAATTTTCAACCTGCTAAACACGTACGAGCGCGTGAGTGATTCACAAGAGCTTTGCATCTAATAACAAACTTTCTCCTTTGATCTTATAGATAACAGTATGCTGTGCAGTATCAGAAACCACATGAGTACACTGATGCATTATTGATTATAAGTCATCATACATCTAAACCATAAGGAGCTAAATTTACAGTAACATCTATTAAAAAGACAAGCCAACTCCGAAAGATATTATATTAATTATTAAGTGATTTAAAAAAGCGTATAAACTAAACATGTGACAGAAAGTTGGTGCATTTAATAAATAATCGATTTTTCACAAGAAAATATTATGCAAATTATTGTTTATTTTAGCTTATCTTAGTTTGACTCGTTTAAATGTACAGATTCATGTGAACGGCATACGTGTTCGTTCAAATCTATGAGTTTGCACGTTTTAAGTTTTGTAAAACATCCTGTGAGCCAAGTTTGAGAATTTCAGTAATTTCAATATAAAATAATTCTACTAGATGAAGAATCATGTCACAGTGTTTTTTTTTTTCAAAAACATTTAAAATTATTTTTATGGAATATCCTTTATAGTGGACACCAGGACATTGTTGATGTCATATTTCTTGTTTTCTGTTCTACATGAGTCCAAAAGGCCTTCTACATCAGCACCAACTCAATCCTAGAAAATAATGTAAATTAAAAAAACTGAGTAAACAAACATTGTTTATGTTTTTTATACCATTTCCACTTTTGGCAGAATAGTAAATATTTCAAAAGCAGCGTATATGAACATAAACAGAAATAAATAATAACCCATTCCAAAATTACCGTTAATTTGATTAAAATATGTAAAATAATCCAGGTTTAAACAGTTTTTAGGAACACTTGCTAAACCTGTGTTCATCACTCTAAACCTTGAGCTGAACATTCACACTTTCCACACGTAGTACCCGACTTCTCTTACAGTCAGTTTCATTTTAATGTTCTATTTTTAAATGTACAATTATGTATCATTTTCTAATAAATAAGAAACAAATTAATTTAGTAATTAATTTGAAATAATTTTTTGGTAAATTTACATGTTTACATGTTTACAGAGCTTACATGTTGCAAAATGATCTCCTGAGTCGAATTCCCATCACCTGTGACATCATTAATTTCATATAAAACCAGATTTAGTAAGTCCTAATGTCCACTACAAAGGACATCAAAAAAAGTATGCTGTTAGTAGAGGTGTAAGAAATATCGAAAATATCAAATATTGGGATATTATGTTTAGTGATACTGTATCGATTCTCAAAAACAAAGTATCGATACACAGATTCCTGACAGACAGTCTATCATTGTGGGTTGTATTTAAACCTCTGACCACTAGATGGCAGTGTTGTAATCCATTTTCAGCTCCACTCCAACATTAACAAGCTGCACAAGGGTGCAGTGCTATTGTAAACATTGATAAACCTGTTCATACAGTGGTGTGTTTTAATAGTAAGATCCGAAAAATCTCAATATATCACTTTGTTTGCAATATCGCAATATATATAGATATATTGAATCGTGAGCGCTGTATCACAATACGTATTGTATCGCCAGGTTCTTACCAATACACAGTTGTTAGATAGTTAAACGTGTGTGCATATCAATAAAAAGTGCTTTCAGAACTAGCTACAACTGTTTTATACCTAAAATATATTAATTACAGGTTTTAAAAACATAATAAATGTATATTATTTAATAGTTTATCTCTCGCTTCCATAAAATGTGGTTACTGAGAGGTGGCCATATTAAAAAAAAGGTAGAACTTCTGTTGTGAATGTCTCACCCCAACACATCCTACATCACTGGAGAGACCAGGATGTCCTCTACATGGCAAAACAGGTTTTGTTGCCAAATATCTTTTGGAGACTCGTGTCCCCTCCAGAGGACAAAAATGAATTACCAGGTATACGAGGATAGATGTGCCTGAGCTGAAGGTGCACTTGCAGTACTTATGGTTTTGTTGTTGTACACCACAAATAAGTTGTTCATCGATCGGTGCTCCACAATCTACTTGTAGTTCGCTGATAATGTAAACTTTTCAAACTGCAATTTCAATATAAACACATCGGTCAGTCCTACTCACCGACTCCGAGTCCTTCATGGCTTCAATCTGGTCCACACCTGGAGATAACACAGAAACTCACTAATGAGTATTTAAACAGAGACCTGTGAGAGTCAGTGTGAGAGTTATTAAGAAATTAATTAGAAGAAAAACAAGCGTACAGAGTTTACGACACTACATAACTTAATCTACAGCTCAGGCTGAAGAACAGCCACCACAAGCGTTTATTTACTTATTTACCTTTATTGGGCTGCCACCTACCTTTTAGACTTTATGTACAACGTATTATTTTTGAGAGAGGACGTGTAAACATGCACAAACAAAACTAAACAAACAAAGACCTACACAATATAACCATAGTTAGAAAACAGATAACACAGAGTATTAGTGCTGTATTGGTTCTGTCTCAAATCCTACTGAGCTCCCTACTCAGGCAGCATTTCACGTCATAGTATTCTCTCCCGACATGTAGACTGTCCCAATACTTACATACCTTAAACATACTGTCTACTGAGGAACCTTATTTACACCTGATTTTAAGAAGTATTGAACTCTTCCTCAGCCACTAAGACAATCCCATGATGCAGTGCAGGCTGATCTAGGAGCAGTGAAGTGGTTTTAAAATGTGATTATTTTGATTCTCTGGAGTTTTAATGTGTTTCTGGTCATATAATCACACAAAACAGTATTTAATTATCAACTCTGTAACGAGTCCTTCACCATTTACACTTTATACTCCACACATTAGCATTTATGCTAGAGGAGTTTTAAGCCTCAGGCTAATGGGTGTGTCCGAAATCGTGTACTTCCATATGGAACAGTACACAAAAGCAGTACATGAGAGTGACTAGGGTGTCCAAATACATAGTGTTCATCGAGCAGTACGCAAAAAGTCCCCAGATGACGTACCGCACCCGCAGACAGTTTTAATGCAGCCCAGCACTCTGTCCCCAAAAACACGGCTGTGGCTACGGCTAGTGAACTGCTGCTACAGGAGTTAGCGCTGCCTCTGAGGTAAACAATGATTAAACTGCTCCCCAATCAATAAAAAAAATCTAACTTTTCTAAAATTGAACTGCCACTTAAAACTAACTCACAGAGACAATGTGTTTAAAGATTAAAGGGAACCCCGGCTGGTGACACGTGTAAGCCTTAATATGGTGTAAATGACTCTAAATTATTAGGACAGGTTGTTAAAAATCACTAAAAGTATCAGATTTATTAGATTTTGTGTAAAATCCGCTGCACGTTGGTCTCCATTGTTGTATCTACTGACGTGATCAGCGGGTAGTGACGTCAAATGGTTGCAGTAACCGGCCGTCACGCTTGAGCACCGCTAGCTACTAAACATGCTACTGTTCAGTCTTTACAGTTTGAACTAGAACTCAACATTTCTGACATCAGCGGTGACATCACACACCACGTTAGTGTAAATGGTGAACAGAGAGGGTGGAGGAGAGAGTGACACAGTGCTGGAGTTGTTGTGAAGCTGTGTGTTGGTGTTGACGGAGAAGGAGAGTGTCTGTTAAAGGAGCTCCGCTTTCTAGCAGGAAACATTCACACTCAGTAAACAGCTAGATACACTGAACGGGAGTGTCTCTGAGCTTCACACTCCTTTATTAGTGAAGTAGTATGTTCACTACTAAGACTGGACTTTCACCTTCAGGATCCACAAACGAGGAGAAGCAGCTGACGCTAACGCTAAACGTTCTCAGGAGAGAGTCCAGCGCATGTTCACGTTCACGGTTCTTCTCGCGGTTCTCCATAATCTGGAGCTTCTGGACTTCCTGTGTGGGGAAACTGTGGCACTGCATTGTGTTTTAGTCTGAGCTTAAAACCAACAGCCTCCGTCAAGTCTCTCACCAGTGGTGGTCTACTGAACCACCCAAACTCATCCAGACTGAAGTGAGGAGAGCAGAGCGGGGGTCTTTGGGTAGCTGTGTTGGTCCACACGTTGCTTCACTAACTATTCTCCTTGTTTATGTTTGTGAAGCTGTTTAGACTAATATCAGTCTTCACACTGCCTTTCACTGAAACAACATCAACAACACAATGTACATGGTTTTCTTTAAGCTAGTTTAGTAACTAACACTCACTCCTTCACACCACAGTCCAGTTCAGACCTGAAACCACCTCATCTACCCAGCAGGCATTGCACCTCAGTAATAATGTCTGTGTCCATATGTTACATATTTAGAATAAAAGTGTTAATTTATAAATAAATCTGATACTTTTAGTGATTTTTACAACACGTCTTAATAATTTAGAGTCATTTACACCATATTAAAGCTTACAAGTGTTACCAGCCAGGGTTCCCTTTAAGACACTATTAAACATTTGAATAAAACATAATTCCACTGCTGATCTTATCCAATATTAAAAGCTTCAGGATTAAAATGTGATTAATCGTGATTGATCTCAACACAGTTTAAAACTAAAGAAGTAAAACAAGCTCATGTCCTGAGCCGACTGTTTCAGGAGATATGATGGAGATTAAATTCTCCCGTTCCTGCAAAACTTGTCCTTTAAGTGAAGAATCTGTTGTGTGGGACTCACCCGACGTCTCCGCTGTGGTGGAGTCAGGTGCCTCTATGGTGACTGTTCTATGGTGCTCCTTCAGCTCCAGAGCTTCTGCTCGTGGTTCCACAGACTGATCACAGACAGACAGGTTAGTGGATGATGATCAGAACAGATCCATCATAGAAACAAACACAAGAACGCACCGCTGAAGCTGTAACCTCAGCGTGTGTATATATTCAGACTCGCCTCTGAGCTTGTAGTGGTCGGGTCCTCAGTCTGACCGTCTGTACGGGCTTTACTGGGTTCAGTCTCCACTGCAGCATCATCTGCAACACGAGAGAACAAAACATGAAGCCGCTGCTAAAACAGGCTCAAGGCAGACTGGAGATCATCAGATTCTCTGTAAACTTTATTAGACCCTGTGTCTGTGGCCTGTGGAACTGTGAGATTAGACCCTGTGTCTGTGGCCTGTGGAGCTGTGAGATTAGACCCTGTGTCCGTGGGCTGTGGAGCTGTGAGATTAGACCCTGTGTCCGTGGCCTGTGGAGCTGTGAGATTAGACCCTGTGTCCGTGGCCTGTGGAGCTGTGAGATTAGACCCTGTGTCTGTGGCCTGTGGAGCTGTGAGATTAGACCCTGTGTTCGTGGCCTGTGGAGCGGTGAGATTAGACCTGGTGTCCGTGGCCTGAGGAGCTGTGAGATTAGACCCTGTGCCAGTGGCCTGTGGAGCTGTGAGATTAGATCTGGTGTCCGTGACCTGTGGAGCTGTGAGATTAGACCCTGTGTCCGTGGCCTGTGGAGCTGTGAGATTAGACCCTGTGTCCGTGAGCTGCGGAGCTGTGAGATTAGACCCTGTGCCCCCAGCCTGTGGAGCTATGAGATTAGACCTGGTGTCCATGACCTGTGAAGTTGTGAGATTAGACCCTGTGTCTATGGCCTGTGAAGCTGTGAGATTAGACCCTGTGTCTATGGCCTGTGAAGCTGTGAGATTAGACCCTGTGTCTATGGCCTGTGAAGCTGTGAGATTAGACTCTATGTAAGGTCAGCCTTTGAGACTATGACATGTCAGGCAGTGAAATTTGACTCTGTGTCTAAAGCGTCTGGGGCTGTGAGATTAGACTCTGCGTCCAAGGCATGTGGGGCTGGTGGATTACCCTCTGTCAGACAGTCTGAAGTCTGTGGGGCAGTGAGATCAGACTCTGTGTCCATAGCTTGTGATGCTGTAAAAATTGACTCTTTGTCTAAAGCATCTGGGGCCGAGAGGTTAGACTCTGTGTCCAAGGCCTGTGGAGCTATGAGATTAGACCCTGTGCCCGCAGCCTGTGGAGCTATGAGATTAGACCCTGTGCCCGCAGCCTGTGGAGCTATGAGATTAGACCCTGTGCCCGCAGCCTGTGGAGCTATGAGATTAGACCCTGTGCCCGCAGCCTGTGGAGCTATGAGATTAGACCCTGTGCCCGCAGCCTGTGGAGCTATGAGATTAGACCCAGTGCCCGCAGCCTGTGGAGCTATGAGATTAGACCCAGTGCCCGCAGCCTGTGGAGCTATGAGATTAGACCCAGTGCCCGCAGCCTGTGGAGCTATGAGATTAGACCCAGTGCCCGCAGCCTGTGGAGCTATGAGATTAGACCCAGTGCCCGCAGCCTGTGGAGCTATGAGATTAGACCCAGTGCCCGCAGCCTGTGGAGCTAAAAGATTAGACCCAGTGCCCGCAGCCTGTGGAGCTATGAGATTAGACCCTGTGCCCGCAGCCTGTGGAGCTATGAGATTAGACCCTGTGCCCGCAGCCTGTGGAGCTAAAAGATTAGACCCAGTGCCCCCAGCCTGTGGAGCTATGAGATTAGACCCAGTGCCCGCAGCCTGTGGAGCTATGAGATTAGACCCTGTGTCTGTGGCCTGTGGGGCTGTGATCTTACCTGAGGTTCCTCCTGCTGCTTCATCCCTAGAAATATGTTCCAATGAAGGAATCTCACACTTGGGTTCTGATTCAGCCTCTACGCTGGTCACCTGACCATCAAACAAACACAAAAATTTAATCTTAGAAAAATCATAAAATTCAATTTTTATTTAAAATCTAGTTTTGTGCAAATCTGAAAGATATTTTGCTAAATGGAACTGAACAGAGCAGATATGAAAACCTTACCTCTGACACCTCTTTAGCAGCTCCCTCTGTCGTTGCCATGCTCTCCACGTTTGTTTGGGCTACAACTGGAAAAAAGAACAAGTAAACAACAACAACAAGAACAACAACAGAAAGTCTCACTAAGCAGCAGGTACGTATAGCTATAACAGTGAAACATCAATAAACCATCACTACCATCACTCCGCTGCTCTCCATCCTGTGAGTCTGCCTCGCCCACACAGAGCAAAGCGGAGGCAGTCGCTTCGCCTTCCGTCTCCACCATAGCAACCGCCGCTGTTTCTGACACCTCCTCTGCATCACTGGAAGCTGAAGGCTGTTGCACAATGGGAGTCGTCTCCGCAGCAACAGGACTCCGTACCACCGACAGGTCTGGGTCCATGGAGAGCAGAGTGAGAGCCGCTTCCTTCATCTTGCTGTCGGCTTCCTGGAACGACGGCACGGTGTCTTGACTTGCAGCTGGCATTTCGTTCTTGGCTGCAGAGGCGCAGACATCCATCAGCGTCAGGAGGGCGTCGGCCTCTGCAGGGAGCGGGCAGGGCTGTGCTGGGCTTTCCGTGAGCCTCATGGCCACCTCCTCCTCCTCCTCGTCGTCCTCATCCTCAGGCTCTGGAGTGATGTCGCTCAGGGCATCGTACATGTCGTCTGCAACAGCTGTGCTTCCAGCGGCAGATGTTGGGAGCGTGCCTGTAATCTGTGGTGCTGTTAAACCAGCTAGATCAGACTCCCGGCAAGAGTCTGTGGGTGGACAGGCCACCCTTTCAGTCTCTGTGGTTGCATCCATGGCCTGTGAGGTGGCGAGGTCAGAATCAGGGTCTACAGCCTGTGAGGTCTCAATGTCAGACTCTGGGTCTACGACCTGTGAAGTTGCGAGGTCAGACTCTGGGTCTACAGCCTGTGAAGTTGCGAGGTCAGACTCTGGGTCTACAGCCTGTGAGGTCTCAATGTCAGACTCTGGGTCTTTGACCTGTGAAGTTGCGAGGTCAGCCTCTGGGTTTACAGCCTGTGAGGTTGCGAGGTCAGACTCTGGGTCTATGACCTGTGAGGTTGCGAGGTCAGACTCTGGGTCTATGACCTGTGAGGTTGCGAGGTCAGACTCTGGGTCTACAGCCTGTGAAGTTGCGAGGTCAGACTCGGGGTCTATGACCTGTGAGGTTGCGAGGTCAGCCTCTGGGTCTACAGCCTGTAAAGTTGCGAGGTCAGACTCTGGGTTTACAGCCTGTGAAGTTGCGAGGTCAGACTCGGGGTCTACGACCTGTGAGGTTGCGAGGTCAGACTCTGGGTCTACAGCCTGTAAAGTTGCGAGGTCAGACTCTGGGTTTACAGCCTGTGAGGTTGCGAGGTCAGCATCTGGGTTTACAGCCTGTGAGGAGGCAAGGTCAGACTCTGGGTCTACAGCCTGTGAGGTTGCGAGGTCAGACTCCGGGTCTACAGCCTGTAAGGTTGCGAGGTTAGCCTCTGGGTGTACGGCCTGTGAGGTTGTGAGGTCAGACTCTGGGTCTACGGCCTGTGAGGTTGCAAGGTCAGACTCTGGGTCTACGGCCTGTGAGGTTGCGAAGTCAGACTCTGGGTCTATGGCCTGTGAGGTTGGGAAGTCAGACTCTGGGTCTACGGCCTGTGAGGTTGCAAGGTCAGACTCTGGGTCTACGGCCTGTGAGGTTGCGAAGTCAGACTCTGGGTCTATGGCCTGTAAAATTGCGAGGTCAGACTCTGGGTTTACAGCCTGTGAGGTTGCGAGGTCAGACTCTGGGTCTATGGCCTGTAAACTTGCGAGGTCAGCCTCTGGGTTTACAGCCTGTGAGGTTGCGAGGTCAGCCTCTGGGTTTATGACCTGTGAGGTTGCGAGGTCAGCCTCTGGGTTTATGACCTGTGAGGTTGCGAGGTCAGCCTCTGGGTTTATGACCTGTGAGGCTGTGAGATGAGACTCTGTTTCGAAGACCAGTGGGGCTGGTGGACTACACTCTGCCAGAGAGTCAGAGGTCTGAAGGGCAGTAAGATTAGATTCAGTGTGCACAGCTTCTGAGGCTATAAAATTAGACTCTGTGTCTAAAGCCTCTGCGACTGTGAGATTAGACTCTGTGTTTAAAGTCTGTGGGGCTGAGAGATTAGACTCTATGTCCAAGGTCTGTGGGGCTGAGAGGTTAGATTCTACATCCAAGGCCTGTGGGGCTGAGAGGTTAGACTCTGCAACCAAGGCCTGTGGAGCTGAGACGTTAGACTCTGCGTCTAATGTCTGTGGGGCTGAGAGGTTAGACTCTGCGTCCATGGCCTGTGTGGCTGAGAGGTTAGACTCTGTGTCCAAGACCTGTGGGGCTGAGAGGTTAGACTCTGCGTCCATGGCCTGTGTGGCTGAGAGATTAGACTCTGCGTCCAAGGCCTGTGGGGCTGAGAGGTTAGACTCTGTGTCCAAGACCTGTGGGGCTGAGAGGTTAGACTCTGTGTCCAAGGCCTGTGGGGCTAAGAGGTTAGATTCTGCGTCCAAGGCCTGTGGTGCTGAGACGTTAGACTCGGTGTCCAAGGGCTGTGTTGGTGAGAGGTTAGACTCTGTGTCCAAGGCCTGTGGGGCTGAGAGATTAGACTCTGTGTCCAAGGCCTGTGGCGCTGAGAGGTCAGACTCTGTATCCAAGACCTGTGGGGCTGAGAGGTTAGACTCTATGTCTAAGGCCTGTGGGGTTGGCAGATCAGACTCTGTCAGATGATCTGCAGTCTCAGGGGTGTCCAAGGCCTTTGAGGCTGCAAGACTTGAATCTTTGAGAGAACCTGAAGCTTGCAGAGATGTATAATTAGACTCTGTGCCCATGGCCTGGGGGTCTTCTAGATTAGACTCTGTGTTTACATCCTGAGAGGATGTAAGTGCAGGCTCGGACTTATGGGCTTGGGAGGCTGTAAGATCAGATTGCATGTCCAAGACCTGTGGGGCTGCAACATTAGATTCTGTGTGCATGGCCTGTGGGGCTATGAGATTAGACTCTGTGGATGTGGTCTGTGGAAATGCGAGTTCAGTCTCAGTCTTAAGGACTTGTGGGGCTGTAAGTTCAGATTGTACATCTAAGGCTGAAGGAGACGAGAAATTAGATTCGGTATCCATGGCCTCTGGGGGTGGGAGAGCAGTGTCTGTGTCCAAGGTCTGTGGGACCGGGAGATCAGAGTCTGTGTCCAAGGCCTCAGGGGCCGGGAGAACAGAGTCTGTGTCCAAGGCCTCAGGGGCCGGGAGAACAGAGTCTGTGTCCAAGGCCTCAGGGGCCGGGAGAACAGAGTCTGTGTCCAAGGCCTCAGGGGCCGGGAGATCAGAGTCTGTGTCCAAGGCCTGTGAGGCTGTGAGATCAGAGTCTGTGTCCAAGGCCTGTGGGGCCGGGAGATCAGAGTCTGGGTCCAAGGCCTCAGGGGCCGGGAGAACAGAGTCTGTCTCCAAGGCCTCAGGGGCCGGGAGAACAGAGTCTGTGTCCAAGGCCTCAGAGGTCGGGAGAACAGAGTCTGTGTCCAAGGCCTCAGGGGCCGGGAGATCAGAGTCTGTGTCCAAGGCCTCAGGGGCCGGGAGAACAGAGTCTGTGTCCAAGGCCTCAGGGGCCGGGAGATCAGAGTCTGTGTCCAAGGCCTGTGAGGCTGTGATATCAGAGTCTGTGTCCAAGGCCTGTGGGGCCGGGAGATCAGAGTCTGGGTCCAAGGCCTCAGGGGCCGGGAGATCAGAGTCTGGGTCCAAGGCCTCAGGGGCCGGGAGAACAGAGTCTGTCTCCAAGGCCTCAGGGGCCGGGAGAACAGAGTCTGTGTCCAATGCCTGTGGAGCTGTGAGATCAGAGTCTGTGTCCAATGCCTGTGGAGCTGTGAGATCAGAGTCTGTGTCCAATGCCTGTGGAGCTGTGAAATCAGACTTTGCAATGGACTCTGAGACCTGTGGGCCTGCAAGATCAGATTCTGAGAGAGAGTCTGAGCCCTCTGGGGCTGCGAGATCAGACTCAGGTTGTGCATCCGAAGGTGGGGCAACCGTTTCAGCAACCTCTACCTCTTCACTGACGACAGCAGAAACTTTGACAGAGTCAACCGAAGGTTCTTGGGGACTCTTCTTTTCTTTCTCACCGTCTCCTCCTTTCTTCTCAGACTCTTTCGTCTTCTTTTCACTTGCTTTTTTTGTGCTTTTCATTTCTTTCCCTTTCTCAACCACACGGTCCTCAGAGGCCTTCCTCTCCTCTTTGGTCAGGCCTTCCTTCTTCTTCTCCTTGGTGGACTCCGGTTTGCTTGGAGCTGCTCCTGCTTTACTCCTGGCCTCTTGACTAGGTGGCTCTTTTGTCTAGCTTAGCTGCCAGAGGACTTTGAGGTTTTAGATCATCTCTAGATTTGGATCTAGGTTTTTCCGAGACAGACTTGACCTTTGATCCTGTCTCAAGGTCTTTAGCCTTCCTAGTTTCCTTGTCTACGTCTGAGTGTTTGGGAGGCTCACCTGCCCCGGAATCCTTACTGTCCTGTCTGCTCCTAACCTTCTCTGCGAGTTTGACCTCGGTGTGACTTTTCAAGCGTTTCAGAACATCTTTGGGATGCTTGTCTTTCTTCCTACTGACTTCCGGAGTGGTCTCGACTTCCAACCTCTCCTCAGCGGAGCCTGTGGAATCCAGACGATGCAGCTGTTTGGGATCACCCTTACCCAGCACCTTCTCTCCTTTCGTTTTCTCTTTGGGAACATCTGTTGGCATCTTTCCTTTTTTCAAGTCCTTCAGCGTCCCCTCCTCCGCAGCAGATCCCTCGGACACCGACACTCTTCCTTCCCGGACAGTCGCTGAGGACTTCTTGTCTCCTTTTACCTTTGTCCCTTTTTTCTCTCCTTTGTCATCACCTGTTCCTTTCACAGCCCCTCCGTCCTTCTCCTCCACCACAGCCTCTCCTCCTTTTCTGCCCTCTGGCTTCTGTTTGTGCCGGACACGTTCATCAGAGACGGGCCGGTCTCTCTCTTTCTCTTTTTCTCTTCGCTCTTTCTCTTTGGACTGGCTGTCTCTGCGAACATGCCGCTCGCCCTTGCCGCTGCCTCTTTGCCTGAGCGCCTCCTCTGTTCCCATCTCCAGGTCCAAAATGAACGAGTGAGTGCGGTTCTTGTCGAGGACTTTGCGTGGCTCGCTCAAGTCTTCTGAAGCGCTGCCGCTCTTCTTCCTGCGCAGCTCCTCAACCTCAGACAGCTTTCTCACCGGCTTCAGAGGACTTGCTTTAGACTTCAGCACCTCCTAGAAGGACAAGGCCACATCATGTCAAGAACCAGTGTAAAGCAAGATAAAAGACAGGGAGAAGGAAAGGGATAACTCACATCCTTCTTCGTAGGTTCTGCATCCACGTCGGTTCTTCTCTTGCCTCCAGCGTCGTCTTCTTTCCTGAAGCCCAAGAAGAAAGAAGGTACAAGGTCAAGGTCATGTTTACAGGACACATACTGCACCCATACATGCATGTGCATGCACCCACCGTGAGTCTCTCTTCCTCTTCCTGCTGAGCGCCACTTTCTTTTCCAGGACTTTCCTCTCCTTCCTTGCTTCCTTTGCTTGGGGCCTTGGAGTCTCTTGATTGGATGACTGCTCCTTCTCTGCTGGAGACAGAATGAAGGTCAGTGGTGCACCCACCTATCACATTAAGCCACCTCCATGGTGTTTCTTGTACAACATCAACAACGTCTATGGTACGCTTCTCCAAAAACAGGTTCCCCTCAACAATTGACAACAGCCTTAACCCTCGGAGAACCGTTTAAGCCACAACGTGAGCCACAAGTTGGGTTCTTGCGATAACCAGGACTCGTAACAAGGAAGATGGTTATATCTCACCTTGTACTTCTGCCTGCGAAGCTTTCTGTCTCCTCTTCTCCTCCCAACGTTCCCGATTCTGTTGCCTCTTCAACACCCTCTCCTCCTTCTCCTTCGCCTGGAGAGAGATTAGGAAAGAAATAACTTTTGTGACCAGAACATGAAGGTATGAGGGAACGTACGCAAGGACTGCAATTCCAACACAGCTCAGAAACCACAGGCCTAATAAATCCAATCTCTCACCGCAGAGCGCCGCCGCTGCTCCACGGTCACCTCGTCGTCAGAGTCACTGTAGTAGCGGGAGTAGAGGAAAGGCTTATGTATGTAGCCTTGGCGTGCACCGCGAGGTCTTTTCTCCTTACTGTCTTCAGAGTCCTCGCCAGCAGACTTCTTCTGGAGCTTCTCATCTACACAAAGAAACAGAAACAGATACAAACGCAGAGCGTAACAGCACCATCAGTTCAAATTCACCTCCATTCAAACACACAGTGATTTACCACGTACGCCAGGAAAAGAGTCGCTAGTTTAAAGCACCCTCACCCTCAGAAGTGATCTCTCCTTCCTCAGTGGTGTCGGACGGCGGCTGGTCGTCGTCACTCTCGCCCTCAAACGACGAGAGATCGCTCGTGTGCACTGAACTCACTGTGATGTCACTCAGGCCCTCCAGATCGGAGTCCTCCAGAGAGTATTCTGATACAAAACACACACCAACACAGTGAGAACTAAAGCGAGATCAGCGCAATCAGCCGATAGTCGATACCAAGATATACGCCACGTCAGCGCTACATGCAATTATTAGTGCAAACAAATCGTGAAACATGGTTATCTAGCGCTATAAACTCAATCACACTGGCTGTGATTCCTTTCGATCTTTTCTTTATTTTTTTTTATTGGAAATATGCAAACATACAATGCGTACAATGCGTGTTCATTAGTCAATATTTCCATTTTCAATCTTTTTCTATTCCCCACTTCCACGAAGCATAATGTATGCATACCCACACCTGAGGAAAAAAAAATAAAAAATAAATAAATAACACACAACACACCCGCCCATCCATCCATCCATCCATCCATCCATCCATCCATCCATCCATCCCCTAGACATAAACCACAGTTATTTCAACGAGAGGAAACCAATATCTGAGTCCAGTTCCATTACACATGTGCGCACGCACATACATACACAAACACATTTATAAAATAATACAAAATATTACTATAAAAGGCAGTACATTTCAGATTGTGTCTTATACCAGTAATACCAATGTTACAATTGAATTTGAACTAATAAGAGTAAGGGGCTCAATGACAGAACTCTTTTAAGTATAGATTTAAGTTTATATACATCAGAACAGGCTCCCAAATGGAAATGAAATTGTTCTTAGAAGCTCTAAGTGAGTATCTTTAGCTCTTTTCTGTTGCTGCTGCTGTTCTGTTTGTCAAATGTGGTCTATGTGGTTTTATAGGTTAAATGTTTGGTGTAGAGATGACCGATCAGTGTTTCTGAGGCCGATTCCGAACGCCAATCAGCTTGCAGCACGATCGGCCGATAGCCGATACCGATCAAGGACGGGGCTATATGTGACGGCAGGGCTACACGTAGTTATTAGCGCAAGCAAGTCATGAACATGGTCTAAACTGGTTTTTTACCATTTTAAACGAGCTCATATGAAACACCTTAATATTTTTAACTAAATTATCAGTAAATAAACAACAAATTTAAACAAGTAAATCAAACAAATATCACCAATACTGCAATCATTACATTTAGACCCTTAATTTAAAACTAAAAAAGATAATTAAATAAATGCAGTAAAAACTGCAG
>CM038719.1:42878645-42886145 GCA_021613375.1 Megaleporinus macrocephalus | reverse complement strand
AGGGAGCTGGACACAGTCAACTTACATTAAAGAAAAAAAAAAAGAAAACTTTGAAGGGATTACATGGGTCTATTATAAATAAAGTGTCTCAGAGTTCAAACCAATAAAAGTACTGCTGTCTAATCCTCATCAGACTGCACAAATATTTTTATTGTTGATAAAAACAGATTTGAACGGTTAAAATGCCAAAAACAAAAATCATACACTCAAACCACAATGTTTCTCTCAAAACTCATACAGAAAGAAAAAAAAAAAAAACAGGACACACATAGAAAAGAGGACAAACAGAGACAGACAGAATAGGACATGGGCGGCGCACACCTCACACAAACAGAAAAACCTGCAGAGATCTGCTTCAGGCTTCTCTACAGCCCCAACTTTACATCCCACCAACATCACCTACCAAATAATCCGGATTACACTACTTTACATACAAGTGATTTGGAATAATCTGAGTCTGACTGTAGGGTATAGGCTCAGACTCCCCAGCATGGACCCCTGACTGGCTTCCTCACTGTAACGTTAGCAGGCCAACAGCAGGGGGCAGGAGAGGCTGCTGAGCTCAACATTCAGGCTCTGCTTTACAGTGTTTTAGGGCAGGAGAGCCAACTGTAGGTCCAGGGTGGGTCAGTGTGCAGGGGTGGGTCTGGGTTGGCTCACAGGGGGCAGGACTCTGCGGGAGTTGCTCTTCACCCAGGGATGCTCCATGACGTTCTTCAGAGACAGACGCATGGAGGGGCTGTGTCTCAGCAGTTTGGAGATCAGGTCCCGAGCACCATCTGAGACCACCTTAGGAAACTGCAGGTCCACCTGTTTGAGACAGACACGTACACAATGTTACACAAATGCAAATCACTACACACAAGCGTTTTACACGAGTAACACCTGCTTCACACTACACGACCGTCTGAGTGGTCCGGTCTTTATACCTGGTTACACTACACGATCGTCTGAGCGGTCAGGTCTTTATACCTGGTTACACTACACGACTGTCTGAGTGGTCAGGTCTTTATACCTGGTTACACTATACGACTGTCTGAGTGGTCAGGTCTTTATACCTGCTTCACACTACACGACTGTCTGAGTGGTCAGGTATTTATACCTGCTTCAAACTACACGACTGTCTGAGTGGTCAGGTCTTTATACCTGATTACACTACACGACTGTCTGAGTGGTCAGGTCTTTATACCTGGTTACACTACACGATCGTCTGAGTGGTCAGGTCTTTATACCTGGTTACACTACACGACCGTCTGAGCGGTCAGGTCTTTATACCTGGTTACACTACACGACCGTCTGAGCGGTCAGGTCTTTATACCTGGTTACACTACACGACCGTCTGAGCGGTCAGGTCTTTATACCTGGTTACACTACACGACCGTCTGAGCGGTCAGGTCTTTATACCTGCTTACACTACACGACCGTCTGAGCGGTCAGGTCTTCATACCTGCTTACACTACACGACCGTCTGAGCGGTCAGGTCTTTATACCTGCTTACACTACACGACCGTCTGAGCGGTCAGGTCTTTATACCTGGTTACACTACACGACCGTCTGAGCGGTCAGGTCTTTATACCTGCTCACATTACACGACCGTCTGAGCGGTCAGGTCTTTATACCTGCTCACACTACACGACCGTCTGAGTGGTCAGGTCTTTATACCGATAGGGGGGGTCACCAATTACATCCATCTGCCCACTCATCTGGTGAGAACTAAACTCTGGTGAGTACTAGCAACACCACCTAGAACATATGCTATTTCCAAACCAGACAATAATTTTAACTCTGGATTCGCCAACAAAGGATTATTTTAAATCAGATTATAAACTACAGCAACTTACTCAACACATTGTGTAGAGGAAGTGAAAATAAACACACACATACAGCACCGTACACACTCACACACCCAACTAAATATCGAGGATGCAGTCAGAATCAAGAGTTTTGCAACAGGCAACCAAAAGTCTATCATCTTGATTTTAGAACGAATGCACATCCTCGTACATACCTTGGTAATGCGTTTGTATGTTTCTGAGTGGCTGGCGGTCTCGAATGGAGGGTTCCCCACCAGACACTCGTAGCACAGCACACCGATGCACCACAGATCCACCTTCTCGTCGTGAGAATGGCCCTCAATCATCTCCGGAGGAAGGTAATCCAGAGTACCACACATGGTGCGGCGCCTAGAAAGACGAGGCCACATCAGTACTAAACACTGTGCTGGACTACAGACAGCAGTAACAGCAGCACTGGGACTGGGCTATTAATAATTTATTTAAAATAAAGGAAATAATCAACTATGAATCAGCACCACTTGTTCATCTGTGGAACGATTTTTCAATTCTTCACACAGTCTCAAAGTTTTGGGCATTTTGAAATAGTCATGTTCATATACTTTCAATTTTTATTGGTATGAATCATAATTGCACTTAAGCGCAGCTGATTATCTTCTTGTACTGTATGTAGTCTTATTTGTGGCAATGTTTGAGTGCAAGAGTGGTTTAGACTTAAACCTATTTATACTCGCTAGAGATACATACTCTGACTGAACAGAAAGCACTTATCCATAAGAGCGTCTGCTAAATGCCGTAAATGTAAATATATTGCTTTTAGGTCATTTATATTGCCTGACATCCCCTTTTAAATCCATGAAGGCAAAATGGATAAACACATTAATTTGATTAATAATATCCACTTTGCACAAGAGTAATTAACGATCACCATTGGCATTATTTATTTATTTATTTATTTATTTATTTTTCACACAGTTGGCCAATGCATATTTTTAAAGATAGTATAAATGGTCACACTCTAAAAGTAACCCTATATGGGACGCAGTGTTACTGGAAAGAGAATTAAGGGCTTCTGTTTACCGTAAGGAGGGTGCGTGGACAGACCAGCCGAAGTCAGCGATCTTGAGCTCTCCTCTGAAACCGAGCAGCAGGTTCTCTGGCTTTATGTCCCGATGGATCACCTTGTTCTCGTGGCAATATTGCAGCGCGTCTGAAATTTCCTCCATGAACTGCAGAAGCACAGACAGAACACATGAGCACCAAATCCAGCACAGCAAAAACTGCCATCGGTAGCAACAGAGAGGAGGAAAGGCCTTTTCCAAGCCCGTTCAGGTGAAGCACTAGTTAGCTTTCAGGGCAGGAAAATTAAACAAGGGCTGAGGGGATGTCTCACCGTGGCCGTCCGCTGGTCACTGAACCGTCCACAGCGCTGCAGCTCTTTGTACATCTCGCCGCGCGGCGCGTACTCCAGAATCAGGAACACACGAGTAGAATCGTGGAAGTAGTTATAGAAGCGCAGGATGTTGGGATGCCTGTACATATAATAATAATAATAATAAAAATTGTTTTAACAGTGAGACGATTACAACAGCCTCATATCTGTACCACTACGTTAGTACATACAAGCTAGTATGAAGGAATAAGTGCTAAAAGGAAATCCTATCACTACAGTGAAAGAATGTAAAATGCAGTAGACAAACCAATACTCTCTATACGTTAGGGAGGGTCTGATTAATATATTGGTCTCATTGATAAAATCCAGTGAGTTTAACATGTCAGTAAATATCCACAGAAAACAAACAAACAAAACAAGAACACACTGTCTAGCAATATATGCTCTAACCACATTGGAGCAAACTGAAGCTCAAATTATAATCTATTTCTACTTCTGTTACTTTGTATTGTATGTATGATTATTTACATCTGTTCTAATCGGACCTGCTGTTCTTACTGGTGATCAGACACTTATTGACCAGATAAAGGATTTATATGGTGTATAATTTGACAATAGACGTGCATATAGACAGTTTACAGCCCACAGTTCAGTCAAATTATTATTATTTTTTTTTTTTTTTAAAGGAAGAGGCCACAAGCGATGAACTAGGGTGCATCTGAAATCGCCTACTGAGCCAGTAGGTACTAAATTGGAACCATTATGTGCTGCTCGAGAGGTAGACTAGCAATGCCAGTGTTTAGTATCCACACAACCCATTTGACCAACATCCACCACTGTACGTCCTGCAACTCATTAAAAGCTCCATTCAAATTTATTTTAGATACTGTTTGTGAAATTAAGCTGCTTTTTTTTATGACGTTTCCTGAATCCGAATTCAGACAGTGTCGAGCTGTAACTCAGAAGACGAATCAGGAAGAACTTATTACCTAAGAAGTATCTCTAACTTCTACAGCAGCAGTTTCACCAGCAGTAGCGACTTACATACAGCGGGCATAACGCTTTACGCTGTTTTACTCCTTCTCCACTTCGAACAAATCCACAACACCAGATGAATCATGGGTTTAGTACAGTGTGCTGCGGTCGCATGCTTAAAAACGTCTCCCGACATGAGGTCATCCGGGTAACTGATTTGACCTACTGAGTAGTATTGAAGTAGGAGATTTCAGACACACCCTTAGACTTCATAAACATGTACACACACCTGAGATGGGAGTGGATTTCTATCTCCCTCCTGAGCTGATGCTCCACTCCCTCTTTCTCCATCTGGGATTTGAAGAGCACTTTCAGAGCCACGACCACCTTCAGCTTCTTCTCTCGCGCCAGATACACGTTCCCGAACTTGCCCTTCCCCAGCGGCCGCCCAATGTCGAAGTCTTTAATGCTGAACTTCCTACGACAAAAAGAGAAACTATTACAACATGCACATATAGCCAGATTACTGTGCACACACAGTAATTTATTCAAAACAACGGCTCTGATTCTATTTATTCATGTTTATTCAAGCGTACTAGACTGATGACTTACTTTGGTGAGCTGGCCTTCACTGGGACTCTGCCTGGACCTGAGAGAAGGAAGAAAAAAAAATTGTTCTCTTAAACTGAGCATCGATTTACATTCGGTATGTAGAATAAGCTACATTTTAAAAGTGCTGGCTCTCTGCAGAGAGGGAAATTGGAAGTTACCCATATTTTCTGACTCTGTAGCAGAGCTTGTCTGTCCTCTGAGGGGTCCAACCACAGCAGTCTGTGAAAGACAAGATCAATGAGGTCATAAAACAGTCCTTCATTCAAATAAAACCTCGCAGGCTCTGCTACGTCTGTTACAGGACAGAAATATTTTTTTTTTCTTTCAGAATTCAAATGTTGACATGAACAAGTTGATTTGACATTGAAATCTTATTTAACATCCAAAACAACAAACGAATCTAGACATCCACCATACATATATATATATGAACATACAGTGCATGCAGTTCTCTGATGTCTAAAACATAGTATTTAGACCAAAACTCTCCCAAAGCCATGACTAGACAACATTCCAGGACACATTAGGACTTTGTTTTGGATTAATTAAGCCTATTTGGCCAAAACCTCCAGCGCACAACATTTTCAGGCTGTTATTTGTGGTTATGACATCACAACACATGGACATTTGGTTGCTTCTCTAATCTCTGTAAAAGAAATTTGCAACGTTATTAGGCTTAATCTCCCTACATAAAGTACTTGCAGTACTGTCAACAAGAGACTTCGATACAAACCACAACAACAGCAACTTTAATAAAAACAATTCACCTTTCAGTAAAACATCACACTTACAATTTCTGGTTTCCTTCACCACCATAGTGAACCATTCTGGCTCTTCATAGTGAAGCACTTCACATCAGACTACTCAGAATTACTATTTCTTTTTTATAAAATATAACAAAATAGCACATAGCAATATCTGTAGTTCATCTGATTCTCTGTATGCTTTATTACTCTGTTCTTTAATGATCAGGACCCCCACAGGACCACCACAGAGCAGACACTATTAGGGAGGTGGGTCATTCTCAGCACTGCAGTGGCACTGACGTGCTGGTGTGAGTGGATCAGACACAGCAGTGCTGCTGCTGGACTAAGAATCGTCCACCAACCAAAACTATCCAGACAGCAGTGTCCTGTGACTTGACTATTTATAATACTCACCTAATTTAGCCAAATACTACTTTATATTTTACACTACATTCACTTTCGCCCTACATTTCACTAGAAACTAGGCATAAACAGAGATATTAATTTTTTTAATGAAATCTAATCCGATCTGTGTGTGAGAGAGAGGGAAAGGGGGAGAGAGGAAGCAGGCCCTGTTTATTCATCCCACCACAAAGCGAGTTATTTGTCTCAACTCGATATAAAACTCACAGCTCATATATTATATATTATATTATATTAAAAGTCTTTTTTCTACGTTACCTGTGTGAGGAGGCTTTTGGGGTCGCGGTTCTCTTTGTTCTGAAAACAGTAAACAGCATTAACGTTAGCTAGTTTTCAGAAATGCTCTCACAGCTTAAACACAGGTCTAAACACGAGCTTAACGTGACTTGTCCAAGTTGTTAACAGGAAGAAACTATAAGCTATAGTATAAGTTGTTCGGGACTAATTCTAAACACACAATGAGTCAGATATCCACTTCACAAAACAAGTATTTAGCCTTAACAGTTAGCTTATTTGGCTAACTGGCTAACTTTCGCACAACAACCGCTTCCTGCTCGTTTATACAAACTCAGCCGGAGCTACAAACAACCTTCAGAAACTAAAACATGTAAAAGATTTAACTGACCTGCATGTTTCCGATAATAAAAGCCAGAATAAGCTGTAACTGTGTCTGTTCAGCGCTGCGGAGCTCAGCTCGTTACTCTTTCCTCCATCAACCGCCAACAATTTAAAAACCAACCAACGACGATTCTGTTCTTGGATTGGCTCAGGCAGAGCGGGCTGCTCCGCTCTGATTGGCTTGGTCAACCCGTGCTTGATTCTCATTGGCTTAGACATTTGAGGCTTGTCTCTGACTGGCTTCTTTTACATTGATCACATTTCCGAGATCTTTTTACGCAAAACGAATGATAATATAATTATAGTAAGAACAAAACTACTACTACTACTACTACTACTACTACTAATAATAATAATAATATCAGTATTTTAAATATACTAAATAACAAAAACAGCATACATCGATCAGCCGTAATATTAAAACCACCTCCTTATATCTCCACTCACTGTCCACTGTATCAGCTCCACTGACCATACATGACCTCCACTTACAGACTGTAGTTAATCTGATTCTCTGTATACTTTATTACTCTGTTCTTTAATGATCAGGACCCCCACAGGACCACCACAGAGCAGATACTGTTAGGGAGGTGGGTCATTCTCAGCACTGCAGTGGCACTGACATGGTGGTGTGAGGTGTTTAAAAACTCCTGCCTGATCCAGGAGTGCTGAGAATGACCCACCTCCCTAGTAGTATCTGCTCTGTGGTGGTCCTGTGGGGGTCCTGATCATTAAAGAACAGAGTAATAAAGTATACAGAGAATCAGATGAACTACAGTCTGTAGGTGGAGCTCCTTTATGGTCAGTGGAGCTGATACAGTGGACAGTGAGTGGAGCTCCTGTATGTCCAGTGGAGCTGATACAGTGGACAGTGAGTGGAGGTCCTGTATGGTCAGTGGAACTGATACAGTGGACAGTGAGTGGAGCTCCTGTATGTCCA
>CM038719.1:42803645-42873645 GCA_021613375.1 Megaleporinus macrocephalus | reverse complement strand
AGTTAGTGCGCAGTGAATGAAGAGAAGTGCGCACACTACCAGCTCACTTTACAGCCTCGCTACGGCGGAGAACCTGCAGCGACTCGCCTTCTCTTCCGTTCACCGCGCTGCTGTCTGAGCCGCTGAGACACCGAGTCCGATAAACTCCGATCAGAACCAGCACAGAATCTGGAGTTTAAACAGAAAACCCGGAGCTCCGATAAAAACAGGGAACCTACTCGTTACCACGGAAACGTCTTCTTTACCGCGCTTTACCGCAGCTTTACCGCAGTTCCGCCCCCTGCTGGACTGGAGGACACTGTGGATTACTAATTCGAGGCCTACGACTATCATTTACACACGAACTGTTATCCTGAGATCACGACTTTGACTTTTGTCTTGTTATGCCAAGATAACAGAAGTATGTTATATATAATATTTAAATCTACACCAAAAAATGGGTCAAAATTCCCAAAAAAAGCCCAAGAATTCTAAAATGACAATTTCTTCTCTAACAGAAAACTGACCTGCAGTAGTTGTTTTCTGAAGATCACCACTTATTTGTCTTGTGATCTCAAGAAAACAACCATCGCTAACTATTACAGATAAATTTTACTTTTGAGAGGAATTTTTAATTTAGAAAATTAAAATAAAAATGTAAAAATAAAATAAAAATTTGTCATTTTTAATTTTGGTGTGTAAATTGAAATATTTTCAGCCTGACACTGGAAGTCAATGTGTTTTATTTAGTGTTTCAAGTTTTTAGGAAAACTGAGAAGTTCTAAATGATACACTGTCATTTTGTTGTCGTTTACAGGATTTCTCGGTATAGGAATTGATTAGTATTGATTAATCAATCATCACAGAATCATCTACAGAAGAAGTAGAACTAATTGGCACTTGTGTTTACACACAGTGGAATTTGATTTCCGCATTTAACACATTCGTGAAACACCTATTTTTAGGTGAATTAGGATAGTGCAACATCACTCCAGAGAGCACTGTCCACTAGAGGGCACACACACACACACACACACACACACACACACACACACACACACACACACACACACACACACACGTTTATCCAAAGAAATAACATCTCCATTTTTGTTGATTTTTATTTTTCTACATGTTTTGAAAGCAACAGGTGCCATTTACCTTGTATGAACATTTTATGAGTAAAGGACCAATAGAAATGCTCCAAATCGTTTGGAAAATATTCTGGTTTTACTGATTTACGTTAAACGTTCTCCTGAAAAGTTGCCATTTTTTGGACAGCAACAATATACAAAGTCTGACTGGAAGGAAGAATTGTGTTTATTTATTTTTATTTATGAAAGACACAGTAAAACCAATTTACAAGTACAAAAATATCAGCACTCCAGTATAATACACCCTGCTACACAGCTGCAGACCAGTCCGAATGCCCATGCTGACCCTTGTCCACCTACAGCAGCACTTACAATCAGCACACAAGCATTCGTACTGGACTTTCAAACAATAGAAGAAGCTCATCTGGTCCAGTAAGTCCTGTTTTCTAGACATCTAGTCCATCTGGTCATCTCTGTATACTTTTTAAAGGACCACTTAATTCAAACCCTGCCAACAGCTTTCAGACCAGTTCTCGGTTTCATCATTAAATAAATAAGAAAATAAGCATTTAATAAGAAAATAAAACATATTAACTTCTAAAACATAAGCCCCACCCCCATTGCACATACACATATGTTTATACACGTCACCTCGACAACGGAAGAACCTCACATCTGTAAGAAGACTGTACTTCAAAAGGTGAAACTGACCAGTACACACATGGAATCCAATCTGAACATTCACATTTATGTTGCATTGAAAAAGAAGGGATGTGAAACGTATATACAGTCCTGGAAAAGAGTCAATTAAGACTATCAATATATATATACAGGGGGTGGACAATGAAACTGAAACACCTGTGATGTTAGTGTGGGAGGTTTCATGGTTAAATTGGACCAGTCTGGTGTTCAATCTTCATTAATTACACCAGTAAGAGCAGAGTGTGAAGTTCAGTTAGCAGGTAAGAGACAGTTTCTCTAAATATTACAATAACACAGCATTATGGGACATACCAGAGGACAAACTGTTGGTGCACGTCTTGCTGGTGCATCTGTGACCAAGACAGCAAGTCTTTGTGATGTATCAAGAGCCACGGTATCCAGGGTAACGTCAGCAGACCACCAAGAAGGACCAACCACATCCAACAGCATTAACTGTGGATGCGAGAGGAAGCTGTCTGAAAGGGATGTTGGGTTCTAACACGGATTGTATCCAAAAAACATAAAACCACGGCTGATCAAATCACGACAGAGTTAAATGTGCTCCTCAGCTTCCTGTTTCACCAGAACTGTCCATCAGGAGATCCACAGGGTCAATATACACGGCCGGGCTGCTATAGCCAAACCTTTGGTCACTCGTGCCAATGCCTAACGTCGGTTTCAATGGTGCAAGGAGATCAAATCTTGGTCTGTGGACAATGTGAACCATGTATTGTTCTCTGATGATCCACCTTCACTGTTTTCCCCACATCCGGGAGAGTTACGGTGTGGAGAAGCCCCAAAGAGGCAGACCACCCAGACTGTTGCATGCCCAGAGTGAAGCATGGGGGTGGATCAGTGATGGTTTGGTTTTGGCCCAATAATTGTGCTAGATGGGCGCGTCACTGCCAAGGACTACCGAACCATTCTGTAGGACCATGTGCATCCAATGGTTCAAACATCGTATCCTGAAGGCGGTGCCGTGTATCAGGATGACGATGCACCGATACACACAGCAGGACTGGAGAAAGATGGTTTGATGAACATGAAAGTGAAGTTGAACATCTCCCATGACCTGCACAGTCACCAGATCTAAATATTATTGAGCCACTTTGGGGTGTTTTGTAGAAGCATCACGTAGTGACCTGGCCACAAATATATATATATATAAACCTTTACTGTTTTCTTATATATATATATAAGAGACAAATAAATATATCCATATCATCGGTGACCAGATGACAATGAGAGAGATTCAGGGCATGAGACTTGGGGTGAGTGTGTTATGATAGAATAATTAGAATAATTTAGACACACCAATTCTAATAATCAGTTATCAATATTATTACAGTTACCAACATACTCAAATATCATAAACAAAAATCAAATATCTATAGCTAACTGACTGACCACACACACACAGAGTTACATAATAGAATCATCTCTTCATATCTTATCATTGTGTATCATTAATTATCTAATACACATACAGACAGCACTACTCTACACCTTAACTTTAATAACACACAGACTAACCACCAGCACAGCAGCTACAGCTTCTCTCTCCTTTATAAACAGTTAACAGACCACCTGCAGCTCCATTAGCCTGATAAACTAAACTAAACCCTCAGATAATCACTCCTAGATAACAATAACAGAATAAAGAGTGATCAGAAATATGGGTTAGGGTTCGAGCTAGGCTGATAATGACTGTAGTGTGTTTGTTCTGAGTGATAAAATACAAAAATACTCCTTTACAAGACTTAGACACACGACACCAGTCAGATAAACACTGACATGATGCTGCACTGAGAGAAAGAGAAGCTGGATCATACCATTTTGCAAGGCGAGGAGGGGGGAGCGAATTGGTTTAACCATATACTCTCTATGGTTTTAACATTTCCAGCTTGTCAGACACAAATTAACATTAAAAGGAAAAACGAAAATCTACTATTATCTTAAGGGGTCCTGGGACTAGCTATGCTCCTGGAGGCGCTTCAGTCTGATTATGTGAATCTGTATCTCCAGAACTGGAGCCCAGGGGTGTGTTGAGGGTCTGGCTATTGGGCCACCAGTATATTTTACTCACCAAATATTTATAATTGCATATATACGTAATATTTTATTATTATCTTCTCTATTAAGTGTTCCATTGTTTACTACGGCATCAGTCTCCATGATAGCTACTGTTTAATCTTTACCACAAGAAACGGAAACTGTTCACCTTTAATATTGAATAGAAAATGGATAACTGATTGATCTAGACTGGAAATGTCCCCAGAAGTCTGGTCACCTTATTAACCCCAAAGTTACAGTGCGGCTGCAGATCAAGAGCTCAATTTGCTTTATGTTGAGTTGTTTTAAAAAAGTTCTGAGTTCAGTAACAGTGCTTGTTATGAGGGTTAGTTATATGTCCCCTCCATGCCACCTGTTCATCTTCACTTCTTAAAGCGTGAGGGATAAAATCATACATCCACAGCTAACGTGTCTGTCTGAAAGCCCGCTGAGTCTGTTTCAATAAACAGTGTTTTACTTCATACCGAGCGGCTCCTGACACGTAGACTGTCTTGATTCTTACATCCCTTAAATACAATGCATTACATTTGGGTTAAGGTGGTCACATAAACCTATCTGCAGCACCCTCGTGGTCTGAGGTTTCAGCCACTTCTACGCAGCCAAACAGAGATGGGCGTCGTTATCAGTTATCGAAATAGCTGTGAATTTGAAGCTGTGAAAGCCTCCAGCTCAGGAAACATACAGTACATCTCACAGAAATGAAGCACGAGTGTGTGTTTCACCACCAGCTTCAGTGAAGAAACGAGTTCAGGTTGTGATGATTTCCTAACATGGTCCGAAACCTCTGCTTCAAATATATAAGCAGGAAAATGGTGTGTACACATTCCTGCTTACACAGGAAAGTACCCGGAGTAACCCAGGGACGGATTCCGGTATTCCGCCAACAAACCGTGCGGGAACCTGATGTCCAGCAATTCTGATAACAGAGCTCTGAGATGTAGAACGTCCAGCGACATTTCCACTCAGATGGAAGCTTTCTAGGTTCAACGTCAACTTATTTGCATCTCCCTCGAGCTCTGAGGCGGTTTCAGCCACCTCTATGCAGCTGGTGTCCAAACAGAGATGAGTGTCATTAGCAGGTATCAAAAATAGCTTAAGCTGTGAAAGCCTCCACCTCAGGAAACGAACATCTCACAGAAGCTTAACCAGAAGCTTCAGTGAAGAAACGAGTTCTGGTTGTGGCTGATTCCCTAATACGGTCCGAAACCTCTGCTCCAAATGTGTACGCAGGAAAATGGTGTGTACACGGTGTCCTCTCTCTCTCTCTGTGTGTCATCTGGGACAAACGAAGGAGAGGAACAGATCTACCTCGTTCTGTATCACTTCCTGAGGTGGGTGAATGTTGTCTGGCGAGTAGTGACATGAGGTCATTTGCCAAACGTCAATGATCACCACGGGCAGCTCCCTGAACATCACCCTCAATGCGCAGTCCAGCTGCCACGATAACCAGTCACTGCCGTAGACGTCCTTGTAGCCCGTGTTGGCCGATTTGATCACCACGAGGGTCCGAGGTGCCCTGCGGAGCAGATCCCGGACAGCGCGGCGGATTCCATCCAGCCTGCGTAGATACGTGGCCAGAGGAAAGGTGGTGAAGTGAGCCCAGATGGTGAAGACCACAACAGAGTGCCCACCACCAGCTAGAGCGTCCAGCTCGGAGGAGATGTAGTGTAAGTCAGCGCGGGGGGTCAGGGCTGTCCTCAGTGGGAGGCCATGAGCTCTCCATATCAGCCGAATGTTGTTGCCCGTGTCCACCGCCTCGAACGGTCCAGACTTGTAGGAGGTGAACAGGTTCAGCTGCTTGAGTGCTACAAGGAGAGAGAAGATACGGAGATACTATGTCAGAGAGCTAGAACCACATGAACAGTGGAACATGTTCTTCATACACTGTCAGGAAAAAAGAGGTCCAGATCAAATTTAGGCCCAGTGGTACAAAAAACATAACAAGGTTCAGTACACCTGACATGCATGTGTTTGGACTGTGGGAGGAAACCGGAGAACCCGGAGGAACCCACTTAAGCACAGGGAGAACATACACACTCCACACAGAACCACCCGGACCGGGAATCCAACCCAGATCATCTAACTGTGAGGAGACAGTGCTGCACAATAACCCAATATATTATGTTTGTGTGAGTGTAGGTTGGTATGAGAGTATGAGTGTGAGTCGGTATAAGAGTGTGAGGGGGTATGAGAGTATGAGTGTGAGTCGGTATAAGAGTGTGAGTTGGTATGAGAGTATGAGTGTGAGTCGGTATAAGAGTGTGAGGGGGTATGAGAGTATGAGTGTGAGTCGGTATAAGAGTGTGAGGAGGTATGAGAGTATGAGTGTGAGTCGGTATAAGAGTGTGAGGAGGTATGAGAGTATGAGTGTGAGTCGGTATAAGAGTGTGAGGAGGTATGAGAGTATGAGTGTGAGTCGGTATAAGAGTGTGAGGGGGTATGAGAGTATGAGTGTGAGTCGGTATAAGAGTGTGAGGGGGTATGAGAGTATGAGTGTGAGTCGGTATAAGAGTGTGAGGGGGTATGAGAGTATGAGTGTGAGTCGGTATAAGAGTGTGAGGAGGTATGAGAGTATGAGTGTGAGTCGGTATAAGAGTGTGAAGAGGTATGAGAGTATGAGTGTGAGTCGGTATAAGAGTGTGAGGAGGTATGAGAGTATGAGTGTGAGTCGGTATAAGAGTGTGAGGGGGTATGAGAGTATGAGTGTGAGTCGGTATAAGAGTGTGAGTTGGCATGAGAGTATGAGTGTGAGTCGGTATAAGAGTGTGAGGGGGTATGAGAGTATGAGTGTGAGTCGGTATAAGAGTGTGAGTTGGTATGAGAGTATGAGTGTGAGTCGGTATAAGAGTGTGAGGGGGTATGAGAGTATGAGTGTGAGTCGGTATAAGAGTGTGAGGAGGTATGAGAGTATGAGTGTGAGTCGGTATGAGAGTGTGAGGGGGTATGAGAGTATGAGTGTGAGTCGGTATAAGAGTGTGAGGGGGTATGAGAGTATGAGTGTGAGGGGGTATAAGAGTGTGAGGGGGTATGAGAGTATGAGTGTGAGTCGGTATAAGAGTGTGAGGAGGTATGAGAGTATGAGTGTGAGTCGGTATAAGAGTGTGAGGGGGTATGAGAGTATGAGTGTGAGGGGGTATGAGAGTATGAGTGTGAGTCGGTATAAGAGTGTGAGGGGGTATGAGAGTATGAGTGTGAGTCGGTATAAGAGTGTGAGTTGGTATGAGAGTATGAGTGTGAGTCGGTATAAGAGTGTGAGGGGGTATGAGAGTATGAGTGTGAGGGGGTATGAGAGTATGAGTGTGAGTCGGTATAAGAGTGTGAGTTGGTATGAGAGTATGAGTGTGAGTCGGTATAAGAGTGTGAGGAGGTATGAGAGTATGAGTGTGAGTCTGTATAAGAGTGTGAGGGGGTATGAGAGTATGAGTGTGAGTCGGTATAAGAGTGTGAGGGGGTATGAGAGTATGAGTGTGAGTCGGTATAAGAGTGTGAGTTGGTATGAGAGTATGAGTGTGAGTCTGTATAAGAGTGTGAGGAGGTATGAGAGTATGAGTGTGAGTCTGTATAAGAGTGTGAGGGGGTATGAGAGTATGAGTGTGAGTCGGTATAAGAGTGTGAGGAGGTATGAGAGTATGAGTGTGAGTCGGTATAAGAGTGTGAGGAGGTATGAGAGTATGAGTGTGAGTCGGTATAAGAGTGTGAGGAGGTATGAGAGTATGAGTGTGAGTCGGTATAAGAGTGTGAGGGGGTATGAGAGTATGAGTGTGAGTCGGTATAAGAGTGTGAGTTGGCATGAGAGTATGAGTGTGAGTCGGTATAAGAGTGTGAGGGGGTATGAGAGTATGAGTGTGAGTCGGTATAAGAGTGTGAGGGGGTATGAGAGTATGAGTGTGAGGGGGTATAAGAGTGTGAGTGTGAGTCGGTATAAGAGTGTGAGGGGGTATGAGAGTATGAGTGTGAGTCGGTATAAGAGTGTGAGTTGGTATGAGAGTATGAGTGTGAGTCGGTATAAGAGTGTGAGGGGGTATGAGAGTATGAGTGTGAGGGGGTATGAGAGTATGAGTGTGAGTCGGTATAAGAGTGTGAGGGGGTATGAGAGTATGAGTGTGAGTCGGTATAAGAGTGTGAGGAGGAATGAGAGTATGAGTGTGAGTCGGTATAAGAGTGTGAGGAGGTATGAGAGTATGAGTGTGAGTCGATATAAGAGTGTGAGGAGGTATGAGAGTATGAGTGTGAGTCGGTATAAGAGTGTGAGTTGGTATGAGAGTATGAGTGTGAGTCGGTATAAGAGTGTGAGGGGGTATGAGAGTATGAGTGTGAGTCGGTATAAGAGTGTGAGGGGGTATGAGAGTATGAGTGTGAGTCGGTATAAGAGTGTGAGGGGGTATGAGAGTATGAATGTGAGTCGGTATAAGAGTGTGAGGAGGTATGAGAGTATGAGTGTGAGTCGGTATAAGAGTGTGAGGAGGTATGAGAGTATGAGTGTGAGTCGGTATAAGAGTGTGAGGAGGTATGAGAGTATGAGTGTGAGTCGGTATAAGAGTGTGAGGGGGTATGAGAGTATGAGTGTGAGTCGGTATAAGAGTGTGAGTTGGCATGAGAGTATGAGTGTGAGTCGGTATAAGAGTGTGAGGGGGTATGAGAGTATGAGTGTGAGTCGGTATAAGAGTGTGAGTTGGTATGAGAGTATGAGTGTGAGTCGGTATAAGAGTGTGAGGGGGTATGAGAGTATGAGTGTGAGTCGGTATAAGAGTGTGAGGAGGTATGAGAGTATGAGTGTGAGTCGGTATAAGAGTGTGAGGGGGTATGAGAGTATGAGTGTGAGTCGGTATAAGAGTGTGAGGGGGTATGAGAGTATGAGTGTGAGGGGGTATAAGAGTGTGAGGAGGTATGAGAGTATGAGTGTGAGTCGGTATAAGAGTGTGAGGGGGTATGAGAGTATGAGTGTGAGTCGGTATAAGAGTGTGAGGGGGTATGAGAGTATGAGTGTGAGGGGGTATGAGAGTATGAGTGTGAGTCGGTATAAGAGTGTGAGGGGGTATGAGAGTATGAGTGTGAGTCGGTATAAGAGTGTGAGTTGGTATGAGAGTATGAGTGTGAGTCGGTATAAGAGTGTGAGGGGGTATGAGAGTATGAGTGTGAGGGGGTATGAGAGTATGAGTGTGAGTCGGTATAAGAGTGTGAGGGGGTATGAGAGTATGAGTGTGAGTCGGTATAAGAGTGTGAGGAGGTATGAGAGTATGAGTGTGAGTCGGTATAAGAGTGTGAGTGGGTATGAGAGTATGAGTGTGAGTCGTTATAAGAGTGTGAGGGGGTATGAGAGTAAGAGTGTGAGTCGGTATAAAAGTGTGAGGTGGTATGAGAGTATGAGAGTGTGAGTCGGTATAAGAGTGTGAGGAGGTATGAGAGTATGAGTGTGAGTCGGTATAAGAGTGTGAGGAGGTATGAGAGTATGAGTGTGAGTCGGTATAAGAGTGTGAGGGGGTATGAGAGTATGAGTGTGAGACGGTATAAAGAGTGTGAGTGGTATGAGAGTATGAGTGGTGAGGCGGTATAAGAGTGTGAGGAGGTATGAGAGTATGAGTGTGAGTCGGTATAAGAGTGTGAGTTGGTATGAGAGTATGAGTGTGAGTCGGTATAAAGAGTGTGAGGGGGTATGAGAGTATGAGTGTGAGTCGGTATAAGAGTGTGAGGAGGGGATGAGAGTATGAGTGTGAGTCGGTATAAAGAGTGTGAGGGGGTATGAGAGTGATGAGTGTGAGTCGGTATAAGAGTGTAGAGGGGGTATGAGAGTATGAGTGTGAGGGGGTATAAGAGTGTGAGGGGGTATGAGAGTATGAGTGTGAGTCGGTATAAGAGTGTGAGGAGGTATGAGAGTATGAGTGTGAGTCGGTATAAGAGTGTGAGGGGGTATGAGAGTATGAGTGTGAGGGGGTATGAGAGTTATGAGTGTGAGTCGGTATAAGAGTGTGAGGGGGTATGAGAGTATGAGTGTGAGTCGGTATAAGAGTGTGAGTGGTATGAGAGTATGAGTGTGAGTCGGTATAAGAGTGTGAGGGGGTATGAGAGTATGAGTGTGAGGGGGTATGAGAGTATGAGTGTGAGTCGGTATAAGAGTGTGAGGGGTATGAGAGTATGAGTGTGAGTCGGTATAAGAGTGTGAGTTGGTATGAGAGTATGAGTGTGAGTCGGTATAAGAGTGTGAGGGGTATGAGGTATGAGTGTGAGTCGTATAAGAGTGTGAGGGGTATGAGAGTATGAGTGTGAGTCGGTATAAGAGTGTGAGGGGGTATGAGAGTATGAGTGTGAGTCGGTATAAAGAGTGTGAGGTGGTATGAGAGTATGAGTGTGAGTCGGTATAAGAGTGTGAGGTGGTATGAGAGTATGAGTGTGAGTCGGTATAAGAGTGTGAGTGGGTATGAGAGTATGAGTGTGAGTCGGTATAAGAGTGTGAGGTGGTATGAGAGTATGAGTGTGAGTCGGTATAAGAGTGTGAGGGGGTATGAGAGTATGAGTGTGAGTCGGTATAAGAGTGTGAGGGGGTATGAGAGTATGAGTGTGAGTCGGTATAAGAGTGTGAGGAGGTATGAGAGTTATGAGTGTGAGTCGGTATAAGAGTGTGAGGTGGTATGAGAGTATGAGTGTGAGTCGGTATAAGAGTGTGAGGAGTATGAGAGTATGAGTGTGAGTCGGTATAAGAGTGTGAGGGGGGTATGAGAGTATGAGTGTGAGTCGGTATAAGAGTGTGAGGGGGTATGAGAGTATGAGTGTGAGTCGGTATAAGAGTGTGAGGGGGTATGAGAGTATGAGTGTGAGTCGGTATAAGAGTGTGAGGTGGTATGAGAGTATGAGTGTGAGTCGGTATAAGAGTGTGAGGGGGTATGAGAGTATGAGTGTGAGTCGGTATAAGAGTGTGAGGAGGTATGAGAGTATGAGTGTGAGTCGGTATAAGAGTGTGAGGGGGTATGAGAGTATGAGTGTGAGTCGGTATAAGAGTGTGAGGGGGTATGAGAGTATGAGTGTGAGGGCGGTATAAGAGTGTGAGGGGGTATGAGAGTATGAGTGTGAGTCGGTATAAGAGTGTGAGGAGGTATGAGAGTATGAGTGTGAGTCGGTATAAGAGTGTGAGGGGGTATGAGAGTATGAGTGTGAGGGGGTATGAGAGTATGAGTGTGAGTCGGTATTAAGAGTGTGAGGGGGTATGAGAGTATGAGTGTGAGTCGGTATAAGAGTGTGAGTGGTATGAGAGTATGAGTGTGAGTCGGTATAAGAGTGTGAGGGGGTATGAGAGTATGAGTGTGAGGGGGTATGAGAGTATGAGTGTGAGTCGGTATAAGAGTGTGAGTTGGTATGAGAGTATGAGGTGTGAGTCGGTATAAGAGTGTGAGGGGTATGAGAGTATGAGTGTGAGTCTGTATAAGAGTGTGAGGGGGTATGAGAGTATGAGTGTGAGTCGGTATATAAGAGTGTGAGGGGGTATGAGAGTATGAGTGTGAGTCGGTATAAGAGTGTGAGTTGGTATGAGAGTATGAGTGTGAGTCTGTATAAGAGTGTGAGGGGGTATGAGAGTATGAGTGTGAGTCTGTATAAGAGTGTGAGGGGGTATGAGAGTATGAGTGTGAGTCGGTATAAGAGTGTGAAGAGGTATGAGAGTATGAGTGTGAGTCGGTATAAGATGTGAGGAGGTATGAGAGTATGAGTGTGAGTCGGTATAAGAGTGTGAGGAGGTATGAGAGTATGAGTGTGAGTCGGTATAAGAGTGTGAGGGGGTATGAGAGTATGAGTGTGAGTCGGTATAAGAGTGTGAGGTGGCATGAGAGTATGAGAGTGAGTCGGTATAAGAGTGTGAGGGGGTATGAGAGTATGAGTGTGAGGTCAGTAAAGAGTGGAGGGGTATGAGAGTATGAGTTGTGAGTCGGTATAAGAGTGTGAGGGGTATGAGAGTATGAGTGTGAGTCGGTATAAAGAGTGTGAGGAGGTATGAGAGTATGAGTGTGAGTCGGTATAAGAGTGTGAGGGGGTATGAGAGTAGGAGTGTGAGTCGGTATAAGAGTGTGAGGTGGTATGAGAGATGAGTGTGAGGTCGGTGATAAGAGTGTGAGTTTGGTATGAGAGTATGAGTGATGAGTCGGTATAAAGAGTGTGAGGGGTATGAAGAGTATGAGTGTGAGTCCGTAATAAAGAGTGTGAGGGGGGGTTATGAGAGTATGAGGTGAGTCGGTATAAGAGGTGGTGAGGGGTCTGAGAGTATGAGTGTGAGTCGGTATAAAAGTGTGAGGAGGTATAGAGTATGAGTGGTGCGTCGGTATAAGAGTGTGAGTTTTGAGTATGAGTGTGAGTCGGTATAAGAGTGTGAGGTGGTATGAGAGTATGAGTGTGAGTCGGTATAAGAGTGTGAGGAGGTATGAGAGTATGAGTGTGAGTCGGTATAAGAGTGTGAGATGGTATGAGAGTATGAGTGTGAGTCGGTATAAGAAGTGTGAGGGGGTAAGAGAGTATGAGTGTGAGTCGGTATACGAGTGTGAGGGGGGTATGAGAGTATGAGTGTGAGTCGGTATAAGAGTGTGAGGGGGTATGAGAGTATGAGTGTGAGTCGGTATAAGAGTGTGAGGGGTATGAGAGTATGAGTGTGAGTCGGTATAAGAGTGTGATTGGCATGAGAGTATGAGTGTGAGTCGGTATAAGAATGTGAGGGGGTAAGAGAGGTATGAGTGTGAGTCGGTATAAGAGTGTGAGTTGGTATGAGAGTATGAGTGTGAGTCGGTATAAGAGTGTGAGGGGTATGAGAGTATGAGTGTGAGTCGTATAAGAGTGTGAGGGGTATGAGTATGAGTGTGAGTCGGTATAAGAGTGTGAGTTGGCATGAGAGTATGAGTGTGAGTCGGTATAAGAATGTGAGGGGTATGAGAGTATGAGTGTGAGTCGGTATAAGAGTGTGAGTTGGTATGAGAGTATGAGTGTGAGTCGGTATAAGAGTGTGAGGGGGTATGAGAGTATGAGTGTGAGTCGGTATAAAGTGTGAGGAGGTATGAGAGTATGAGTGTGAGTCGGTATAAGAGTGTGAGGGGGTATGAGAGTATGAGTGTGAGTCTGTATAAGAGTGTGAGGAGGTATGAGAGTATGAGTGTGAGTCTGTATAAGAGTGTGAGGGGGTATGAGAGTATGAGTGTGAGTCCGTATAAGAGTGCGAGTTGGTATGAGAGTATGAGTGTGAGTCGGTATAAGAGTGTGAGGAGGTATGAGAGTATGAGTGTGAGTCGGTATAAAAGTGTGAGGAGGTATGAGAGTATGAGTGTGAGTCGGTATAAGAGTGTGAGGGGGTATGAGAGTATGAGTGTGAGTCGGTATAAGAGTGTGAGGGGGTATGAGAGTATGAGTGTGAGGGGGTATAAGAGTGTGAGGGGGTATGAGAGTATGAGTGTGAGTCGGTATAAGAGTGTGAGGAGGTATGAGAGTATGAGTGTGAGTCGGTATAAGAGTGTGAGGGGGTATGAGAGTATGAGTGTGAGGGGGTATAAGAGTGTGGGGGGTATGAGAGTATGAGTGTGAGTCGGTATAAGAGTGTGAGGAGGTATGAGAGTATGAGTGTGAGTCGGTATAAGAGTGTGAGGAGGTATGAGAGTATGAGTGTGAGGGGGGTATGAGAGTATGAGTGTGAGTCGGTATAAGAGTGAGAGGGGGTATGAGAGCATGAGTGTGAGTCGGTATAAGAGTGTGAGTTGGTATGAGAGTATGAGTGTGAGTCGGTATAAGAGTGTGAGGGGGTATGAGAGTATGAGTGTGAGGGGGTATGAGAGTATGAGTGTGAGTCGGTATAAGAGTGTGAGGGGGATATGAGAGTATGAGTGTGAGTCGGTATAAGAGTGTGAGTTGGTATGAGAGTATGAGTGTGAGTCGGTATAAGAGTGTGAGTTGGTATGAGAGTATGAGTGTGAGTCGGTATAAGAGTGTGAGGAGGTATGAGAGTATGAGTGTGAGTCGGTATAAGAGTGTGAGGAGGTATGAGAGTATGAGTGTGAGTCCGGTATAAGAGTGTGAGGGGGTATGAGAGTATGAGTGTGAGTCGGTATAAGAGTGCGAGTTGGTATGAGAGTATGAGTGTGAGTCGGTATAAGAGTGTGAGGAGGTATGAGAGTATGAGTGTGAGTCGGTATAAGAGTGTGAGTCGGTATGAGAGTATGAGTGTGAGTCGGTATAAGAGTGTGAGTCGGTATGAGAGTATGAGTTTGAGTCGGTATAAGAGTGTGAGGGGGTATGAGAGTATGAGTGTGAGTCGGTATAAGAGTGTGAGGGGGTATGAGAGTATGAGTGTGAGTCGGTATAAGAGTGTGAGGGGGTATGAGAGTATGAGTGTGAGTCGGTATAAGAGTGTGAGTTGGTATGAGAGTATGAGTGTGAGTCGGTATAAGAGTGTGAGGGGGTATGAGAGTATGAGTGTGAGTCGGTATAAGAGTGTGAGGAGGTATGAGAGTATGAGTGTGAGTCGGTATAAGAGTGTGAGGAGGTATGAGAGTATGAGTGTGAGTCGGTATAAGAGTGTGAGGGGGTATGAGAGTATGAGTGTGAGTCTGTATAAGAGTGTGAGGGGGTATGAGAGTATGAGTGTGAGTCGGTATAAGAGTGTGAGTTGGTATGAGAGTATGAGTGTGAGTCTGTATAAGAGTGTGAGGGGGTATGAGAGTATGAGTGTGAGTCGGTATAAGAGTGTGAGTTGGTATGAGAGTATGAGTGTGAGTCTGTATAAGAGTGTGAGGGGGTATGAGAGTATGAGTGTGAGTCGGTATAAGAGTGTGAGGGGGTATGAGAGTATGAGTGTGAGTCGGTATAAGAGTGTGAGGGGGTATGAGAGTATGAGTGTGAGTCGGTATAAGAGTGTGAGGAGGTATGAGAGTATGAGTGTGAGTCTGTATAAGAGTGTGAGGGGGTATGAGAGTATGAGTGTGAGTCTGTATAAGAGTGTGAGGTGGTATGAGAGTATGAGTGTGAGTCGGTATAAGAGTGTGAGTTGGTATGAGAGTATGAGTGTGAGTCTGTATAAGAGTGTGAGTTGGTATGAGAGTATGAGTGTGAGTCTGTATAAGAGTGTGAGGGGGTATGAGAGTATGAGTGTGAGTCGGTATAAGAGTGTGAGGTGGTATGAGAGTATGAGTGTGAGTCTGTATAAGAGTGTGAGGGGGTATGAGAGTATGAGTGTGAGTCTGTATAAGAGTGTGAGGGGGTATGAGAGTATGAGTGTGAGTCGGTATAAGAGTGTGAGGGGGTATGAGTGTATGAGTGTGAGTCGGTATAAGAGTGTGAGTTGGTATGAGAGTATGAGTGTGAGTCTGTATAAGAGTGTGAGGGGGTATGAGAGCATTGATCAGATATTGATCAGATAAACACTTTTACACTATCAGCTTAGGGGTCTCAGACTTTTGCACAGTAGTGATTTTGTTCACCTGGAAATGATGTACGAGTATGTGTGTATGTGTTTGTTTATGTGACGTACTTGGGACGGTGTTGAGCAGGTACTCGTACCACTGTCTCAGTGTGGAGTCCCCCATCATCAGGACCTGCTTGTCTTTCAAGCATGTTGCAATCTGATTGGCTGTAGGGAAGGACTGGGCGTGGCACATCAGTGATGTCCACCTATCATGCAGATAAAAACCAGCTGGTGAGGGCGTGTCCAGTCCTGGAACACACGTCACACTCGCACCTTCACACACATGCACAGGTTTAAACAGTGAGTTGAACAGTTTTTATAAAATTCACTTTAAAGCTTTATGCTAAATATTCCAAAACTTTTCCGGCAGAGGCAGGAATGTGGTCCTTCCTAATCTACAATCCAAAGTAAACTTAGCAAAACATTTTAAACTATTAACAGGTTAAATTGTGAAGAGTCATTTAAAGTCGTGAAGTTTCCTCACTACTAAATATTCCACAGTGGACTGTCAGTGGTGTTAGAACAAAGTGGAAGTGATTGGGAACGACAGCAACTCCGCCACCAAGTGGTAGAACACGTACAATGACAGAGCGGGTCAGCGGATGCTGAGGAGCATAGAGCACAGAGGTCACCAACTTTCTACAGAGTCCATCACTACAGACCTCCAAACTTCATGTGGTCTTCAGATCAGCTCAAGAACAGAGCGTAGAGAGCTTCATGGAATGGGTCTCCATGTCCGAGCAGCTGCATCCAAGCCTTACATCACCAAGAACAATGCAGAGTGTTGGATGCAGTGGAGTAAAGCACACCACCACTGGACTCTAGAGCAGTGGAGACGTGTTCTCTGGAGTGACCAATCACGCTTCTCCGTCTGGCAATCTGATGGACAAGTCTGGGTTTGGCGGTTGCCACGGGAACAGTACTTGTCTGACTGCATAGTGCCTAGTGTAAAGTTTGGTGGAGGGGGGATTATGGTGTGTGGGTGTTTTTCAGGAGGTGGGCCCAGAAAGGAACTCAGTAGAGATTCCGGACAATTTCATGCTCCCAACTTTGTGGGGACAGTTCGGGGGGACGGCCCCTTCCTGTTCCAACATGGCTGCTCACCAGTGCACAGAGCAGCTCCATGAAGACATGGAGGAGCGAGGTTGGTGTGGAAAAACTTGACTGGCCTGCACAGAGTCCTGACCTCAACCTGATAGAACAGCTTTGGGATGATCTAGAGTGGAGACTGAGAGTCAGACCTTCTCGTCCAACATCAGTGTCTGACCTCACAGATGGTCTTCTGGAAGAACGGTCCAACATTCCCATAAACACAGTCTTAAGAACTGAAGCTGTTATAGCTGGGAAGGTTGGGCCGACATCATATTAAACCCTATGGATTAAGAATAGGATGTCACTCATGTTCATATGCGTGTGAAGACAGACGAGCGAATACTTTTGGCAGTATCGTGTATATATAGAGCTACAGCACCCAAGTGACTAGGCCGCTGCACACCAAATGTGCTAAACTGATGTGAGTTCAACAGTAAACTTCCTCCTTTTATATCACTTTACTTCACAGTGCCGAGCCGAATCTGTCCAACAAGTGAGGATGAGGAAGTAGTGCTGTGTATTCTGATCTCTGGTCAGTGGTAGCACAGGCAGCCAATGAAAGAACAGTGAACACAGCGATGGCTGAAGCTCTTGGTGAAACCACGTTCAGCAGCAACAAAAGAAGAAGAAGAGATACAAACAGAAGCCGAACAAGCGAGAACACTGGAGCTGATTCACCCACGGAGACGCCCTCGTAGAGGAAGGAGAGGAACGTTTGAACTTGATGCTGCACTTGGAACATCGTCTAGACTGATAAGGAGTGAAGAGGGAGGAGGAGCACTTTCTGGGAATATAAAGCCCCCTAGAGTTTGGAGCATGAAGATTGTGTCATCTTACAAATTGGTCCAATCAAAGCTATTAGAGGAAGTTGCTACCAGATTGTTGATGCTGCACGGCACACTGATTTAGACTATTTTGGCCTCAAACATTAAAATAATAAGGTTGCTAGACATGACAATGCCTGTTTTTTTTTGTTTGTTTTTTTTTTCATTTTTGTTAATTTATTTTTCTACATCACTTTTTTTATTATTTATTTATTTATTTATTTATAGACAGAGACACAACTATAAACAGATGCAAGAGCATAAAGTACAAAATATTGTAAATAGTATAAATAACAAAACCTTGTCAGGTAAGGAATTAACAAATGTGGGTCTCTATTTTTAAATTAGGACAAAGAAAAAGAAGAACAAAACAACAAAAAGAAAAAAAACAAAACAAAACCAAACAACAATAACAACAAAAAAAGGGGGGGGCAAGGGGGGTTGGGGGGTAGGTACTCAGTCGATAGATAAAGAGGACAATGAAGCAATATATGAAAGAAAAGGGCGCCATTTGTCATAGAAATTGGTAACACGGCCATTGGAGGTTGCCAGGATCTTTTCCATTTTTAGAGCTTGTAACACATCCCTAAGCCAAACCGAATGCCTGGTTTCTATCACCAGCACAGTGTTGGGCCAAATTCTAGACTCTCCTACATGTATTTAGTCATGTATTCCATTAAAACACACAAAATATAATCGATTTTGAGACATTTTTAAAACATATTGATGAGGCACATGCAAAAACTACAGTTGGACTACTACTGTTATATTTACTTGAACAAAATTACAAGGTTCTCAACATCATTTTGGTTCCATCCACCACTAGGACTTACTGCCATGCCTGTACCAGCATGCCTGCACTGTTGTGGGATCCCTAACAATCTGAAATAGCCGAAATTACCTCTTACTGGGAGCCAGTGGAGCTAATCTTAACAAAACAGTGTTTTTGGGAGACTTACCAAATTGCAGGTTACGCTGAGACACGCTCACAGTGATTTCTTCTCCAGGTAGATGTATGTTGGTGTTGTCACTGCAGACAGACAAAATATTCACTTCATGTTAATACAGTTTAGCTATAGACACTGTATGCACACAGTTATATATAAAGTAATGTATATTTTATAAAAATCAGCTGTCTAAGAGAGGAATAAGACTACTAAATGTTTGCATGCATACAAACACACCAACAAAGTGGAAAAACAAAACAACAGCTGATAAATCCCATTATTAGATCTAAACCAGACAAGATCAGCAACTAACTGACGACTACTCTGTCTATAGCTTGGCTGAAGCTTAGTATTCAACCTCAGCTGAAACCTGAATGAGTCACATGGAACTCCATTGCTGTTTTCTTGGAAGCTGCTGTTTACAGCATACCTGCGGTTTAAATTAAACCCAACTGCAGGAGATGGTGCTGTGCCTCAGGTGCAACTAAGGGTTTATCTTAAACATCATGAACGCATGGTTTTACTGAGGTTTAAGTCAAGATTATTGTAACTGAAGCTCAAATTCAGTCGAGATATAATATACTGTACACCATAACAGCAGACTGTGTTCCAAACTGAATTAAAGGAAGCATTAATAATAGATTAGGTTTTTTGTAGTTCTCCAAATACAGACTGCAGTGCACCTGTTTCTCTGTATACCTTCATAGCCCACTTTTAGCATGTTTTCCAGTGGTCAGGACCCCTAGAGGACCACCACAGAGCAGGCATGATTCTCAGCACTGCAGTGACATTGACGTGGCAGCTGTGTCTGGTCCACTTTCACCAGCACAACACACACTAACACACCACCACCATGTCAATGTCACTGAAGTGCTGAGAACAATCCACCACCCAAATAATACCTGCTCTGTGGTGGTCCTGTGGGGGTCCTGACCATTAAAGAATGAGCAATCTCATCTCATGCCTAGTCGTGAATAGGCTGTGTGTGTTTATGTGTTTTGGAGGAAGTGGCTTTGAAACTATGGATAAAAATAGGAGTGTGACTTGGAGTTTTGTTTTTTCTTTGCAAACACACACACACACCTACTGACACATTTACCTGTGTAACAGGGTGGACTCCAGTTCGGACAGCTGCGCTTGGTATCCTCCAGAGTTGTGTTCCACCCAGGCTGAGCAGGGCAGGCGGCTGGGGGTACGACACAGCCATAACTCCCCAGTAACTGGGTGTTTGTATTCACAGCAGCACTGAGATGCCTCCAGCAACCTCACGCTCCTCTGGGCATTACATACCACTGTTTCCTCGTAATCGTCCTCTCTGAACACACCCATGAAGAACACTTTGTCTGGATCTCGTTCTCTGTGCCGGAGTAGCACCTGCCATTCAAAACAGATCAAATCAGCTCCATTACTTTTAGTCCAGTTCAGATTATTACACATACAGTAAATACATTTAACCAGTTTAAGTCATGTTTAAAGAGTTTTCCTCCATTCACCCCAAAGAAGCCAATCAGCCAACTGTCTGAACAACTGTCCATCCTGTGAGGTCTGATTCTGAACAACTGCCCATCCTGTGTGGTCTGATGCTAAACAACTGCCAATCCTGTGTGGTCTGATACTAAACAACTGCCCATCCTGTGCGGATTAATGCTGAACAACTGCTCATCCTGTGTGGTCTGATGCTGCTACTTCATCTGCCTTGACAAGTTGCTCTGATTACCCACCATGAAGCTCCTGCTGTCCAGCACCATGCCAGACACTGTCTTGGTAGGACCTGGTGGGTCCAGTCTTCTTCTCAATGTTCAATAAACACATTTAATCAATTAACTCTCACCCAAATGTAGCTGATCAGACCAATGCCTGTTTCAGTACAGCTGTGGGGCCAGGGTTGGTGACAAGTAATAGAAGCATCACTGCTAATTATCATAGCTTTAGACACCAAAGATTTAAATATTTAAATCTCATTTCATTCAGCTGCATTCCCGGTCTGCTAAAGCTACCTTGTATCTACACTCACTTCACATTTCATCAGCTCCACTGACCATATATTGGGCACCATACCTTTTCATGGGAAATGATAGAAATGAAACTTGGATATAACTTAGATTAGATTAGTCAGTGTGCAGCTTGAACAGCAGTATAGATTTACTGTCTTAACTATATAATAACTCAACACACAGCCATTAATGTCTAAATAGCCCAACTGTGTTGTTGTCCCTCCCAGGTCTCATGTGACTCGTTAGAGTTACAAGGTTCCAGGTGTGAGTGGGGAGTACTGTTAAATTTGGTGATTTGTGTACAGTTCTACCTGACCACTGGATATTCAACACGGCACCTCATAGCAAGGAACTCTCTGAGGATGTGAGAAATAGATCTGTTGCTCTCCTCAAAGATGGCGTAGGCTATATGAAGACCCCTAACACCCTGAAACTGAGCTACAGCACAGTGGCCAAGGCCATACAGTGGTTTTCCAGGACTGGTTCCACTTGGAATAGGCCTAGCCAGGGTCCACCAAAGAAGTTCAGTCTATGTGTACAGTGTCATATCCAGAGGCTGGCTTCAAAAAGGAGATGCATAAATGATGCCAGCATTGCTGCAGATGTTGAAGAAGTGTGAAGTCACTGCATTAACTCGATTTGCATGGCTGTCGTCCCAGAAGGATGCTTCTTCTGAAGCTGATGCACAATAAAGCTTGCAAACAATTTGCTGAAGACAAGACGTCCAACATCAAGGATTACTGGAACCATGTCCTGTGGTCTGATGAGACCAAGAGAAACTTGTTTGGCCCAGATGAGGATGAGCCCTGGTGAGGAGTACCAAGATACTTGCCTACAGTAAAGCATGGTGGTGGTTGCCTCATGGTCTGGCTGCCGGCACTGGGGAGCTGCGGTTCATTAAGGGGAAACATGAAAGATGAATTCCAACATGTGTGACGTGTGAATTTTTCTATACACACTATAACATTTGTTAAAAGCTCGTGGGAGGGTCATGGCTTTGTGACCCCGGTCATTTGGGGTCTTATGGCAGGCAACTCTAGGCCCGAGAACAAGAACCTGCAATGTTATTTTTAGAACTTCTATTCGAGAACCACTGTCCACCCAGAAATAACGACTTGGCCAGGTGTACATGGGCCAGAAGGAGCAGGAAGGCGGGCCTATAAAAGACAATGCAGCTAAGACACGGTTGAGACCAGAGTAGACCAGGGTTTGAGAGCTCACAGACAACGTCGGGACCGCAATCCTAAGAATAAAAGCTTAAAGTTACGACAACGTTCTAAAGCAGAAGATGATCCATCTCTTTGGAAACTGGGCCACAGTTTTCCAACATGATAATGACCCAAGATATCAAGTATGTCTCCAGGCCGACCCAAGATGATAATGACCCAAGACACCAAGATACCATGATAACGACCCAAGATACCAAGTATGTCTCCAGGCCTAAACCCTATTGAGCACCTGTGGGGCATCCTCAAGCAGAAGGTGGAGGACTGCAAGGTGTCTAACATCCACCAGCTCCATGATGTCATCATGGAGGAGTGGAAAAGGATTCCAGTGGCAACCTGTGCAGCTCTGGTGATTTCCATGCCCAAGAGGGTTAAGGCTGTGCTAGATAGTAATGATGGACCTGTTCACTGTGAGTTGTTCTCCTTGTGTTGGACATTAATGGCTGTGTGAGTCATTTTCAGAAGCTTGAGAATCTGAGAATCATTGAGAATCATTTTCAGAATCTGTTCAGCAGCAACTTAGACTAGTCAGAAGTATCTGTACAAGGCTTCTCTATGTTAGCGTTAGCTGTAATAAGTGTAATAAGTGTCACTGCTGTGCTGAGAATGATCCACCACCAGAATAATACCTGCTCTGTGGTGGTCCTGTGGTAGGAGGACCAGATAAAGTGCATAAGTAGTGCAGATACAAGTAGGTGTACCTAATAAAATGTCTGTGAAGTGCTCTGAACAGCTGATGGACCAAGCGTTGGCCTACACACCTCTACAGCCTCGCTGGAGTGTATCAGCCGTACTGAGACTTTGGCTAGTCCCTCCCAGAGCAGCTTGAAGGTTGCAGTGTAAGTGCCGTTGTTGTGGTCCACCACCTCCCCGTACACACTGGCTTTGAGTTCCTCGTTAAACAGCTTGGCCTGGAAGAAATCTCCACCGTACGGTTTCGGGTTCTGTAAACCGTCTCTTGCTGTTATGACCACCGAGATCACGTCCCCAACGCTGTAGCTTCTACGAGGGTTCTGCAAAGTGTACGAGCTTGTGTAAGGACTCGTCGCCTGATTGGCTACAGTCACGGAGGAGGGAGGGGCCGGCCACTTCAGCACCTTTTCTATGTGTCGGAGCTCCTCAGGTGAGATGAAGGTGACGTTGGTGGGAGAGAAGTGAACGTAAGTGGAGTTTGTATGCCATCTTACGTTCATACCCTCCGGGTTACTGCCTAAGAAATTCCCCCTCAGCCATTCCTGCAAATAAGGAGTAACAGTGAATTAGACAGCAATACAAACAGTCCAAGCAATACACTGGCAGTCAATGAGAACTACTAACATGGTTTTAATGGTTTAAAATAATGGGGTTAGGACCATTGCACAGTTCTGTAGAGTGACACAAAGCTTTTATTTATATTTTTCTAAATATTCAAACAGTATTAATAGAGTAAGTAGTGCTCTCCAATAAACAACCCAGTATTATTTACAGTTCTCATCTAATACCTGCTTTGACTGTTCAGTACTGCTTGTAATACTGGGGTACTGTACAGGACCTGTGAACTCTGTAGTGGTCAATAATCATATATGAGGTCAATAATATTTTTATGAGGTTACAGTATATGTTCCGTAATATTCTATAAAGCTTATACAATAGAACTCGTGTTATGAGCAGAGCATGGGTTGCTAGATTGAAACATTGTCCCAGTTTACATCTTTCCCAATTTGTGTTGGGACAACTAAGAAGTATCTTGTGCACTTGTTTTAGTTGTTGTTAGAGTTTCCAAATAAAATAATTCCTAAATTACTTTTTCAGTGTGTTTTTGATAGCCAACAATGTTCTGTGGTTGCATCCATAAGTGCTGGGACCACCATGCTGTTACCATTACACCATTCACCATTCCCAAAATTCACTCATTAAGCAGAGCACTGAAGCCAGTTAATGCCTGAATGTGTTTTTTTATGATTATGACATTATGGTTAGTTTATATTGAATGTAGTTCTGGTACCAGTACTGAAAGGTGTGTCCAGTAGGTCAGTGAGGAACTGTTATCTAGTTGGTCTCATGGTGTCAGTACTGAACCATAGTGTGCTTTGTGTTGTAGAAACAGTGAGTTGGGTTTAGAACTTACCCCTAACTGCCAAAAGATCACCAGGCCGACCCCACAGATGAAAACAAACTTCACAAACCTTTCTTTTGACATTTTCCAATAAATCTGTTAAAGAGAACACATGAATTACAGCAAAGCATTAGGACACCTTCTATCATCATCATCATCATCATCATCATCATTTTATATAAAATATGAAATGTGCTCTCTGTAGAGTGTATATATATATATATATATATATATATATATATATATATATATATATATATATATATATATACAGTGTGTCTGGAAAGTATTCGCTTTACTTTATCCACATTTTATGTTACAGTATTATTCCAAAATGGATTAAATTAATTTTTACCCTCAAAATTCTACATGCAATATCTCATAATGACAGTGAAATAAAAAAAAATTCTAATATACATATGTATCATAGTCTTTGCTCAATACTTTGTTGAAGCACCTTCGGCAGCAATTACAGGCTCAAGTCTTTTTCAGTATGATGCCACAACCTTGGCACACCCATGTTTGGGCAGTTTCTCCTGTTCTTCTTTGCAGAACCTCTCAAGCTCCATCAGGCTGGATGGGGAGCGTTGGTGCACAGCCATTTTCAGATCTCTCTAGAGATGCTCAATCAGGTTCAAGTCTGGGCTCTGGCTGGGCCACTCAAGAACATTCAGAGTTGTCCCGAAGCCACTCCTCTGTTATCTTGGCTGTGTGCTTAGTGTCAGTGTCCTGTTGGAAGATGAACCTTCGCCCCAGTCTGAGGTCCAGAGTGCAGGTTTGTCTTTAAGGATGTCTCTGTGCATTGCTGTATTCATCTTTCTCTCAACACTGACTAGTCTCCCAGTTCCTGCTGTTGATAACCAACACCAGGGGATGATGCTGCCACCACCATGCTTCACTGTAGGGATGATATTGGCCAGGTGATGAGCGGTGCCTGGTTTCCTCCAGACATGAGTTCCATCTTTGTTTCATCAGACCAGAGAATTTGGTTTCTCATGGTCTGAGAGTCCTTCAGGTGGGCTGTCTCGTGCCTTTGACTCTTCCACACAGGCCTGATTGGTGGAGTGCTGCAGAAATGGTTGTCCTTCTCACTCAGATTGTCCGGGCGGTCAGCTCTAGAAAGAATCCTGGTGGTTCTAAACATCTTCCATTTACAGATGATGTAGGCCACTGAGCTCACTGGGGCCTTCAATGCTGGAGAAATGTTTCTGTACCTTCTCCAGATCTGTGTCTCTATACACTCCTGTCTCAGAGGTCTACAGACAGTTCCTTGGACTTCATGGCTTGGTTTGTGTACTGTCCACTAAGGGAGCTTATATAGACAGTGTGTGCCTTTCCAAATCATGTCCAGTCCACTGGATTGACCACAGGTGGACTCCAATCAAGTTGTGGAAACAACTGAAGGATGTACTAATCACTGTCACCTGTTTCTCTTCAGCGTTTAAACCTGTTTCTCATCAAGCCTGATTGCAACTCTTCCATGTTGTACACTGAGCGGTATTTCCTGTTATCTGACCTTGTTTTGTCTCATTTGATTTCTGGCTTTGGACAATCAAATCTAAATTTATTTTTCATGCATGGTAGAACTAGCTGTGAAATGCTTTGACATAATTAGACAATATGAAGGTCGAATATCTTAAATTGTAAGAAACTTATCATTGCTGTCCAAAGAAAAATGTGTATCTTTAAAATAGTAATTTTACAGGAAAAAAACAAAATATTCTTTATTTAAAATGTTTATTTGGAGTTAAGCGTGATGGGATCGATATTTCAGTGTCCGTTGCTCTTCTCTACATTCAGTACTCTCCATTCAGGCAGCCACAGTTGTGGTGCTGCGAGCAGCTCAAGCCAAGTTAAACAAAGCCCTTGTGTAATTAAAAAAAAATCTCAGAGTCTCTTCTAGTCACTACATGTTCGTAGTTTCCACTTAAGACCGAATGCAAGATGGTGAATAAGCCCACTGGATTTGCTATCCTAACTTAAATGGTACAGCCGGCTGCCCCGGCTGGAGCTAATGCTACCTTAACTAACAGCCTCGTTTCCACTGTTAAGCTGAACTTGTACCACATAACAAGTTTATATATTGTTTATATAGTTTATAAGTTTATATATTCAAACTGCTGAACTCAAATGTGAGTTTTATCTCATATTTGGTGTTTTTATAAGCCTCGGTTCGATGGAAGTCACCATACACTTACATTAGCTAACTTAGCCTAGCAGACCACGGCTTAAAACACCACAGACTAGTTTTTATTTTGACTTTCTTTGAACCCAACGCCACTCAGTACTCAGTACACCACCCACCACTTTGCTCTCGCTGTTGTAAGTCTATATCTGCAGTAGCCGGGCACCAGTTAGTTGAATCGAACCTGTACTGAGGTGTTTGTATAGCTAGCCAAGCTAGCTAGGTTATCTAGGAGGGATGAGCCCTCTAGCTTTAGGTTTCAAAAGATCTCAAACCAATTAGAAATCAGCCATTTCACTGCCCACAGAATCATTACAGCAGCATGGCTAGGTCAGGCCATCATAGCAAGTTCAGCTCAAGATCAGCCTAAAGATACCTAAAGAAGTCTCCAGCGACTCTAAAAGAAACCTTCTCTGTCAAAAAACCCCATCAGAGCAGGATTAGACAAGTTTGCCAGAGAGTGCCTCAACAAAGACCAGAGCTTCTGGAACAAAGTGCGTGAGACAGATGAGTCCTGAGTCTTGCCCTGACGTGTTTGGTTTTAACAGGGTTTTAACAGGGTTTCCTCCTAGCACTCCTCAAACTGTCTCTCTCTGATGGTAGACGCTGTACTTTGACATCAACTGTTGCAAGAACTACCCGTGTGATGCGTGATGGCTTAGGAGCGTTGGTGACTTTTTAACACATCATGTGGTCTGCTCTTGAGCTGTACTTGCTGGGACAGCCTGACCTGGACATATTGGCAGCAAATTATTTTGCAGTGGACGGCTGATTTGTATTTGACCTGAGATTCCCATGGGTCTGTCTTTTACTTTTTCTTCACAACTTCTATATGTATATGTGTGTATGTGTTTAGTTATATTACCTCCATCTTTCAATATTATTAATATAAACATCAAATGTCCATAAGTTAAAAACTTTAGATGTTAACGACTTTGTCCTCAGACTGGGACAGTGACATCTTATTCATCTGCCTCCTCCTCCACCTGGGGGAAGGAGAGCTGTGAAGACTTGCACTGCAGAAGCTGCTGAAAGGCTTGTGGTACAGCATAAGGCAGCGGCATACAGCGAGTTCACTGGGTACCCCTTCTGCTACATAACCCCCCTCCCCCTCCACCCCCACACTCATTTTGTTATTGCACAATAAACCACATGGATCATGCTATAAATCACAATATGGATTTAAAATAAAAATAACCTACAGATGCAGCTGAAAATTAAAAAACAAAAGTATCATAGACGAACGGCCACAACATGAACCTGTTTATCACAGCTTAACGTTCTGAGAAAAGTGTTCCAGCGGATGTGATGGCGAGTCTTTTGGAGAGTCTTGGTGTAATGTGGTGAGTCTTGGTGGAGTTTAGTGAGTCTTGGTGTAATTTTATGATTCTTGGTGGAGTTTGGCAAGTCTTGGTGGAGTTTGGCGAGCCTTGGTGTAATGTGGTGAGTCTTGGTGGAGTTTAGTGAGTCTTGGTGTAATTTTATGATTCTTGGTGGAGTTTGGCGAGTCTTGGTGTAATTTTATGATTCTTGGTGGAGTTTGGTGATTAGTGGTGGAGTTTGACGAGTCTTGGTGTAATTTTATGATTCTTGGTGGAGTTTGGTGAGTCTTGGTGGAGTTTGGTGAGTCTTGGTGTAATTTGATGATTCTTGGTGTAATTTTATAATTCTTGGTGGAGTTTGGTGAGTCTTGGTGGAGTTTGGTGAGTCTTGGTGTAATTTTATGATTCTTGGTGTAATTTGATGATTCTTGGTGTAATTTGATGATTCTTGGTGGAGTTTGGTGAGTCTTGGTGTAATTTGGTGATTCTTGGTGTAATTGTATGATTCTTGGTGGAGTTTGGCGAGTCTTGGTGGAGTTTGGTGAGTCTTGGTGTAATTTTATGATTCTTGGTGTAATTTGGTGATTCTTGGTGTAATTTGGTGATTCTTGGTGGAGTTTGGCGAGTCTTGGTGGAGTTTGGCGATTCTTGGTGTAATTTGGTGATTCTTGGTGGAGTTTGGCGAGTCTTGGTGGAGTTTGGCGAGTCTTGGTGTAATTTGGTGATTAGTGGTGGAGTTTGGTGAGTCTTGGTGGAGTTTGGCGAGTCTTGGTGTAATTTGGTGATTCTTGGTGGAGTTTGGCGAGTCTTGGTGGAGTTTGGCGAGTCTTGGTGTAATTTGGTGATTCTTGGTGGAGTTTGGCGAGTCTTGGTGTAATGTGGTGATTCTTGGTGGAGTTTGGCGAGTCTTGGTGGAGTTTGGCGAGTCTTGGTGTAATTTGGTGATTCTTGGTGGAGTTTGGCGAGTCTTGGTGTAATTTGGTAATTAGTGGTGGAGTTTGGCGAGTCTTGGTGTAATGTGGTGATTCTTGGTGGAGTTTGGCGAGTCTTGGTGTAATTTGGTAATTAGTGGTGGAGCTGACGAGTCTTGGTGTAATGTGGTGATTCTTGGTGGAGTTTGGCGAGTCTTGGTGTAATTTGGTGATTAGTGGTGGAGTTTGGTAAGTCTTGGTGGAGTTTGGCGAGTCTTGGTGTTATTTTATGATTCTTGGTGTAATTTGGTGATTCTTGGTGTAATTTGGTGATTAGTGGTGGAGTTTGGCAAATCTTGGTGGAGTTTGGTGAGTCTTGGTGTAATTTGTTGATTCTTGGTGTAATTTTATGATTCTTGGTGGAGTTTGGCGAGTCTTGGTGTAATTTGGTGATTCTTGGTGGAGTTTGGCGAGTCTTGGTGTAATTTGGTGATTCTTGGTGGAGTTTGGCGAGTCTTGGTGTAATTTGGTGATTAGTGGTGGAGTTTGGCGAGTCTTGGTGTAATTTTGTGAGTCTTGGTGGAGTTTGGTGAGTCTTGGTGGAGTTTGGCGAGTCTTGGTGTAATTTGGTGATTCTTGGTGGAGTTTGGCGAGTCTTGGTGTAATTTGGTGATTAGTGGTGGAGTTTGGCGAGTCTTGGTGTAATTTTGTGAGTCTTGGTGGAGTTTGGCGAGTCTTGGTGTAATTTTGCGAGTCTTGGTGTAATTTGGTGATTAGTGGTGGAGTTTGGTAAGTCTTGGTGGAGTTTGGCGAGTCTTGGTGTTATTTTATGATTCTTGGTGTAATTTGGTGATTCTTGGTGTAATTTGGTGATTAGTGGTGGAGTTTGGCAAATCTTGGTGGAGTTTGGTGAGTCTTGGTGTAATTTGTTGATTCTTGGTGTAATTTTATGATTCTTGGTGGAGTTTGGCGAGTCTTGGTGTAATTTGGTGATTCTTGGTGGAGTTTGGCGAGTCTTGGTGTAATTTGGTGATTCTTGGTGGAGTTTGGCGAGTCTTGGTGTAATTTGGTGATTAGTGGTGGAGTTTGGCGAGTCTTGGTGTAATTTTGTGAGTCTTGGTGGAGTTTGACGAGTCTTGGTGTAATTTTGCGAGTCTTGGTGTAATTTGGTGATTCTTGGTGGAGTTTGGCGAGTCTTGGTGTAATTTGGTGATTAGTGGTGGAGTTTGGCGAGTCTTGGTGTAATTTTGTGAGTCTTGGTGGAGTTTGGCGAGTCTTGGTGTAATTTTGCGAGTCTTGGTGTAATTTGGTGATTAGTGGTGGAGTTTGGCGAGTCTTGGTGGAGTTTGGCGAGTCTTGGTGTAATTTGGTGATTAGTGGTGGAGTCTGGTGAGTCTTGGTGGAGTTTGGCGAGTCTTGGTGTAATTTGGTGATTCTTGGTGGAGTTTGGCGAGTCTTGGTGGAGTTTGGTGAGTCTTGGTGGAGTTTGGCGAGTCTTGGTGTAATTTGGTGATTCTTGATGGAGTTTGGCGAGTCTTGGTGTAATTTGGTGATTAGTGGTGGAGTTTGGTGAGTCTTGGTGGAGTTTGGCGAGTCTTGGTGTAATTTGGTGATTAGTGGTGGAGTTTGGTGAGTCTTGGTGGAGTTTGGCGAGTCTTGGTGTAATTTGGTGATTCTTGGTGGAGTTTGGCGAGTCTTGGTGGAGTTTGGTGAGTCTTGGTGGAGTTTGGCGAGTCTTGGTGTAATTTGGTGATTCTTGATGGAGTTTGGCGAGTCTTGGTGTAATTTGGTGATTAGTGGTGTAATTTGGTGATTAGTGGTGGAGTTTGGCGAGTCTTGGTGTAATTTGGTGATTAGTGGTGGAGTTTGGTGAGTCTTGGTGTAATTTGGTGATTAGTGGTGGAGTTTGGTGAGTCTTGGTGTAATTTTGTGAGTCTTGGTGGAGTTTGGCGAGTCTTGGTGTAATTTTGCGAGTCTTGGTGTAATTTGGTGATTAGTGGTGGAGTTTGGCGAGTCTTGGTGGAGTTTGGCGAGTCTTGGTGTAATTTGGTGATTAGTGGTGGAGTCTGGTGAGTCTTGGTGGAGTTTGGCGAGTCTTGGTGTAATTTGGTGATTCTTGGTGGAGTTTGGCGAGTCTTGGTGGAGTTTGGTGAGTCTTGGTGGAGTTTGGCGAGTCTTGGTGTAATTTGGTGATTCTTGGTGGAGTTTGGCGAGTCTTGGTGTAATTTGGTGATTAGTGGTGGAGTTTGGTGAGTCTTGGTGGAGTTTGGCGAGTCTTGGTGTAATTTGGTGATTAGTGGTGGAGTTTGGTGAGTCTTGGTGGAGTTTGGCGAGTCTTGGTGTAATTTGGTGATTCTTGGTGGAGTTTGGCGAGTCTTGGTGGAGTTTGGTGAGTCTTGGTGGAGTTTGGCGAGTCTTGGTGTAATTTGGTGATTCTTGATGGAGTTTGGCGAGTCTTGGTGTAATTTGGTGATTAGTGGTGTAATTTGGTGATTAGTGGTGGAGTTTGGCGAGTCTTGGTGGAGTTTGGCGAGTCTTGGTGTAATTTGGTGATTAGTGGTGGAGTTTGGTGAGTCTTGGTGGAGTTTGGCGAGTCTTGGTGTAATTTGGTGATTCTTGGTGGAGTTTGGCGAGTCTTGGTGGAGTTTGGTGAGTCTTGGTGGAGTTTGGCGAGTCTTGGTGTAATTTGGTGATTAGTGGTGTAATTTGGTGATTAGTGGTGGAGTTTGGCGAGTCTTGGTGTAATTTGGTGATTAGTGGTGGAGTTTGGTGAGTCTTGGTGTAATTTGGTGATTAGTGGTGGAGTTTGGTGAGTCTTGGTGGAGTTTGGGTGCCTTCGTTATATAACTGAAATGGTCAAATCCCTTGTGATTCCATGCGCCATATCAATCCGTCTGAATACAATCCCAGCTTCTAACGCTGTGTGCTAGCCGTTAGCCAGGAATACCCCTCATAGTTCAGAAAGCACATACATAACTTTTCTTTTCTGAGTCTTACAGGTGGAGTTGAGCTTCCTCTATGAATTATTCATTTAACGGTGGCTTGAAAAAGGCTTTTCAATTAGCTACGACAATATCTCCTCATTTACAGTCACCATTTGAAGTTAGCTAGCCAGCTAAACTAGCTTTTAGTGACAGTGATATCATGTGGTATGGCCTTGGTTAAATGTTATAGGAATGCTTTTGGGAGTCTTGCAACAATATTGAAGAACATCTTCAACAAAAAAAGAAGAAAAAATTAAAAACTGACACGAGTGTTAAATTAACTCTAGTGAGAAATATATACACTGTGAAAGTGTTACAAACAACACTGACAGGGTTTGTTTTATTCTCAGAAAGATATAATGAACGCTGGCTGAGTGTTAAAATAACTGTGAGATATAATCATCACTGGTTCCATCTTAAAAAGAACAATATTCAGAGTTTTTTCTTTAAACTCTAAAAGATAGAACTGACACATGACAAGTGTTAAAACAACCCTGTTTGGTGTTTCTCTTTTAACACTACCAGAGAAACTGGATCGACACTAAGAGTTAAATTTCTAACACTGATGCGCGGGTGTTAAATGATCTGACCAGTGAGAAATATATAAATACTGTAAGTGTTACAGTGTTGATTTCACACTGGCGATTTTACTGCGTACACAGTGACACACAGATTTTCATCATCCAGTATATAAACATGAGGCATCACAGTATTTGTACTAATATGATTTTAAAAAAAGCATGAAAACATTATTTATATATTTAATCCTATTAGTACAAATACTGTGATGCTTTTATATTTCCATATTAACCCAAAATGTAATAAATACACTTTGATTATGCAGCACACACAGTTGGTTTCTTTGGTACTGCTTTGTCTGATTATGAGTATATTATATATCTGTAATACAGCATTATGCATGTTATATAACTCCTTATGAATACATTTATAAAGCTTTGTAAATACAGGCTTTATATCAATGATGTATCTTCTATCACCAACAATAATTATATACACAACTGTGTAAAAGTCTGAGGCCACTAATCTAATAGTTTAAAAGCCTTCATCTGATTAATAAGTTTATTTTCACCACCAGATCTGATTAGAACAGATGTAAATAATCCTACATACAATACAAAGTATCATGAATATGTTATTGTGAGAGAAGTAGATCAGATCTTGATCCAGTTTGAAGAACAAAGTTAGGTTCCAGATTTCTCCTGGACGCCCCAGACATTGTATGAATGTGTTCAGTTCCTTCAGCAGCAAATCTTGATTTATCTTAATGAAGTACTGAGCAGTCAAAGCAGGTATTAGATGAGAAGTGATAATAATACTGGGTTGTTTATACAAAGAGAAGCTTGGAAAGAGTTAAATAAACACACTGACGTATGAAAAACACTAATTACTCTATTAATACTGATTAATATTTAATAATAAAGTGGAAAAGATCTACTTACTCTATTAGTACTGATTAATATTTAATAATAAAGTGTTTTATTGAGCAAATAAGATGTTACAACATACTCGGGAAAACTCAGGAGATCTTTCTTCTGCCTATAAAAATAAACAGTTTCCTAAATTTTTATATGTCGGCTCAATAGAGGCGCAAAAACGGCTTTTATTTTAATCCTGCTGATAATTACACAGTTTTAAAGTACTTGTAATTTAATTACTAATCAGTAATCAGTTTGAGGGCGGGCATGGGGGGCGTGATTTGACAGTTTGAGAGTGGGCATGTTGGGAGATTTTGACAGTTTAGGGGTGGGCATGTTGGGTGGTCTTGACAGTTTGGGGGTGGGCATGTTGGGTGGTTTTGCCAGTTTGGGGGTGGGCATGGGGGGGTGGTTTGACAGTTTGGGGGTGGGCATGGGGGGGTGGTTTGACAGTTTGGGGGTGGGCATGGGGGGGTGATTTGACAGTTTGGGGTGGGCATGGGGGGGTGATTTGACAGTTTGGGGGTGGGCATGGGGGGGTGATTTGACAGTTTGAGGGTGGGCATGGGGGGGTGGTTTGACAGTTTGGGGGTGGGCATGGGGGGGTGGTTTGACAGTTTGGGGGCGAGCATGTTGGGAGGTTTTGACAGTTTGGGGGGGGCACGGGGGGTGTTTTTGACAGTTTAGGGGCAGGCATAGGGGGGTGATTTTGACAGTTTGGGGGTGGGCATGGGGGTTAGTTTTGACTTTTTGGGGGCGGGCATGATGGCATGGTTTTGACAGTTCTGGGGTGGGCATGATGGCATGGTTTTGACAGTTTGTGGGTGGGCAGGGGGGGTGGTTTGATAGTTTGTGGGTGGGCATGGGTTAGGCTGTTTCTCTTAGCGAATGCTATTGGCTGATGGCTCCTGGTGCTGTGGCTGACCGCACAGTATGAAAAGTTCTTCTCTAGAAAACAAACATGGCGGACGAGGACGATGGTCAGATATCTAAATTATGAGAATAATATAAAAGTCAAGCTTAACATTTTTTATAAGCATGCGTTCCCTGATTCCCGTTGCCCACTTGCCCGTTCCCCCTGCAACTTAAAACTGTGGTTAATCCGGCCGCCCATCACCAAAACACAGTCAAACCAGCCGCGGGTGAGATGTGTGTTCGCGGTTACTAAACACTTGTCGGTAAGAGACGTTGCACTGCAGACCTGAGAAAAAGCCTTTAAGTAAAATTCACATCTTTATAAAATAGCAGTTTCTAATAGAAAGTCCATAAAGACATCAGATATCAGTTCAGAGACTATAATACTATGTATATATAGATTATAAAGTGATATCAATATCAGTCCAGTGTTTAGTCAAGCAGTAGTTAGATTTAATATTAACCATAAACTGTTTACATTTTTTGTTGCCAATGGTTACTGCAACAAGTACTGTTTTTAAAAGTCTCTCAGAATGTTCCAGAGTGGCTGGGCATGACTAGATTGAAATATGGCAATGTAATATTCTCTGTATATTGACTGCAGGACTTATCTAATCTAATCTAAATCTAATCTAATCTAATCGAATTGACTATTAATGCTGCACTGTTTTGTAATTGAGAGTGATATTATTGTATTGTCCTGAAAGAACAGTTAGAAAGTAGAGCTTTATTGTGTTGTGATTTTTTTATATACTAAAAGAAACTGTGGCCCCTAAATAATAACTCTTTCCAAGGTTGCCAGGTCTGGTGTTTTCATAGCTGTGTTGAAGAAGTTTTGACCCAAAGTAAAACCTGAACTCACGGGTGGGTGTTGCACATGCTGAGCATGCACAGCACACAAGTCTGTGCAAACTCTACAATGTTAAACTTGACTGGAATGAGACCTTAGGCGCATTTTTATGACAATCCTGTTTAAATCCTGTCTAGAACCTTTCAGTGGAGACGTCCTCTCAGACACTTTGTGAGAAAGAGACGTGTGTGTGTGTTATCATGCAAAATTACTAGTAAATACTCCAAAATGAGTTACTTAAGTAACTTATTACACCTAATAATCAGAGAAAACAAGCATCAAATATACATATAACTCCACCAGACCAGTTATATTCAGCTATAAAATAAAGAAGCTGACGAATGTATTACTATAGTCAATATTAAACTATTTAAAGAAGGAGGCCAACAGTTTTCAGCTCACTGTGATGAAGGTACAGCACTCATATACACAAGCCTCACTCTTAAACAAGTACAGGTTTAGTTAAAAGTCTCATGACACCCTTTTATTTCATAACTGAAAGGGAAAATGACGTACCCCAGCAAGTAGGCCAGGGGTATTTAATTAGAGTTCAGTGAGGTCCAGTCAGAGGAGATTTTCTTAGGCCAAGGTCCGGACCATCATCATCTCTAGCGTGTGTTCTGATTCAGTGGTGTATCCTGTTTACTGAAGTAGTCTAGTATCAGCATCTCATACCATCAGCTACTGAAACACCAACACACCACACATACCGTTCAGTATATTTCAGTATATTTACTGTTTAAATACTGAACTGAGTTAATTATGTATAAACTAATAATAAATGGTTTTGAATAAAAGTTCATCTTAAAGTGTTTATTTATAGAGAAAGTAAATAAAGGTGGTTCTTCTTGTTAACTCAGCTTCTCAGATGAACATGTTGGTTGTACAGAGTGATGTTCTCCAGAACTAGACGAGCAGGTCCATTCCAGAACCGTTCCTGTTATACACTCAGTTCTCTCTGTTCACTTTTCTGTTTTTAGAGCTCCTTATTCTTTCTGACTCGCTTTAGTCTCTGACTGCTGCTCCTCACTTCATACCTCGCCTCTGTTCACGCCCCAATCTGCTCAGATCTGATTGGCTGAGGAGCCTTCTGTGATCTTACAGCGCACGTGATTGCCACGAGTTCACTGCGCTGTAAAGCCTGTATACCGTAAAGACTAGAAAAGCTCCACTTCTTAAAATAAACACAGTCAGAATTAAATCATTCTTAGTAGTTTATCAGTTTGGGTCCACATTGGACAACATCTGGGTCCGGACCGTGGTCCTACTATTAGTGACCCCTGTTCATGGCCGTCATCTTGAAAGCCAACATATTGGATCAAGCGCAAGCTTTTCGAATGGGAAGGTGGTCGTGTAGCAGATCAAAGAAGACCAGACTTGATCAGAAATTGATTGATGTAATCAGATTAGTAATATCTCTTGTGGTTCAAATGTTATCAACACAGAAAGTTGCAACAACAACCACATTGAACAATGTTCAGTGATGTTCATGTTGTTTCTAGATGATGGCCAATGTTTGGGACATAGCCTAGAAGAAAAACCTGTTACGTGCTGGGGTATTCAGATACATCATCTTCTCTTTCCTTTCTGAAATAAAAGAGTGTCCTGAGACTTGGACCCACCCTGTACACATAGGCTATTACCTTTGACCCCTCAGATGGCACCTTAAAAACCAGCATTCTTCTGTGACGGATATCACACTAAAACCACTGACCAAAACCAGCTGTACGGGTTCAGCCTGAACCGTAAGTGGCCATAACAGCATTCAGAAACACTGCATAGGTCTCACCATTACCATCAGTCACTAGAAGATCCAACTACCCACCTGCTCATATGTGTATTTACTTTTATTTGTTTATTAATGTTCTGGCATTGAATTTTATTCTAATCCATACAGACTGTATTTATGAGTAAAACCAAATGTAAACAAAACAATTGTGTTGAGCGTAAACCTGAAGAGGGACGTGGCTGAAGTTAGCTTATGTAAATTCCGCCTTTCCACCTTAAATGCTGCAGCAGTTAGAGGCGCCGGAATGTAACAGGTGGGCTAGTGCACTATTATAGACCCCTGTGGTGCGGCCCAAGCTTTTGTCTTTAATGGTATTTTTTTCCCAACATTACTTTTACTTTTATACTTTAAGTAGTTCTGAAAGCAGTACTTTTACACTTTTACTGGAGTAAAAAGCTTCAGTTGATACTTTAACTTCTACAGAAATATACAGTATTTTTTTTTAAATAATTTATTTTATTGGAAATACGGAAACATACAGAGTACAATGCGTGTTCATTAGTCAATATTTCCATTTTCAATCTTTTTCAACTCCCCACTTCCCTGATGCATAATGTATGCATACCCACCCCTGAGGTAAAAAAAAAATTAAAATTAACAATAATAAAAAAAATAAAAATAAAATAAAATACAAAAAAAAACAAACAAAAAAAAAAAAAAAAAATATATATATATATTTATATTTATATATATATATATATATATATATATATATATATATATATATATATATATATATATATAAATACATAAAAAACAACAACAAAAACACTACACACCCGCCCATCCATCCATCCCCTAGACATAAACCACAGTTATTTCAACGAGAGGAAACCAATATCTGAGTTCAGTTCCATTACACATGTGCACACGCACATACATACACAAACACATTTATAAAATAATACAAAATATTACTATAAAAGGCAGTACATTTCAGATTGTGTCTTATACCAGTAATACCAATGTTACAATTGAATTTGAACTAATAAGAGTAAGGGGCTCAATGACAGAACTCTTTTAAGTATAGATTTAAGTTTACCTATATACATCAGACCAGGCTCCCAAATGGAAATGAAATTGTGCTTAGAAGAAATATACAGTATTTTTAAACCCTAGTATCTATACTTCTACCTGAGCATCTATACTTCTACCTGAGTATCTATACTTCTACCTGAGCATCTATACTTCTACCTGAGTATCTATACTTCTACCTGAGCATCTATACTTCTACCTGAGCATCTATACTTCTACCTGAGTATCTATACTTCTACCTGAGCATCTATACTTCTACCTGAGTATCTATACTTCTACCTGAGTAATGAATGTGAATACTTTTGACACCTTTGCATTAAATGTACACAAAAAAATAACAATACCAGTCCACAAAGCATTATAACAGTGTAGCTGCTGAACTTCCACAGATGTGCTTTTATAATGAAGTGACTGCGTCCTGCTGAACACTATTTGGCAACGGAGTACGCAGATCATTTTTCAGTCTCCACACCAGCAAAACAGTGTCCCAGAGCAAGATTTTATGATTTCAAGCCTCTCTTTTTTTCTTGGTGGATAAGCCCCTCCTTTTTGCTGATGGTCAGAATGGCCCCCCAATACAAAACCTACAGATTAAATGTCCACATATATTCAAATACCTTTAGTAGATGCGGCAAATCAGAGTCTGAATATTAGATTAAGATTTCTGTAGTTGTACTGTTGGTGAATGTACAGAATAACATACAGTATGAAAAATAAAGATAATGTGAAAACCATTAGATAAAAACTAAATTGTCCAGAACGGTGGTGTAGACAGCAATAAACGTCTGGGTAAATATTTTTCTCAAGCGCGTCCCACAATGTCATGACATCAGGCCATAGCCAGTAGCTAACAGCAGGACAGCTATAAAGTCCTCTATGACTAGTATTATACTTAGTAACTTACAGTGAATGTAGCAGTTAACATAAATAAAGAAGTGCGTACCCAAAAAGGTTACGTAAACCGATAGACCAGAGGTCAGTAATGGGCGGACCACGGTCCGGAGTGAGTCGGACTATAAAGGGATTCAGAGTATAAAGCGAGTTGGACCATAAAGCGAGTCGGACTATAAAGCGATTCAGAGTATAAAGCGAGTTGGACCATAAAGCGAGTCGGACTATAAAGGGATTCAGAGTATAAAGCGAGTTGGACCATAAAGCGAGTCGGACTATAAAGCGATTCAGAGTATAAAGCGAGTTGGACCATAAAGCGAGTCGGACTATAAAGGGATTCAGAGTATAAAGCGAGTTGGACCATAAAGCGAGTCGGACTATAAAGCGATTCAGAGTATAAAGCGAGTTGGACCATAAAGCGAGTCGGACTATAAAGGGATTCAGAGTATAAAGCGAGTCGGACCATAAAGCGAGTCGGACTATAAAGCTAGTCGGACTACAAAGTGATTCAGAGTATAAAGCGAGTCGGACTATAAAGCGAGTCGGACTATAAAGCGATTCAGAGTATAAAGCGAGTTGGACTATAAAGCGATTCAGAGTATAAAGCAAGTCGGACTATAAAGCGAGTCGGACTATAAAGCGATTCAGAGTATAAAGAGATTCAGAGTATAAAGCGATTCAGAGTATAAAGCGATTCAGAGTATAAAGCGAGTCGGACTATAAAGCGAGTCGGACTATAAAGCGATTCAGAGTATAAAGAGATTCAGAGTATAAAGCGAATCGGACTATAAAGCGTGTCAGAGTATAAAGCGAGTCGGACTATAAAGCGATTCAGAGTATAAAGCGAGTCGGACTATAAAGCACTTCAGAGTATAAAGCGAGTCAGACTATAAAGCGAGCCAGAGTATAAAGCTATTCGGACTATAAAGAGATTCAGAGTATAAAGCGAGTCAGACTATAAAGAGATTCAGAGTATAAAGCGAGTCAGACTATAAAGAGATTCAGAGTATAAAGCGAGTCAGACTATAAAGCGAGCCAGAGTATAAAGCTATTCGGACTATAAAGAGATTCAGAGTATAAAGCGAGTCAGACTATAAAGAGATTCAGAGTATAAAGTGAGTCAGACTATAAAGAGATTCAGAGTATAAGGCGAGTCAGACTATAAAGCGAGTCAGAATATAAAGCCAGTTAGACTATAAAGAGATTCAGAGTATAAAGCTTGTCGGACTATAAAGAGATTCAGAGTATAAAGCGAGTCAGACTATAAAGAGATTCAGAGTATAAGGCGAGTCAGACTATAAAGAGATTCAGAGTATAAGGCGAGTCAGACTATAAAGCGAGTCAGAATATAAAGCTAGTCGGACTATAAAGAGATTCAGAGTATAAGGCGAGTCGGTGTATAAAGCGAGTCAGACTATAAAGAGATTCAGAGTATAAGGCGAGTCAGACTATAAAGCGAGTCAGAATATAAAGCTAGTTAGACTATAAAGAGATTCAGAGTATAAGGCGAGTCGGTGTATAAAGCAAGTCGGACTACAAAGAGATTCAGAGTATAAGGCGAGTCGGTGTATAAAGCAAGTCGGACTACAAAGCGAGTCGGTGTATAAAGCGAGTCGGACTACAAAGCGAGTCAGAGTATAAAGCTAGTCGGACTATAAAGAGATTCAGAGTATAAGGCGAGTCGGTGTATAAAGCAAGTCAGACTACAAAGCGAGTCGGTGTATAAAGCGAGTCGGACTACAAAGCGAGTCAGAGTATAAAGCGAATCGGACTACAAAGCGAGTCAGAGTATAAAGCGAGTCAGACTCTAAAGCGAGTCAGAGTATAAAGCGAGTCGGTGTATAAAGCGAGTCAGAGTTTAAAGCGAGTCAGACTCTAAAGCGAGTCAGAGTATAAAGCGAGTCAGAGTATAAAGCGAGTCGGTGTATAAAGCGAGTCAGAGTTTAAAGCGAGTCAGACTCTAAAGCGAGTCAGAGTATAAAGCGAGTCGGTGTATAAAGCGAGTCGGTGTATAAAGCGTGTATAAATGTATAAACTCCCCTGTTATAGACGTTACAATGGGTGTGCAAGGTGGACCATCACACCAATGAATGAACAGAACAGTGATGTGCTTTGAAGGTGGCCGATTGGGAGAGTGATACAGAAAGTCAAGCTTTGGGACGTCGAGCTTACATACAAATCTATCAAATGTCTCATCATATCAAATGCCAGAAGTCCACTCAGAGGACGAGCACTGAGACTATTGGAACAGTACCGCAGATATTTGTACAAAATAACAAACCCTTCTCCAATATTTTGAGGTCTTTCAAAAGAGGCTCCAGAAGAGTTTCATAGCCAGATCGTATTGTTTTTGGAATCAGAGAAGTCTTGATATCTTTCCATGAAAAGCATTTCCTTCTCTTTTGTGTCAAATCAGTCCCATAAAGGTTTGTCTTGAAATCACATCCACCAAAAGCACATTCATTGGTTTCATATCTTTTCAAGTGGAACGTACTGTGTTGAAAGTATGTTGTCTTTTGTATTAGAATTAAAGGAGGTATCTGGAGGGATCTGGAATCCACCAGAGTCATCGATCCCCTCTGGCATCAAAGGCTTGTGGAGCACCATTGTTATGCTGTTGAGAGTTCTCAGAAACTGCCATAGTGAAGGTATACAAGAATGAACTTCTCAAACATTGATTTGCAAGGTGTGGACCACTAAGGCAGGGCAAGGAGAGGGGAACTCTGAGAAACCTTGGGGCTGGAGTTCTGCATGGCTTTGGCTGCTGGGACTTGAAGCTAGGCAAGGGGTGCGAATATTGTCACAAGAAGGTGAGGGCAGAGGTGTGGTTTTATATAGAGCATGTAATCATGGTGAGGAGCATGGTCCATCTCCCAAACTTCTCAAGTTATTTCATAACTTCTCAAGGAGGAAACCTTGAGAGCGACCAGACTCAACAGAAGGAACGCTCTGGTCGATTGACTACAGTGATTATAGAGAAAAGCTCCATCAGAGAAGCTTTGAGAAACACCTCAGTGTTCGTATGGTAGGAGAAGAAAGGACTGATGAGTCTGTAAAAGCAGGAGAAGATGATATCTGTGATTGAGTAGGCACACAGAATCTTTGGAGATGTTAGCAGTATGCAGGCAAGTTTTCCACAAGGCATTGAGTTTCTCTCTCAGGAGGCCTCCCAGGTGCTCGTCCAGTCTCTTGTCATTTTAAGGCTCGACTACTGCAACTCTCTCCTGGCTGGTCTTCCTCTGCAGACCATCAGAACCTTCAGCTGATCCAAAATGCAGCAGCACGGCTCGTCTTCATGTCTTATTAAACATTAAACAGTATTAATAGAGTAAGTAGTACTTTTACACTTTATTATTAAATATTAATCAGTATTAATAGAGTAAGTAGAGCTTTTACACTTTATTATTAAATATTAAACAGTATTCATAGAGTAAGTAGAGCTTTTACACTTTATTATTAAATATTAATCAGTATTAATAGAGTAAGTAGAGCTTTTACACTTTATTATTAAATATTAAACAGTATTCATAGAGTAAGTAGAGCTTTTACACTTTATTATTAAATATTAATCAGTATTAATAGAGTAAGTAGAGCTTTTACACTTTATTATTAAATATTAAACAGTATTAATGAAGTAAGTAGTGCTTTTACACTTTATTATTAAATATTAAACAGTATTAATAGAGTAAGTAGTGCTTTTACACTTTATTATTAAATATTAATCAGTATTAATAGAGTAAGTAGTGCTTTTACACTTTATTATTAAATATTAATCAGTATTAATAGAGTAAGTAGTACTTTTACACTTTATTATTAAATATTAATCAGTATTAATAGAGTAAGTAGTACTTTTACACTTTATTATTAAATATTAATCAGTATTAATAGGGTAAGTAGTGCTTTTACACTTTATTATTAAATATTAATCAGTATTAATAGGGTAAGTAGTGCTTTTACACTTTATTATTAAATATTAATCAGTATTAATAGAGTAAGTAGTGCTTTTTTCTTTACGTCAGTGTGTTTATTTAACCCTTTCCCAGCTTCTCCTTCTATAAACAACCCAGTATTATTTACAGTTGTCAGAAACAAAGAACTTGGCGTGATGAATTTTCATGCAGGGCAACAAAATTAGTAACACAGTGACCAGTAAAACACTGAAACTAGTCAAGGAGAAACTTGTTCGGGAGCTAAAGGGTTAAGATGACGCAAGATTGATTGTAGATTGTAAACAAATGACATATTAACTGCTTGTTTTGGAACTGAATACACCTTTAACTGTGTTTCTCTAGTAGGCTTGACTGTGTTGTCGTAATCAGAGTGCTGGTCCAGCACCAGAAGCGGGGGGCGGGATGCAGTTGCAGGGGTTTGGGGTGTCGGATTGGGGGTAGTCAGTGTTTAAATCACTCTACAACTACAGAGACATTGTGGGGTCTGACCAGATCGTGGCTTAATGCCTGAAGCTTGACCTCATACTGGTGATTAATAAATCATACTAGTGGACAGCAGCGAGGGAGAAGATCTCTGGACCTCCATGTGGACTGCTGGACTGACTGAGATCTTTATTTGTGCTGAATCTGAAGGTACAATGTTTAAAAGAGGGCTTTTCTTCTTATTGTTTTTATGGTTGCAACAGGTTTAATCAATTACGTTATTAGTTAATCGCTGAATTCTACTTAGATTATCAGAATGTTCAGTCCATCACGGACTATAGGCCACGCCCACCACTCCGCAATGACAGCACAGACTTCCTTAACACACCCACTTCAGCAGATTTGAGGACAACAACACCACCCCAATAACAAAGGCTACCCTCAGTCTGGACGATGAAGTCCTCTGTCTCGACCCAGCTGATGTCCAGAAGGCTCTAAGCAAGGTCAACCCTCGGAAAGCAGCAGCGTTGCTTGGACAACATTCCAGGGTATGTACTTAAGGAATGTGCTGAACACCTGGCGGACATCTATAACACCTGGTGCTCCTCAAGGATGCGTGTTGAGCCCTCTGTTGTTCACTTTGTTGACCCACGACTGCTGTGCCAAGTACAACTCAAACCACATCATCAGGTTTGCAGATGACACTACAGTAGTGGGCCTCATCAGTAACGGTGATGACTCCGCCTACAGAGAGGAGGTGAACCAACTCATTGCCTGGTGCGACAGCAACAACCTGTCCCTGAATGTCAACAAGACAAAAGAAATGACTGTTGACTTCAGGAGGAAACACACAGTTCACACACCGCTCACAACCCAGGGCAAAACTGTGGAGTTTGTGAAAAGCACCAAGTTTCTGGGGGTGCACATCACAGACGACCTGACATGGACCACACACACCTCCTCCCTGGTCAAGAAAGCACAACAGCGCCTTCACTTCCTACGAAGGATGAGAAGAGCTAACCTTCCACCTCATCTCCTCACTACGTTCTACAGAGGAACAATAGAGAGTATCCTGACCAGCAGCCTCTCGGTCTGGTACAGCAGCTGCACCATCGCCGAACAGAAATCACTCCAGAGAGTGGTGAGGACAGCAGAGCGCATCACCAGGTCCTCACCTCCACCTGTACATGATCTGTACCCATCACGGTGCCACAGCAGAGCCACTAAGATGGTTAGAGACCCCCCCACCCAGCCAACGGACCGTTCAGACTGCTGCCCTCTGGAAAACGCTACCGCAGCATGCGGTACAGGACTTCCAGACTGAGCAGAAGTTTCTTTCCACAAGACATCAGACTGCTCAACACTTCCTGATGAGCAGACTCATCAGATCTGTTACTCCTGAACATAGACCTACTTCATACTCAGGTGGTCCTCCACTTACTGCTGCTAATTTTGTGCAATAGACTGATTGTTTCTTTCTAAACCTAAAACTCTTACACCTTAAAATGTTTACATTTACAGTCTTATGTTTACATTGTTAGTGTGCAATAATTTGTCAGAACTGTGTAATATATATATATATATATATATATATATATATATATATATATATATATATATATATATATATATATATATATATATATTCTCTTTAAGTGCAAAAACGTCTGCAAAAACACTTTTTTTGAAGTATATCTATCTATTTAGAGTATATCTCACTATTTATCACACACACTCTTTCTATATTTCCCACTGCGCTGTCATGTTGTTATTTATTTGTCATGTTGTTATTTATTTGTCATGTTATTATTTATTTGTCATGTTACTTGTATGTCTTGTATTTTTATATATCTGCACATTGGAGTTTGGAGAAACGCAATCTCGTTCAGCTAGGCACTCAGTTGTAACGTCTGAATTACAATTAAGTTCACTTTGAACTTTTGTACTTTGTAGTCGAATAAAACACGTGACTTCTCTCTGTTACAGCTCATCCAGCTCAGTCCACACAGTTTGACTACAACATAGTCCTTAAAAAAGGTTTAGGTTTAGATGTGAATGTGTTGAGAGACAAGTGTAAACAGTGAAGTTGGAGCCCATGTACACAAATATTACTAAAACAAACATTTGAGTGTATTTAAATGTAAAAATGAGAATGTATATTTTTATAAGAGCTATAAAACCCCCAAACCTGTTTATCAGAACAAGATCTCAGCATCTACACTATCTTCTTCAGTCCTGTTAGAGAAGCAGCTCATGAAGCTCCTCATGAAGCTGCTGGTCAGAATGTTCAAAGTATGTAAACCTGCATCAGAGCAAATTAGCTCATTTCTAAAAGACCCTCGAAACATTCTTTAAACACAACCAGATGTTTAATTCTGCTCCAGAAATAATTCCATACCGACTATTCTATAGTTCTGATCTCTTCACACTTATTCACTAATATTAGAACTATTAATATAGTACAGATAAGACGGGCCTGGGTAGGGGTGTGTAGGTTTGCATAATCTGTCTGTCAGTATATTCTAAACTATAATTTCAAACAAGCTGTTAAACAGGTTTTACTGCAGATCTGCTACAGTCTAACCCACAACCTCTGAAGCTGCACCATAAAAAGTCCCAGAAGAAAAAGAAGCTGTGGGCCACTGAAATACTCTAAAGAGCCCAAAGCACGCAACCCAGAGTGACTTTAAAACCCATATCTGAATGAGTATTTTTATAATATATAGTTATATGTATAAACAGGTTAGTACTTACATTTCTTAAGTTCCTTCAGCAGCTCAGCCGATACACTGCTTAACTTCGGAGTCCTCTGAGCACCTCCCCCTGCACATTACACAGCCAAACAGAAGACACACACACCTTTTTTGCTATACTAACACAATAACCATGTAATAATGGATGGATCAAAAGATATGAAAAATAAAAACATGACTTAAATACATTGAAAAACATATAATTATATAAAAAACTGTATAATTATTTATATATATATATATATATATATATATATATATATATATATATATATATATATATATATATATATATATATATATAACATACTTTTTATTGGTCCAAACACTAGAAAATGTTCACAGAATATAAAGAGCAATTGTCATATATATATATATATATATATATATATATATATATATATATATATATATATATATATATATATATATATATATATGAAAAACAAAAAACTTCAAAATTGCAACTTTACAGGAGAGACCAAAAACTTATTTTACTTTCAATGTAAGTCAATGGAACCAGATTTTTTCCCAAGCTATTTTGGATCACTTCTATTGGTCCATTCATCATGAAATTTTCACACAATGTAATTGGGAATTGGCTTGTTTAATCGATGTGGAAAACTCAAAATCAACAAAAATGGAAATACGTTTTTCAGTGATGATATATATCACCAAAATGGTCAATATGTAGTGGCCAGAATTTATTTCATTCAAAAAAGAAAAGGAAACTTAAAAAACTTCAATCAGATTTGTTTTTTGCTCCACACTTCGGTTTACAGCTTTCATTCTGTTCAGAAAACTTCTGTCATATTCAGCTCATTTTGGCATGACTCCAAAATACCAAGTTTTTAATGAAAATACAACAAATAGTTTTACTTAATTGTAGAAAAAGAGGTTCACTAGTGACAGTTCCACAAAGACTTGTAGACTTACACAGTCTAACTGCTCACCGTGTGTCTAGAGCAGGATATATATAGTATGCTTCACCGATGTGTTAGCAATCGAAGAGCCGTTGCTAACGGACTGGACCTGAATTTACTGAACGGCATGCAGGGACGGCTACAGTGGACAGTGAGAACCGGTCACTTCAGGAGAAAGATGGACATCAGAATAGTTTTCCGTAGAGAGACGTTATTAAACAAGGCCTGGACATTAAAGTCAATACGAGAGACAGAGACACCTGGTCTCACAGCAGCAACGTGACCAGAGCTAGTTAGGAGGTGGCTATGCTAATCGCTAAGCAGTGACACTGAGGTGTTCAAACACTCCAGCAGCGGCACTGCTGTGTCTGATCAACTCACTCCAGCACAACACACACTAACACACCACCAATACCTCCACCTGTAGGTTCTCTGCAGTGAAAGGGGGCTTCAGTAAAGTGGACTGTGTATAAAGGGGGTATGTGACTTAAGAAATATTAGACTATTATATATATATATATGTTTTTATTATATATAGATTATATGACTAAACAGAGACTAACCAGAGACTAAAGAGAGACTAACCAGAGACTAATCAGAAACTGACCAGAGACTAACCAGAGACTAATCAGAGACTAACCAGAGACTAATCAGAGACTAAAGAGAGACTAACCAGAGACTAATCAGAGACTAATCAGAGACTAACCAGAGACTAACCAGAGACTAATCAGAGACTAACCAGAGACTAATCAGAAACTAACCAGAGACTAATCAGAGACTAATCAGAGAGTAATCAGAGACTAACCAGAGACTAATCAGAGACTAAAGAGAGACTAACCAGAGACTAATCAGAAACTGACCAGAGACTAACCAGAGACTAACCAGGGACTAAACACAGACTAAATAGAGACTAACCAGAGACTAAACAGAAACTGACCAGAGACGACCCAGAGACTAATCAGAAACTGACCAGAGACTAACCAGAAACTAAACAGAGACTAACCACAGGCTAATCAGAAACTGACCAGAGACTAACCAGAGACTAAGCAGAGACTAACCAGAGACTAATCAGATACTGACCAGAGACTAATCAGAAACTGACCAGAGACTAATCAGAGACTAATCAGAGTCTAATCAGAAACTGACCAGAGACTAACCAGAGACTAAACAGAGACTAACCAGAGACTAATCAGAAACTGACCAGAGACTAACCAGAGACTAATCAGAGACTAATCAGAGACTAACCAGAGACTAATCAGAGACTAAAGAGAGACTAACCAGAGACTAATCAGAGACTAATCAGAGACTAAAGAGAGACTAACCAGAGACTAACCAGAGACTAATCAGAAACTAACCAGAGACTAACCAGAGACTAATCAGAGACTAATCAAAGACTAACCAGAGACTAATCAGAGACTAAAGAGAGACTAACCAGAGACTAATCAGAAACTGACCAGAGACTAACCAGAGATTAAACAGAGACTAACCAGAGACTAACCAGAGACTAATCAGAAACTGACCAGAGACTAACCAGAGACTAATCAGAGACTAATCAGAGAATAACCAGAGACTAATCAGAGACTAATCAGAGACTAAAGAGAGACTAACCAGAGACTAATCAGAAACTGACCGGAGACTAACCAGAGACTAACCAGAGACTAATCAGAAACTGACCAGAGACTAACCAGAGACGACCCAGAGACTAAACAGACTAAACAGAGACTAACCAGAGACGACCCAGAGACTAAACAGACAAAACAGACACTAACCAGAGACTAATCAGGAACAAACCAGAGGCTAACCAGAGACTAACCAGAGACGACTCAGAGACTAAACAGATACTAACCAGAGAGTGAACAGAGACTAACCAGAAACTAACCAGAAACTAATCAGAGACTAATCAGAGACTAAACAGAAACTAACCAGAGACTAAACAGAGCCTAACCAATGACTAAAGAGAGACTAACCAGAGACTAACAACAGACTAATCAGAAACTGACTAGAGACTAACCAGAGACTAATCAGAGACTAATCAGAGACTAACCAGAGACTAACCTGAGACTAATCACAGACTAATCAGAGACTAAGCAGAGACTAATCAGAGACTAAACAGAGACTAACCAGAGACTAATCAGAGATTAACCAGAGACTAACCAGAGACTAATCAGAAACTAACCAGAGACTAACCAGAGAATAATCAGAGACTAACCAGAGACTAATCAGAGACTAATCAGAGACTAAGCAGAGACTAATCAGAGACTAAACAGAGACTAACCAGAGACTAATCAGAGATTAACCAGAGACTAACCAGAGACTAATCAGAGATTAACCAGAGACTAACCAGAGACTAATCAGAGACTAATCAGAGAATAACCAGAGACTAATCAGAGACTAATCAGAGACTAAAGAGAGACTAACCAGAGACTAATCAGAAACTGACTGGAGACTAACCAGAGACTAACCAGAGACTAATCAGAAACTGACCAGAGACTAACCAGAGACGACCCAGAGACTAAACAGACTAAACAGAGACTAACCAGAGACGACCCAGAGACTAAACAGACAAAACAGACACTAACCAGAGACTAACCAGAGACTAACCAGAGACGACCCAGAGACGACCCAGAGACTAAACAGACAAAACAGACACTAACCAGAGACTAACCAGAGACGACTCAGAGACTAAACAGATACTAACCAGAGAGTGAACAGAGACTAACCAGAGACGACTCAGAGACTAAACATAAACTAATCAGAGACTAAGCAGAGACTAAACAGAAACTAACCAGAGACTAAACAGAGCCTAACCAATGACTAAAGAGAGACTAACCAGAGACTAACAACAGACTAATCAGAAACTGACTAGAGACTAACCAGAGACTAATCAGAGACTAATCAGAGACTAACCAGAGACTAACCTGAGACTAATCACAGACTAATCAGAGACTAAGCAGAGACTAATCAGAGACTAAACAGAGACTAACCAGAGACTAATCAGAGATTAACCAGAGACTAACCAGAGAATAATCAGAGACTAACCAGAGACTAATCAGAGACTAATCAGAGACTAAGCAGAGACTAATCAGAGACTAAACAGAGACTAACCAGAGACTAATCAGAGATTAACCAGAGACTAACCAGAGACTAATCAGAGATTAATCAGAGACTAACCAGAGAATAATCAGAGACTAACCAGAGACTAAACAGAGACTAAACAGAGACTAACTAGAGACTAATCAGAGCAGACAGGACTGACACTATGCTGTGTATTTGGTGAAAGTGATTTCTTTTTTAAAAACCTTAAAAGTTCACCACCAATAAATAAACACCAAACTAAACACTCAGCAATAACAGCTTCTGTTCTGTTTCACCAGATCCATCAGCATGTTCTACTCCTTACTCTCAGAACACAGTCTGGAGATGTTCCCTCTCCATTCTATAGCTGCTGTAGCAACTTACACCATCACCGCCACCTACTGGTGAAGCTCAGTTGCTGTAATTTCCAGCTGTGGAAAGTGTTGTGTTATAAAAAAATATGATAGATGCATTGTTTTTCTACCACCTCCTTACATCAACACTCACTGACCACTGTATCAGCTCCACTGACCATACAGGACCTACACTCACTGACCACTGTATCAGCTCCACTGACCATACAGGACCTCCACTCACTTTCCACTGTATCAGCTCCACTGACCATACAGGACCTCCACTCACTGTCCACTCCATCAGCTCCACTGACCATACAGGACCTACACTCACTGTCCACTGTATCAGCTCCACTGACCATACAGGACCTCCACTCACTGACCACTGTATCAGCTCCACTGACCATACAGGACCTCCACTCACTGTCCACTGTATCAGCTCCACTGACCATACAGGACCTACACTCACTGTCCACTGTATCAGCTCCACTGACCATACAGGAGCTCCACTTACAGACTGTAGTTCATCTGCTTCTCTGTATACTTTATTACTCTGTTCTTTAATGATCAGGACCCCCACAGGACCACCACAGAGCAGATACTATTAGGGAGGTGGCTCATTCTCAGCACTGCAGCGACACTGACATGGTGGTGTGTTAGTATGTGTTGTGCTGATGTGAGTGGATCAGACACAACAGTATACCTTTTCTCAGGTTTTCAGTTTTTTCTGAGCGAGACAAGCAGACATAGACGTAGACAAACAGACGGACCCCTCGTACCAGAGGATTAAGCTTGGCATTAAGCAAAACCCCTTAATTCAGACCCTGCCAACAGGTTTCAGAACAGTTTCTGCTCCCATCATTAAACAAATAAAAACATAGGCACAAAATAAATAAATAAATAAATAAAATATACCCCCCCCCCCCGCATTACACAGACATGCCACATCATACAACATGTGAGAAGGTTTTTGTCTCTACTACTATGTTATTACTATTGTTTCCATGGTGAATTCTTTTAGATGCTTTGGGGTCTTTAAATGAACCTACATGAAGAGAACAAAGGGGCAGCAGCAAATCATCCAAACCTTCCAGGAGAGAATTCAAGGAACGTCCAGGGAAGTAGTCTGTCTAGGCTGGGCTAAGGTCAGCCAGAGATCATTACTGAGTTCAGAGAGCAACAGTGACCGGCCACGTGGAACAGCAGCAAACAGAAAACAGAGCAAACCCAAACAGACTTCTTCTCACCTCACACTGGCAGAAGAAGCACCTCCAGCCTTCTGGGAATAATCATAAGGGTCTGGACTACACAGCATCTGGACAACATGCTATTACTGGAGGAACCATGAACTCTGTCCTGTATCAGAGAATCACTGTCCACTCATTTACATGATCTTCTTCTATTAGTTTCTAGGATGTTATTATATGCTTGGCCTTTTCTGTTTCTGTACACCACATGCCCATGAATCGGAAACATATCTGATCTAGGACCACATATGAAAGTGACACAATCTGTTTCACAATAAGACAAAAAATCTGATTTGAGTCGCTGATAATGTGAACGCAGCCTCTGTATCTCCAGAACTGGAGCCCAGGGGTGTTGAGGGCCTATTGGGCTACAGCCACAGGTCTTTTCTACCGAGGTTGTGAGGTCAGGGACTATTTTTAATAGCTTCCATCTTGTCCACTTGTGGTTAAATCAAACCCTTTCTCACTTGGTATCCTAGATAACGGGTTTCTGCCTGACACCATTGACATTTGGCCACATTGAGTGTCAAACTCGCACTGTCAATGCACTTAAGCACAGCATCAACATGCTAGAGATGATCATCCCAGGTACTGCAGAACATCACCACATCATCATGATATGCTGGGCAATAATTTTCACAACCTCTCAAAACGCGGTCCATTCACCGCTGAAAGATTGCTGGAGCTCCACGTAGTCCAAAATGCATGACTGTGAAGCGGAAAAGACCTAAGGGAGAGCAGAATGCTGTGTATTCAGCTGCCAGCGGAACCTGCCAGCACCCTTTACGAAGGTCAAGGGTTGTTATAAACTGAGCCCAAGCCTCTCCAGTAGTTCATCATTTCTGGGCATCGGGTAAGCATCAAACCTTGAAATTGCATTGATTTCAGAAAAACACGCAGGGATCCATCAGGCTTTGGAACAGTCACTATTGGGCTACACCATTCACTATCAGAGGGCTCAATGACACCTAAACCCAACATAGTGCAAATCTCTAGAGTAGGATCAAGCCGTGACACAGTCTCACTCTAGCTAGAGTATCTCAGTAATCTATCTTATAAGAGAACACTGCTACTTACACAGCTGATCCAGAGTCAGTGATACACAGCTGATACAGAGTCAGGGATACTTACACAGCTGATCCAGAGTCAGGGATACTTACACAGCTAATCCAGAGTCAGTGATACTTACACAGCTGATCCAGAGTCAGGGATACTTACACAGCTGATCCAGAGTCAGTGATACACAGCTGATACAGAGTCAGTGATACTTACACAGCTGATCCAGAGTCAGGGATACTTACACAGCTGATCCAGAGTCAGTGATACACAGCTGATACAGAGTCAGTGATACTTACACAGCTGATCCAGAGTCAGGGATACTTACACAGCTGATACAGAGTCAGGGATACTTACACAGCTGATCCAGAGTCAGGGATACTTACACAGCTGATCCAGAGTCAGTGATACTTACACAGCTGATCCAGAGTCAGTGATACTTACACAGCTGATCCAGAGTCAGGGATACTTACACAGCTGATACAAAGTCAGTGATACTTACACAGCTGATCCAGAGTCAGTGATACTTGCACAGCTGATATGGAGTCAGGGATACTTACACAGCTGATCCAGAGTCAGTGATACACAGCTGATACAGAGTCAGGGATACTTACACAGCTGATCCAGAGTCAGTGATACTTGCACAGCTGATACAGAGTCAGGGATACTTACACAGCTGATCCAGAGTCAGTGATACACAGCTGATACAGAGTCAGGGATACTTACACAGCTGATCCAGAGTCAGTGATACTACATAGAGATCTAGGATTTCAGACAGACCCATAATCTTATTGTTGAAATATTTGGTTCTGTATGTGTGGGATTATACACCTCATGACCTTAAAAAACCCAGAGATCTCAAGCAATAGTTGTGAAATGTTGATCTCTAAAATCAGACCACTTGTTCTCCATCTAGCACTTTGTACTAACCACACAGAGACTGCACGATAAGCACTTCTTCTTCAAAATCAAACCAGACTTCTCACTAAACCAGGGCTGAACCAGACTGCTCTCTAACCTCATAGCCCAAACAGTCTTGAACAAACAGCAGCTCAGAAGCTTTGAAGCATTTGTCTACTATTAAATTGTATTTATTTATATATGTTCATTTACTATATCGCTGGAATGTAACACTTCTATGGCTGCATATCTTTATTATTAAATGAAATTTCAAAGATTTGAGGCAACATTGGCAGCAGTCTGTCCATGAGCTGCAGTTAGAACAGATGAGCCACCCGGACAGGAGTCCAGGCCTCCTTTACTGATCTCTTGAACCTGCTGAAAGTCTTAAAATCAAAATTCTCCCTGAAAATGAACCTATTTTAACATGGAAAGGGTATTGAATAGCTGCTTCACCCGCAATCGGGTAGTCTCTTTGGTAGTTGTGACTAGACGCAGAACTGGTGTGCCTCAGGGTGGTGCTGTAGCAAATTGGTTCACCCAGTTGGTCCTTCATAACAGAGTTAATTTCGTTGACGAAATACTTTCGTCATAGTTTTCATCAACGAACCTTTTTGTCATGATGAAAATGAAACGATAACTAACTAAAATCTACAGAAAGGCTAAAAACTATGACGAAATTGATTGACACTTTAGTCAACAAATAAAAAGGAGACGAACATGTTTGGCAGGGACGACATCAGAACTGATTTAGTTTTGTGAAAGGCGGGGACAAGTTAGGAAAACATCCAATCATAACTAATTCGGCGTGTATGGAGAGGCGGGACAAGCCGAGTAGCCGTCAATCAAACGCACACGTACACAAATTTGGTCTAAACCCGGGAAGAGCATACGAGCCTGTGAACTGTCGCTACTCATGATGGAACTAAGTTATCTAGACAGCGTCAGCAGAGAGAAAGAGAGTTTAGAGAAAATCACCACCGCGCTGGACATCAGCCCCCCAGGACCACCATTAGCTAGCTTTACCACTGCTAATGCTAGCTTAGCCTTGCTTAATCGTAGTCCTGCACACTGCCCTCTACAGTTTAGAGCGTGTCCTGCTATAAACGCTGTATTAACTTAGTAAGGTGGTGTTAATGATCAGATTAGTTGGATCAGGTATGTGGGAAGCAGGTGAAACGCTATATGTGCAGAGCCAGAGTCGGGAAACTAGCTAGCTAACTCCAACCGTCTGCGTTTGATGATCATGTCCCAAATCTCTCCATACACACTAGAAAGTGCACGAAACAGATTATCTAGTTTTATTTACAATTTATTACAGTTTTTCATTCATTGATTTACTTTTATTTTTTGACCAATCTCCCTGACCAATCTCCCAGTTCCTGCTGCTGGCTAACAACCCCACAGGATGATGCTGCCACCACCATGCTTCACTGTAGAGATGGTATTGGCCAGGAGATGAGCGGTGCCTCCAGACATGACGCTTGTCATTCAGGCCAAAGAGTTCAATCCTTGTTTGCATCACACCAGAGAATTTGGTTTCTTATGATCTGGGAGTCCTTCAGGTGCCTTTTGGAAAAATTCAAGTGGGCTGTCTTGTGTCTTTTACTCAGGAGTGCTGCAGAAATGGATGTCCTTCTGGTAAGTTCTCCTCTCTCCACAAAGCAATACTGAAGCTCTGTCTAAGTGACCTGGGTTCTTTGTCACCTCCTCGACTAAGGCCTTTCTACCTCAATCACTCAGATTTACAGATGATGGAGGCCACTGAGCTCATTGGGACCTTCTATGCTGCAGAAATGTTTCTGTACCTTCCCAAGATCTGTACCTCCATACAATCCTGTCTCGGAGGTCTACAGACAGTTCCTTGGGCTTCAGGGCTTGGTTTGTGCTCTGACCAATACTGTCCACTAGGGGATCTTATGTAGACGATATGTGCTTTTCCAAATCATGTCCAATTAAGTGGATTTACCACAGGTGCAGTCCAATCAAATTGTGTAAACAATTGAAGGATGATCAGTGGAAACAGGAGCACCTAAGGAGTTCTAAGAGTCAAGGCAACGGCTGTGATACTTATATACATGTGATTTTTAATAACTTTGCAAAAAATTAAAACAAACTTTTTCACTTTGTCATACTTTCCGGATGCACTGTATGTAAACACTGTGTCACGCTACACAGTATCCTCTCTCTCTCTCTCTCTCTCTCTCTCACTCTCTCTCTCTCTCTCTCTCTGTCATCTTGGACAAACGAAGGAGAGGAACAGATCTACCTCGTTCTGTATCACTTCCTGAGGTGGGTGAATGTCGTCTGGCGAGTAGTGACATGAGGTCATTTGCCAGACGTCAATGATCACGACGGGCAGCTCCCTGAACATCACCCTCAATGCGCAGTCCAGCTGCCACGATAACCAATCACTGCCGTACACGTCCTTGTAGCCAGTGTTGGCAGACTTGATCACCACGAGGGTCCGAGGTGCCCTGCGGAGCAGATCCCGGACAGCACGGCGGATTCCAGCCAGCCTGCGTAGATACGTGGCCAGAGGAAAGGTGGTGAAGTGAGCCCAGATGGTGAAGACCACAACAGAGTGCCCACCACCAGCTAGAGCGTCCAGCTCGGAGGAGATGTAGTGTAAGTCAGCGCGGGGGGTCAGGGCTGTCCTCAGTGGGAGGCCGTGAGCTCTCCATATCAGCCGAATGTTGTTGCCCGTGTCCACCGCCTCGAACGGTCCAGACTTGTAGGAGGTGAACAGGTTCAGCTGCTTGAGCGCTACAAGGAGAGAGAAGATACAGAGATATGATGTCAGAGAGCTAGAACCACATCGACGGTGGAACATGTTCTTCATACACTGTCAGAAAAAAAGAGGTCCAGGTCAAATTTAATCCCAGTGGAACAAAAAAACATAACAAGGTTCAACTCGATCGTCTAATCTGCACCTTCCTAAATTGTTCTGGAAGTAGTTTAGTAGCATTGCTACATCAACACAACGTCTGCGTTTAGATCTCAGATTAAAACAACGCTATGCTGATGACTATAGGTCACTGAAGTTGGGCTTCATCCTGGAGTCGCGTTATGTCCATAGTTGGAACTCCGGGTCTAAGCTAGATTGCTCCATGGAGCAAATGAATGGGGTTTTCTAAAAATCACCTCTCTCGCCCCCCTGTGGTGAATGAAAACATTGGTATGGTATGCGCTGTTTAGGGTTTTCTCCTGAATATCACTGGATTCTCAGAATTAGGAGCTTGTTAAGGAGTCGCAATGCTAATAATGCTAATAATGCTAAATTATAGCTACATTAAACTGGCGTCACTGGGGTGCATGAGAGTGCTGCGGGCTGGTTGGTGGTCTTACGTGAACTGCATGAGGAAAATGTCTAATCACAGTCAACATTTAGACAGATAGATACAATCAATTGTATATGCATATAAACATACACATACCCATATGCCTAATTCCAAATATATATATATATATATATATATATATATATATATATATATATATATATATATATATATATATATATATATATATGAACATACATACATATACATACATATAAACAGATATACTCCCATGTTGGTACAAGTGTATATATACATACATACATATACGCACACATACCTACATGTATCTACTATAAATACTGTACAGAGAGTCAGCAGCAGTAGATCAGGTCACATGATCTGCCTAGGTGAGTTAGGCTAATATGGCCAGTGGACCGCATGTTTATAGACCAGATGTATATAATAAACAGCACAAGGAATAAATAAATAAACAACAGGATGTAACCTTTATAGGCGTCTTTATAGACCTAAACCACATAGTCCTTCAGTCCTTGAAGAGCCTAACTGCTCTGGGGACAGAAGATCTCCTCAGTCTGTGACAGTAACCTGCCGGTGAATAGGCATGTTTGTTTCATGACATGATTTATAGAGACTCTGTATAAAAAACCTCTGGGTTGTTATTTTTACAGCCTGAATTGAACATACTGCCAGAGTGACGAGGCTCAGGTCCACTTCTTATTTAGATCTTCCTGTTCCACCTTGTGCCTAGTTCACACTGCACGATTTAGAAGTCTAGAATGTAGGACTATGATCAGAACGATTAGATTTTAACCTGATGTTCCGGTCACTGTCTTTAATCTAGTATGAATCTGCTCTGTTGACAGACTGAAGTTGCTCCCTATTGGTCGACTACTTGTTGGAATTTTCTCGTTACCCCTTAAATGGTGCAGCAGTTACATTCTGGAGGCTGAGACCTAATAGTAATAATAACAACCGCTGCACTGTTTAAGGTGGAATGGGCAAATTCTAACAAGCAACAGGCCATTTATTATCTTTATGTGACCTGAAGATGAGGTTATCACCCACAACGGAGCCTTAATTCTCAAGTTCACGGCACAAAATCCACATTTTTGGTGACAGCCGAACTTCACGGAGAGGGAAACTGACACATCTTTAAAGCTGCTGATGTAAATCGCTGCTTCCAACTAATTAAAATAAACTGGTCAATCTAATCACACTCAAATAGGCATTTATACATATGTTATGCATCTGATTGGTCCTTTGGCAGATATGACGTCACCTACACTAAATTTAGTCGCACCCAACCCAAACCTAAGTGTTTTTCAATGCCGGTTCATACAAACAGGGCACAAACATAAAGAAAACTGTAGATCATATTTAAGAAAGAACTAACGGAGAATGAGTAGATCGACGCGCTTCCAGCTCGTGACAGCTGTTTGGAGAAGAGCTCCTTCCTGTGCTCAGGGATGTAACAATGCAGCTCCATAACCACATGGTTGGATAAGATTGGTGGGCGGATACTCCAATGGGCCCTGACCCCAATCCCACTGAACACAACTGGGATTGACTGGAATGTTGTTTGCTAGCCAGGCCTTCTCACCCAACATCAGCCACTTCACAAACGCTCTTTTGACAGAATGAGCACAAACACTTACAGACCATGTCTTTCCAGACCAGTGGGGGCTCACAAAGGGGCGGGGCATAAAAATAGAAGTACAGATATGAACAGAACTCCAACATATAATTACGTCAGTACAGCAAGTTTACAAGGGTCAGGAATAAGGCATCTTCTCTCTGCGACTCAATTCTTTAAAAATTGTGTGTTTATTAGAACAAATAAGAATAATAAAATTAAATGACACTTTGTTTGTATCATATTTAGTACAAATAAAAGTATTCAGAACACAATGTTTTAACCCTTTTATACTTTATAGATTATTTGAAATGTTAACTTAGAAAAGAACATTTTGGAATAGAAACCTCAAACACGAAGTGTAGGTCAATATAGCTTCACTTTCGCTGTCGCTCTGCAGTTATCTTCAATCAGACAATGTTTTTTTCAGTCTTCAGCTGTCCAGTCTGGGTGTCCACTGTATGTTAAGGTCAGGGTTATGTACTTCATTAAGCTAAATCAAGATTTTCTGCTGAAGGAACTGAACACATTCATACAATGTCTGGGGCGTCCAGGAGAAATCTGGAACCTAACTTTGTTCTTCAAACTGGATCAAGATCTGATCTACTTCTCTCACAATAACATATTCATGTTACTTTGTATTGTATGTCTGATTATTTACATCTGTTCTAATCAGATCTGCTCTTCTTACTGGTGATCAGACACTTATTGATCAGAAGACAGTAGTGATTTTGTTCACCTGGAAATTATGTACGAGCTGTGTATGTGTTTGTTTATGTGACGTACTTGGGGCGGTGTTGAGCAGGTACTCGTACCACTGTCTCAGCGTGGAGTCCCCCATCATCAGGACCTGATTGTCCTTCAAGCATGTTGCAATCTGGTTGGCTGTAGGGAAGGACTGGGTGTGGCACATCAGTGATGTCCACCTATTATGCAGATAGAAACCGGCTGGTGAGGGCGTGTCCAGTCCTGGAAGACACGTCCCGCTCGCACCTTCACACACATGCACAGGTTTAAACAGTGAGTTGAACAGTTTTTACAGCACTTCTGTTTACAGCACTACGGAGCTTCTCCTGCTGGTGTTAAACAGCTAACTGGTTCAACTGAGTCATTCAGATGGTTTGGTGTGAAATGTACTGTTCCAGAAAAATCCTGATTTGTTCACAGTGATGGTGAAGGTAGCCAGAGCTCCAGCCAGAGTGTTTACAGCCTTTAAAGGTGTAATTTGTAAGATTTTTTAGTTTAAAACCTTTCTAACTGTGAAAAAAACATATGTACACTTAAATCTGTGCCAAAATCTGTGAATTAGCCTGCCTGACTACAATTCCCATGATGCCTTGTCACAAGCCTAACAGTTTTACTTGATTAAACTTATCAAGTGATGTTTTTAACTTTGCAGTATGAAATGTGTGAATGTGTTCATAAAATAAAGTTCGTCCCCCCGTTATATCACTTTATATCACTGTGCAGAGTGGAATCAGTCCAACATATGAGGATGAGGAAGTAGTGCTGCTGCCCCTATGCTGTATTCTAACTTCTGGTCAGTCATTGCAATTAAATTGCTTCACCCACCACTAAGAGTTACCCGAGTTCTGTCATGCTTGTGCCTGCCTGCCTGCATTGTTGTGGAACACCACATGGAACAACATGGAACATCTCTCACTGGGGGCCAGTGGATCTTCTCTCAGACAGTGTTTTTGTGATGAGACTTACCAAAATCCAGGTTGTGATGAGACACACTCACGGTGATTTCATCTCCAGGTAGATTTTTGTTGGTGTAGTCTCTGCAGACAGAAGGTGGGCAGGGGGTGGGGGTGGAGATGGGGCTTCTGTATTAATATCATTTATTCAGACAAAATATTCACTACACGTTATTACAGTTTAACCGTACACACTGTGTGTACACCGATTTTATGGTCAGTCTGACGCTTACCAGACTCACTGGGACAGATATCAGAATAATCTGATGTGATCCATTGCCCTAAACTATCACACAAATGTGTACATAAAACACAATTTCAGTTTATGTTTCATTCTAAATGTTTGATGGCACTCAACTGCTGCACACAGCAATATATACAGTAGAGTATGTTTAATGAACAGTTGAGCTGTTTAACAAAGCTGAAAAAGCTGAAGTTAGCACTAATAAATGCTTGCAGAAGCACTAATGCACCAGGGAAGTACAAAAACCCCTATATCTGATAAACCAGCATGTGCACGAAAGCAATTCTGCACATGCACATGGCATCTCCAGTGAGCTACAGGTGCGTCAGTGTTGGTTCTAACAAAACTGAAAGGGGGCTAGAATAGAGCCCTGAGGAACACCGTATTGCATTTGTCTTGGTTCTGAAAACAAAGCAATTTATTGGATCTAAACCAGGCAAGAAAATCAACTGACTGACGGCTGCTCTGTCTATAGCTCAGCTGAAGTTTAGTGTTAAACTGAAATTGAAACCTGAATGATTCACACGGTACCCCTTTGTTGTTTTTTTGGAAACTGCTTACCACATATCTGTGGTTGAAACTAAACCCAATCGAGTTGTGTAAAATCACACACCTACATGGTACTGCATCTCAGCTGCTCCATTAGGTTTAGTTCTGTTCACCACCAATGAAGCCAGTTTGGAGTCTGAATTTAGTTTTGCTCTGGAACTATGAGGGAACTGACACACCCCACCGTGTTAACACCATATACTGTCCTGTTCTCAGCCACTCAACACAGAACTAACTGTTTTTGTGTTTCTTTGTTTAACTGAACTGCCCATCCTGGGCAGCCTGATACTAAATAACTGCCCATCCTGTGTGGTCTGATGCTGCTGCTTCATATGCCTTGACCAAGTGCCCCTATTTGCCTGCATTCTGGAGCGGTTTACCCATCATGGAGCTCCTGCTGTCTGGTGCTATGCCAGATACTGTCTTGGTAGGATCTGGTGGGTCCAACCTTCTTCAATGTTCAATAAACATCAATTAAATTCCAACCCCTATATCTGATAAACCAGCATGTGCACGAAAGCCATTTTGCACATGCACATGGCATATCCAGTGAGCTGCAGGTGCATCAGTGTTGGTTCTAACATAACTGAAAGGGGGCTAGAATAGAGCCCTGAGGAACACCGTATTGCATTTGTCTTGGTTCTGAAAACAAAGCAATTTATTGGATCTAAACCAGGCAAGAAAATCAACTGACTGACGGCTGCTCTGTCTATAGCTCAGCTGAAGTTTAGTGTTAAACTGAAATTGAAACCTGAATGATTCACACGGTACCCCTTTGTTGTTTTCTCGGAAACTGCTTACCACATATCTGTGGTTGAAACTAAAAGCAATCGCTGAGCTGTGTAAAATCACACACCTACATGGTACTGCATCTCATGTGCATCTAGGGCGCTACTTTAAACCTCATAAACACATGGTTTTACTTCTTCAAGAGTTTTATTGTCATATGCACAGCAGAAACAGACAGTTACACTGTACAGTGAAATTCTTACTTTGCTGTTCCTCCATTCACCAATAGATAAAAATAAGAATATATATAAGTTGAAGTAAATAAAATTAAAGTTCAAGTAACAAATGTAAATAATAATGTTTTTGTGTGAGTAGTGAATGTAAACAGTATACTGACCGTACAGTGAGTGTAAACAGTATTGTATGTAAACAGCAGTACAGTGAGTGTAAACAGTATTGTATGGGAACAGCAGTACAGTGAGTGTAAACAGTATTGTACGGAAACAGCAGTACAGTGAATGTAAACAGTATTGTATGTTAACAGCGGTACAGTGAGTGTTAACAGTATTGTATGTAAACAGCAGTACAGTGAATGTAATCAGTATTGTATGTAAACAGCAGTACAGTGAGTGTAAACAGTATTGTATGTAAACAGCAGTACAGTGAGTGTAAACAGTATTGTATGTAAACAGCAGTACAGTGAGTGTAAACAGTATTGTATGTAAACAGCAGTACAGTGAGTGTAAACAGTATTGTATGGGAACAGCAGTACAGTGAGTGTTAACAGTATTGTATGGGAACAGCAGTACAGTGAGTGTAAACAGTATTGTACAGAAACAGCAGTACAGTGAATGTAAACAGTATTGTATGTTAACAGCGGTACAGTGAGTGTTAACAGTATTGTATGTAAACAGCAGTACAGTGAATGTAATCAGTATTGTATGTAAACAGCAGTACAGTGAGTGTAAACAGTATTGTATGTAAACAGCAGTACAGTGAGTGTAAACAGTATTGTATGTAAACAGCAGTACAGTGAGTGTAATCAGTATTGTATGTAAACAGCAGTACAGTGAATGTAAACAGTATTGTATGTAAACAGCAGTACAGTGAGTGTAAACAGTATTGTATGTAAACAGCAGTACAGTGAGTGTAAACAGTATTGTATGTAAACAGCAGTACAGTGAATGTAAACAGTATTGTATGTAAACAGCAGTACAGTGAGTGTAAACAGTATTGTATGTAAACAGCAGTACAGTGAGTGTAAACAGTATTGTATGGGAACAGCAGTACAGTGAGTGTAAACAGTATTGTATGGGAACAGCAGTACAGTGAGTGTAAACAGTATTGTATGGGAACAGCAGTACAGTGAGTGTAAACAGTATTGTATGTAAACAGCAGTACAGTGAATGTAAACAGTATTGTACGGGAACAGCAGTACAGTGAATGTAAACAGTATTGTACGGGAACAGCAGTACAGTGAGTGTTAACAGTATTGTATGTAAACAGCAGTACAGTGAATGTAAACAGTATTGTATGTAAACAGCAGTACAGTGAGTGTAAACAGTATTGTATGTAAACAGCAGTACAGTGAGTGTAAACAGTATTGTATGGGAACAGCAGTACAGTGAGTGTAAACAGTATTGTATGGGAACAGCAGTACAGTGAGTGTAAACAGTATTGTATGGGAACAGCAGTACAGTGAGTGTAAACAGTATTGTATGTAAACAGCAGTACAGTGAATGTAAACAGTATTGTATGGGAACAGCAGTACAGTGAGTGTAAACAGTATTGTATGGGAACAGCAGTACAGTGAATGTAAACAGTATTGTACGGGAACAGCAGTACAGTGAGTGTTAACAGTATTGTATGGGAACAGCAGTACAGTGAGTGTAAACAGTATTGTATGGGAACAGCAGTACAGTGAATGTAAACAGTATTGTACGGGAACAGCAGTACAGTGAGTGTAAACAGTATTGTATGGGAACAGCAGTACAGTGAGTGTAAACAGTATTGTATGGGAACAGCAGTACAGTGAATGTAAACAGTATTGTATGGGAACAGCAGTACAGTGAATGTAAACAGTATTGTACGGGAACAGCAGTACAGTGAGTGTTAACAGTATTGTATGGGAACAGCAGTACAGTGAGTGTAAACAGTATTGTATGGGAACAGCAGTACAGTGAATGTAAACAGTATTGTACGGGAACAGCAGTACAGTGAGTGTTAACAGTATTGTATGGGAACAGCAGTACAGTGAGTGTAAACAGTATTGTATGTAAACAGCAGTACAGTGAGTGTAAACAGTATTCTGACAGTACAGTGAGTGTAAGGTGCAGTTTAAATCAGACCAGTTAAAACCAGTTCAGGTAGGAGAGGTTAGAGAGGTAGTGTGTGAGGTGTTCAGAAGCCTGATGGCCTGTGAGTAGAAACTGTTTGTCAGTCTTGTGGTCCTGAACTTCCCACTCCTCTAACGTCTGCCTGAGGGTAAAAGTGTGAAGAGTGTGTGCTGGGGGTGTGTACTGTTCCTGATTATGTTGTGGGCCCTCCTGGTGACCCTGTTTAAGGCAAGATTATTGTAATTAAAACTCATTTTCAGTGCAGATATTGTGATATTCTGTACACCTTCCACCATCATGTTTTGTGGACAATTTATGGCATATATTGCTTAATAAAACTCACACTGTGCTCCCAAAATCAACTAGAGGAAACATTAATAACCGTAGTCTTGATTAGGCTTTTCAGAATGTATTGCAACAAGCACTAAATGTTTATTCTGGATTATTTGTTTCTAAGCAATGTTTCTGGATTCAGGGAGACTACTAATACACTGCACATACAACACTAATGGATGGACTTCTGTTGGTGGTGTACTGTTTACACAGTACTACTCAGACCCATGCTTGTTTACTTCCTCTCTTTCTCCGCTGACTTATGCACCATGAAGCAGGTTGGTCATTTTTAAAAGAGTCTGTAAGACACTGAAACTTTCTGTCTGTGCTTATAAGCAGCATATACACTGAACAAGCAGATCATTAAAACCACCTCCTTGTATTTACACTCACTGTATGAGCTCCACTGACCATACAGGAGCTCCACTCACAGACTGTAGTTCATCTGATTCTCTGTATACTTTATTACTCTGTTCTTTAATGATCAGGACCCCCACAGGACCACCACAGAGCAGGTATGATTTGGGTGATGGATCATTCTATGCACTGCAGTGATTTGTCAGGCTGTGTTTTTGTGTTTTGGGGAAGTTGGCTTTGAAATCACGGCCGGGGTGGGATTGCATTGTTTTTTGTTTTTTTTAACTTGCCTACAAATCCTGGTTGTTACAGCATCATCTACCCCCGCCTTTTAGGACCCTCCATATTATGCCAGTACACACACACACACACACACACACACACACACACACCTACTGACACATTTACCTGTGTAACAGGGTGGACTCCAGTTCGGACAGCTGCGCTTGGTATCCTCCGGAGTTGTGTTCCACCCAGGCTGAGCAGGGCAGGCGGCTGGGGGTACGACACAGCCATAACTCCCCAGTAACTGGGTGTTTGTATTCACAGCAGCACTGAGATGCCTCCAGCAACCTCACGCTCCTCTGGGCATTACATACCACTGTTTCCTCGTAATCGTCCTCTCTGAACACACCCATGAAGAACACTTTGTCTGGATCTCGTTCTCTGTGCCGGAGTAGCACCTGCCGTCCCAGCAAAACATTTAAATCAACTCCATTACATTTAGTTCAGTTCAGTTCACCCCCAATGAAGCCAGTTTGGTGTCTGAATTTAGTTTTGTACTGGAACTACAATGGAACTGACAAACCCCACCGTGTTATTACCATATACTGGTCTGTTCTCAGCCACTCAGAACTAACTGTTTTTGTGTTTCTTTGTTTAACTGAACTGCCCAGTCTGTGTGGTCTGATACTAAATAACTGCCCATCCTGTGTGGTCTGATGCTGCTGCTTCCTATGCCTTGACCAAGTGCCCCTATTTGCCTGCATTCTGGACCAGTTTACCCATCATGGAGCTCCTGCTTTCTGGTGCTATGCCAGATACTGTCTTGGTAGGACTTGGTGGGTCCAGCCTTCTTCTCAATGTTTAATAAACCTTAATTAAATTCCACCCAAATGTAACCAATCAGACTAACGTTTGTTTTTTTAGATTTGCAGTACAGCTGGGGGGCCAATGTTGGTGACGAGTAATAGAAGCATCACTGCTAATTATCATAGCTTCCTTACAATCATAGCTCCAGTGCAAAAGTTACATTTAGACACCAAAGATTTGGGGTCCAAGATAACTATGTAGATTATATCTACCTTGTATCTACACTCACTGACCACTGTATCAGCTCCACTGACCATACAGGAGCTCCTCTTACAGACTGTAGTTCATCTGATTCTCTGTATACTTTATTACTCTGTTCTTTAATGATCAGGACCCCCACAGGACCACCACAGAGAGGGTACTATTTGGGTGGTGGATCATTCTCAGCAGTGACTCTGACACATTTATTATAGGGGACCAACATTAATGTAGAGAAGCTACTTTCAGGTCTGATCAGAGTTTGAGGTCATATTTATGCAGAAATGTAGAACTTTTAAGCACCACTGTATGTGGTAGGAGGACCTGATAAAGTGCATAAGTAGTGTAGATACAAGTAGGTGTACCTAATAAAATGTCTGTGAAGTGCTCTGAACAGCTGATGGACCAAGCGTTGGCCTACACACCTCTACAGCCTCGCTGGAGTGTATCAGCCGTACTGAGACTTTGGCTAGTCCCTCCCAGAGCAGCTTGAAGGTTGCAGTGTAAGTGCCGTTGTTGTGGTCCACCACCTCCCCGTACACACTGGCTTTGAGTTCCTCGTTAAACAGCTTGGCCTGGAAGAAATCTCCACCGTACGGTTTCGGGTTCTGTAAACCGTCTCTTGCTGTTATGACCACCGAGATCACGTCCCCAACGCTGTAGCTTTTACGAGGGTTCTGCAAAGTGTACGAGCTTGTGTAAGGACTCGTCGCCTGATTGGCTACAGTCACGGAGGAGGGCGGGGCCGGCCACTTCAGCACCTTTTCTATGAGTCGGAGCTCATCAGGTGAGATGAAGGTGACGTTGGTGGGAGAGAAGTCAACGTAAGAGGATAAGTTTGCAAACCATCTGACCTTCATCCTCTCCGGTTTAATGCCTAAATCAACAGGCAGCCTTTTCTGCAAAATAAGGAGTAACAGTGAATTAGACAGCACTACAAACAGGCCGAACAATACATGTACACTAGCAGTCATTGAGAACCCCCTAAATAAGCCCTAAATAATGGGCTTAGGACCAACGCAAAGTTCTGTACAGGGACAGTGGGACTGGTTTAATTTGTTTAGATACAAGTTACAGTACTGAGTAAGAGTTTTATTCACTTGGGGACATTATTATATTTTAAAAGCTGTTTTTTTTCCAGACAGGAAGCTTTTATTTACTCCACAAAACACTTTATTATATAAATATTATACAATATTAATAGAGTAAGTAGTGCTTTTACACTTTATTATTAAATATTAATCAGTATTGATAGAGTAAGTAGAGCTTTTACACTTTATTATTAAATATTAATCAGTATTAATAGAGTAAGTAGTGCTTTTACACTTTATTATTAAATGTTAAACAGTATTAATAGAGTAAGTAGTGCCTTTACACTCTATTATTAAATATTAATCAGTATTAATAGAGTAAGTAGTGCTTTTACACTTTATTATTAAATGTTAAACAGTATTAATAGAGTAAGTAGTGCTTTTACACTTTATTATTAAATGTTAAACAGTATTAATAGAGTAAGTAGTGCTTTTACACTTTATTATTAAATATTAAACAGTATTAATAGAGTAAGTAGTGCCTTTACACTCTATTATTAAATATTAAATAGCATTAATAGAGTAAGTAGTGCTTTTACACTTTATTATTAAATATTAATCAGTATTAATAGAATAAGTAGAACTTTTACATACGTCAGTGTGTTTATTTAACTCTTTCCAAGCTTCTCCTAAACAACCCAGTATTATTTACAGTTCTCATCTAATACCTGCTTTGACTGTTCAGTACTGCTTGTAGTACTGGGGTACTGTACAGGACCTGTAAACTCTGTAGTGGTCCTTATACCTTATATGAGGTCAATAATATTTTCATGAGGTTAAATGTTCTGTAATATTCTATAAAGGCGTGGGAACCGGGGGGGGGTGGCGGAGACGTGCCCCACCTATTATTAGAAACAGGTAGATTTGTCCCACCCAAAAATTAAACCACAGAAAAAGCGGAAACTGTTTAAAAACACTTTATTTTAAAAGCGCGCTTTGACAGCCTTCGCAATTCACGCGCTGTGTTTGTTGTTAGTAACGGACTCTGGTTGTTAGGTGGTCTTTCACTGTGTTAAAGTGAAAGGCCGCTCCCTTTTTTCTTTCTTTTATTTTAAGCACGGCTACACGTTTACTTGGTGTCATGTCCAAGTTTTTTGCAATAAATGCCAAGTACTCGTTGGAATTCATCTAGAGTTGCGATGTTTTTGGGTATTACCCTAGAATGGGTCAACAGTTTGTCTCGTTCTGGCCCTGGAGCTAACACTTGGTAACACTAGTTTAGAGTCCCAGCACCCCTAAAGATCATAGTAAAAAATATGTTTATCTTTTAATGTTAATTTGTCTCTAACAAGCTGGAAATGTTAAAATCATAGAGAGTATATAGTTAAACCAATTATTTTAAGAACGAAAAGGCAGCAGACCCCCACCCCGCCTTACAAAATGGTATGATAAAACAGATTACTGAGACGCTCTAGTTTGAGAGAGACTGCTTCACGGCTTGTTCCCGCCACTGCAGCACGCCACCGGTGGTTCAGCTGGTTGCTAAGCTACCAGTCCGCATCCAAAACAATAGCCCGAGGCTTAAAATCTACTAGCATAAATGCTAATGTCTGGAGTATAAAGTGTAAATGGTGAAGGACTCGTTACAGAGTTGATAATAAAATACTCTTTTGTGTGATTATATGACCAGAAACACATTAAAACTCCAGAGAATCAAAATAACTTAAAACCACTTCACTGCTCCTAGATTAGCCTGCACTGCATCATGGGATTGTCTGAGTGGCTGAGGAAGAGTTCAATACTTCTTAAAATCAGGTGTAAATAAGGTTCCTCAGTAGACAGTATGTTTAAGGTATGTAAGAATTGGGACAGTCTACATGTCGGGAGAGAATACTATGATGTAAAATGCTGCCTATGTAGGGAGCTCACTAGGATTTGAGACAGAACCCCTGTGTCAGTGTTTTATCTGACTGGTGTCGTATGTCTAGTTAGTTTGTATTTTTGTATTTTATCACTCAGAACAAACATACTGCAGTCATTATCAGCCTAGCTCGAACCCTAACCCATATTTCTGATCACTCTTATTCTGTTATTGTTATCTAGGAGTGATTATCTGAGGGTTTAGTTTAGTTTATCAGGCTAATGGAGCTGCAGGTGGTCTGTTTACTGTTTATAAAGGAGAGAGAAGCTGGAGCTGCTGTGCTGGTGGTTAGTCTGTGTGTTATTAAAGTTAAGGTGTAGAGTAGTGCTGTCTGTATGTGTATTAGATTATTAATGATACACAATGATAAGATATGAAGAGATGATACTATAATGAAACTGTGTGTGTGGTCAGCAGGTCAGCTATAGATATTCAATTCTTATATTCGAGTAAGACCAACATGATCATGATCATATGCTCAGAATCTGTTAATAATGGTAATATTATTGATAACTGATTATTAGAATTGGTGTGTCTGATCTAAATTATTCTAATTATTCTGTCATGACACACTCATCTCAAGTCCCACAGAAGCTGAATATTCAAATAAATAAATAAATGGATATGGATCTATTTGTTTTTCTCTCAAATAAAAAAACTGCCACTACACTAAATACGTAAAAAAAATATATAATAAATAAAATAAATAAATTAATGAATAAATAAAAGGACACCAGTGTTAGAAGTGCTTTCAGTAGTGCAGTGTGTAATGTTACAGGGGGCGCTGTTTGGGACACAGCCTTACTGTCTAACATTAATGTTAGTCTAGTCTAGTCAGGAAACCTTAATGTACATTATTTATTATTTCATTTCAGCATTATGCTCCAAAAATAATAATAGTTTTGGTTATATATGGAATATAACCCAGATATTGCATGTATAGTTTAAAAGTTTTCTAACAGCAGTACCATGTAATGTGGAGTATCTAGTTTAATTTGTAAACAATCTTTAATTGGATTTATCTAATAATAATCAGACGTACAGATAATGTTATATTTTGTTTATTTATTTATAATTTACTGTAATTCCACAAATGTTGTTTTACGTCACTATACATACAGTGATTTACTACCTTACCTACATTGGAATCAGATTATAGGTAATATATAGGGGATAGGGTGGGCTTTGATTCATATTAGGAAATATGCCCTGGACTGGTGTCCTCGTCCAGGACTGAGCTAACAATGTTCTGTTGTTGCATCCATGAGTGCTGGGACCACCATGCTGTTACCATTACACCATTCACCATTCCCAAAATTTCCTCATCTATTAAGCAGAGCACGGAGGCCAGTTAATGCCGGAATGTGTTTTTTTATGATTGTGGTATTATGGTTAGTTTATATTGAATGTAGTTCTGGTACCAGTACGGAAAGGTGTGTCCAGTAGGTCAGTGAGGAACTGTTATCTAGTTGGTTCCATGGAGTCAGTACTGAACAGTAGTAGTTGGGTTTAGAACTTACCCCTAACTGCCAAAAGATCACCAGGCCGACCCCACAGATGAAAACAAACTTCACAAAGCTTTTTTTTGTCATTTTCCAATAAATCTGTTAAAGAGAACACACCAATTACAGCAAAGCATTAGGACACCTTCTATCATCATCATCATCATCACCACCATCATCATCAGTATCACCATAATTATCATCACCATCACCATCAAAATCATCATCACCATCACCATCACCATTAGTAGCACCATCATCATCATTATCATCAGTAGCACCAGCATCATCATCATCATCATCATCATCACAATTACCATTAGTAGCACCATCATCATCATTATCATCAGTAGCACCAGCACCATCATCATCATCATCATCATCAAAATCACCATTAGTATCACCATAATTATCATCACCATCATCATCATCACCATCACCATTAAAATCATCATCACCATTAGTAGCACGATCATCATCATTATCATCAGTATCACCATAATTATCCTCACCATCATCATCATCATCATCAGTATCACCAGTATCACCATAATTATCATCACCATAAAAATCATCATCACCATCACCATTAGTAGCACCATCATCATCATCATCATCATCATCATT
>CM038719.1:42743645-42798645 GCA_021613375.1 Megaleporinus macrocephalus | reverse complement strand
TCAGTTTATGCTTCTGCGCTCGGAATTCACCACAAACAACCATGCAATGAGTAATTAATCCCAGTACCTGAGGTGTTTTTATTCTTAAATATGTTATATTATATTATATTATTATTATTATTATTATGTTGCAATTAGGGCTGGGCGATATGGGAAAAAATCTTTTCACGATAATTTTTTTCATATCAGTCAATATCGATATATATCACGATATAAATCAAATCCCTACTTTTATTTTAACTAATAAGTTAAGATATCAAAATTTCAAAATTTTCTTAAACTGTGTTTATTTTTTATCAGAAGATAGAAGAAGACAATATAACTATAAAACATGCACAACTGTATTTCAAACAAATAACACACACACACACACACACACACACACACACACACATATATATATATATATATATATATATATATAAAAGAGTGTCTATATATATGAAATGACTGGAACTCTAGTTCAGCCACCTGATTTTTGGGGGCGGCGCTATTCTTATTGGCTGACACGAACAGCCAATGAGACACGAACAGCCAAAACATGGACGGAACTTAATCCGATCGACTTTCTATCGACTACGTCTTATAGTTCTATCGATGAAACGTTAATTCACGATGATTATCGTTAGCGTTTTATCGCCCAGCCATAGTTGCAATCATACTTTTCACCTAGAAATGGCACTAAAGTTGCATATTTGCTGTTATTGCTACATAGTAATATAACATATTACAAAAATAGACCTCAGCTACTGCAATTAATTACTTATATATATATTAATAGTAATTAATCGCAGTACCCAAGGTCGTTGTCGCTTGCCGATCCATGGTGAAGCAAGCTACAGCTACAGAGTGTTCATCGTACCTTTCCCGACCAATGAGAATGTAGAGGAGCAGCAGGAGCAATGTGATTGGTCAAAATCTGTTCTTATTGACTGATGACTTATGGCATATTCAGAACTGAATTAAAACACCCTCTTTTATATTTACACCTGATTCAAATCTATAAACTGATGTAAATATGGTATGAAATAGCTAACGTTGAACACGAGCATTAATCACCGCTGCCCCGTCACCCCTGGAAACCCCTGTTTTCATAGATAGAAGAAAGATCTCCTGAGTTTTCTTAAATATACTGTAGCGTTTAGGATCTGGTAGATAAAGTCCACTGAGTCACCAGTCGGAAAAAATAAACCCACTGCTTCGCTTAGCTGGAGCTCCGACCTCCACCCCACTAGCTGGAGGTTAAAAAACAAACAGGCTGCCGCTGTTGTTCTAAGGTCAAGCTGGATATAACAGAAGGACCCGTTTAGACTACCGGTTAAAAAAATACAGAAGTTCTTTGTCATCAGGAAGTCTTTTTATTTACTCAGTAAATCAGAATCAGAAATACTTTATTGATCTCAGGGGGAAATTGCAGTTATTACAGTAGCAGCCGGTTATGTAGAAGAATAAACACTCTAATAATAATTTACAACAAAAAAGAAATTTGCAATATGTACACATATATAAAGTCTTGTAATACAACAGAAGAATCAAGTATAGAGTGACTGTGGCTATAATAATAAGTACAGAGTAATAATAAACACTTTATTATTAAATATTAAACATTATTAATAAAGTAGAGCTTTTATGTTTTATTATTAAATATTAAACAGTATTAATAGAGTAAGTAGTGCTTTTACATCTTATTATTAAATATTAAACAGTATTAATAGAGTAAGTAGAGCTTTTACACTTTATTATTAAATATTAAACAGTATCAATAGAGTAAGTAGAGCTTTTACACTTTATTATTAAATATTAAACAGTATCAATAGAGTAAGTAGTGCTTTTACACTTTATTATTAAACATTAAACAGTATCAATAGAGTAAGTAGTGCTTTTACACTTTATTATTAAATATTAAACAGTATCAATAGAGTAAGTAGAGCTTTTACACTTTATTATTAAATATTAAACAGTATCAATAGAGTAAGTAGTGCTTTTACACTTTATTATTAAATATTAAACAGTATCAATAGAGTAAGTAGTGCTTTTACACTTTATTATTAAATATTAATCAGTATCAATAGAGTAAGTAGTGCTTTTACACTTTATTATTAAATATTAATCAGTATCAATAGAGTAAGTAGTGCTTTTACATCTTATTATTAAATATTAAACAGTATTAATAGAGTAAGTAGAGCTTTTACACTTTATTATTAAATATTAAACAGTATCAATAGAGTAAGTAGAGCTTTTACACTTTATTATTAAATATTAAACAGTATCAATAGAGTAAGTAGTGCTTTTACACTATTATTAAACATTAAACAGTATCAATAGAGTAAGTAGTGCTTTTACACTTTATTATTAAATATTAAACTTTATTAATAGAGTAAGTAGAGCTTTTACACTTTATTATTAAATATTAAACAGTATCAATAGAGTAAGTAGTGCTTTTACACTTTATTATTAAATATTAATCAGTATCAATAGAGTAAGTAGTGCTTTTACACTTTATTATTAAATATTAATCAGTATCAATAGAGTAAGTAGTGCTTTTACACTTTATTATTAAATATTAATCAGTATTAATAGAGCAAGTAGTGCTTTTACACTTTATTATTAAATATTAAACAGTATTAATAGAGTAAGTAGAGCTTTTACACTTTATTATTAAATATTGAACAGTATTAATAGAGTAAGTAGTGCTTTTACACTTTATTATTAAATATTAATCAGTATTAATAGAGTAAGTAGTGCTTTTACACTTTATTATTAAATATTAAATAGTATTAATAGAGTAAGTAGAGCTTTTACACTTTATTATTAAATATTAAACAGTATCAATAGAGTAAGTAGTGCTTTTACACTTTATTATTAAATATTAATCAGTATCAATAGAGTAAGTAGTGCTTTTACACTTTATTATTAAATATTAATCAGTATCAATAGAGTAAGTAGTGCTTTTACACCTTATTATTAAATATTAAACAGTATTAATAGAGTAAGTAGAGCTTTTACACTTCATTATTAAATATTAAACAGTATTAATAGAGTAAGTAGTGCTTTTACACTTTATTATTAAATATTAAACAGTATTAATAGAGTAAGCAGAGCTTTTCCATATGTCAGTGTTTTATTTAACCCTTTCCAAGCTTCTCCTAAACAACCCAGTTGAAATCACTATATAACCACATTAATGAATAAAAGCCTTCGTGTCTCACTGAGACATTCACTTCACTACTTTGATTCTATCTTTGAGTTTATTCCCTCAGAAGAGCAGAGACAGTGTGGGGTCGACCAGATCATGTAGCCTGAGATCATACAGGTGAGTAATAAAATCAAGCAGTGGACAGAAGGACCCTGGGAGTCTGAAGCCCAGGAGAAGATCTCCGGACCTCTATATGAACTGCTGGAAAGACTATATGCTGCTGAATCAGACAGAATGTAACTGTAGATCAGATTCTTCTTATTGCTCTCATAGTATATGGTATATTATGCTGTTATATTATCGCTGAATTCTACTTAGATTAGTTCAATAAACATGCGACGACTCTCAGTTACACGTTTATAAGACAGTATTTGGGCACCAAGAGTTGCTGTTAATTCCTAGAATATAGAGATTATACAACAGAGCGTTTCACTGTGACTGCTATAATATGTATATTACACTTGTGTGAATTGTACACTGTCAGGCAAAAGTTTGGAGACACCTTATTAAATATATATGTTTATAGTTAGAAAGAGGTTTAGATCTGAATGTGTTGAGAGACGAGTGTAAACAGTGAAGTTGGAGCCCATGTACACAAATATTACTAAAACAAACATTTGAGTGTATTTAAATGTAAAAATGAGAATGTATATTTTTATAAGAGCTATAAAACCACCAAACCTGTTTATCAGAACAAGATCTCAGCATCTACACTATCTTCTTCAGTCCTGTTAGAGAAGCAGCTCATGTGGCTCCTCATGAAGCTGCTGGTCAGAATGTTCAAAGTATGTAAACCTGCATCAGAGCAAATGAGCTCATTTCTAAAAGACCCTCTAAACATTCTTTAAACACAACCAGATGTTTAATTCTGCTCCAGGAATAATTCCATACTACAAACTATTCTATAGTTTTGATCTCTTCACACGTATTCACTAATATTAGTAATATTAATATAGTACACATAAGAAGAACCTGGGTAGGGGTGTGTAGGTGTGTATAATCTGTTTATGGATATATTCTAAATTATAAGATCTAAACACGCTGTTAGAAAGTTGTAGCTGCAGATCTGCTGGATTAGAGACTAACTCAGAACCTCAGTAGCATAAAAACTTGAGTAAAAGAAGCTGTTAGACACTGAAATACTCTACGGAGCCGAGCACACACAATACTGAGTGAATTTAAAACCCATATATGAATTAGTATTTTTATAATATATAGTTATATGTAAAATAGGTTAGTACTCACATCTATTAAGTTCCTTCAGCAGCTCAGTCGATACATTGCTCCACTGAGTTCTTTGAGCACCGCCCCCAGTGTACCACATAGAACATACAGGAATGTACAAAGACACATACACACCCTGTTTGTGTGTTGATACAACAATATCTGTGTAACTGCAACATTAACTCAGCAGACCTTTTACATTAAAAGTGTATTTTTGTCTTATGGATATACATTCATACAATAAAAAGTGGGTCTTGTGAACTATTTAGAAGTGTATGTATATATACAGTGGGTATGAAAAGTATTTAGACTTTAAATTTAAAATTTTTGGTTTCATTGCAGCCATTTGCTAAAATCAAAAAAGTGAATTTTATTTCTTATTAATGTACACTCAGCACCCCATCTTTATTTGCAAATTTATTAAAAAAGAAAAACTGAAATATCATATGGTCATAAATATTCATACCCTTTGCTCTGACACTCATATTTAACTCACATGCTGTCCATTTCTTCTGATCCTCCTTGAGATGGTTCTACTCCTTCATTGGAGTCCAGCTGTGTTTAATTAAACTGATTGGATTTGATTAGAAAACGCACACACCTGTCTATATAAGACCTCACAGCTCACAGTGCATTTCAGAGCAAATGAGAATCATGAGGTTGAAGGAACTTCCCAAGGAAGACAGAACTGTGGCAAGGCTCAGATCTGGCCAGGGTTACAAAAGAATCTCTGCAGCACTCAAGGTTCCTAAATCCCCAAATCCAGGTACGAAAATCTTGCATCATTGCCAAGAAGACTCACGGCTGTACTATCTCAAAAGGGTGCTTCTGCTCAATACTGAGCAAAAGGGTCTGAATACTTATGACCATGAAATATTTTAGTTTTACTTTTTTAATACATTTGCAAAAGTTTCTACATTTCTGGGTTTTTTTGTACATTAAGGAGAAATAAATTTTTCTTTTTTGGCTGCAATGAAACAAAGAGTGAACATTTGAGTGAACACACTATATATATATATATATATATAATTTATGAATAATACGGATTGGAAAGAGAGCCCAGCCCTTATTTAATTTTGATATTGTCCAATCTGGCCCTCTTTGAAAAAAGTTTGGGCACCCCTGCTCTAGACCCTGTGAAGTGCTGCCCCCTCACACTGACAGCCCTTCAGAATCAGAGTTTATATAAAGGAGGCAGAGCACATGACCAAACATCTTCAAATCAACACCTTTCTCTAACCAGAGACTAACCAGAGACTAACCAGAGACTAAACAGAGACTAATCAGAGACTAAACAGAGACTAATCAGAGACTAATCCGAGCAGACAGGACTGACGCTATGCTGTGTATTTGGTGAAAGTGATTTCTTTTTTAATCTAAAAACCTTAAACGTTCACCACCAATAAATAAACACCAAACTAAACACTGAGCAATAACAGCTTCTGTTCTGTTTCACCAGATCCATCAGCATGTTCTACTCCTTACTCTCAGAACACAGTCTGGAGATGTTCCCTCTCCATTCTATAGCTGCTGTAGCAACTTACACCATCACCGCCACCTACTGGTGAAGCTCAGTTGCTGTAATTTCCAGCTGTGGAAAGTGTTGTGATATAAAAAAATATAACAGATGTATTGTTTTTCTACCACCTCCTTACATCAACACTCACTGACCACTGTATCAGCTCCACTGACCATACAGGACCTACACTCACTGACCACTGTATCAGCTCCACTGACCATACAGGACCTCCACTCACTGTCCACTGTATCAGCTCCACTGACCATACAGGACCTACACTCACTGTCCACTGTATCAGCTCCACTGACCATACAGGACCTTCACTCACTGTCCACTATATCAGCTCCACTGGCCATACAGGACCTCCACTCACTGTCCACTCCATCAGCTCCACTGACCATACAGGACCTCCACTCACTGTCCACTCCATCAGCTCCACTGACCATACAGGACCTCCACTCACTGTCCACTATATCAGCTCCACTGGCCATACAGGACCTCCACTCACTGTCCACTGTATCATCTCCACTGACCATACAGGACCTCCACTCACTGTCCACTGTATCAGCTCCACTGACCATACAGGACCTCCACTCACTGTCCACTGTATCATCTCCACTGACCATACAGGACCTCCACTCACTGTCCACTGTATCAGCTCCACTGACCATACAGGACCTCCACTCACTGTCCACTCCATCAGCTCCACTGACCATACAGGACCTCCACTCACTGTCCACTATATCAGCTCCACTGGCCATACAGGACCTCCACTCACTGTCCACTGTATCATCTCCACTGACCATACAGGACCTCCACTCACTGTCCACTGTATCAGCTCCACTGACCATACAGGACCTCCACTCACTGTCCACTGTATCATCTCCACTGACCATACAGGACCTCCACTCACTGTCCACTGTATCAGCTCCACTGACCATACAGGACCTCCACTCACTGTCCACTGTATCATCTCCACTGACCATACAGGACCTCTACTCACTGTCCACTGTATCAGCTCCACTGACCATACAGGACCTCCACTCACTGTCCACTGTATCATCTCCACTGACCATACAGGACCTCCACTCACTGTCCACTGTATCAGCTCCACTGACCATACAGGACCTTCACTCACTGTCCACTGTATCATCTCCTCTGACCATACAGGACCTCCACTCACTGTCCACTGTATCATCTCCACTGACCATACAGGACCTCTACTCACTGTCCACGGTATCAGCTCCCCTGACCATACAGGACCGACACTCACAGACTGTAGTTCATCTGATTCTCTGTATACTTTATTACTCTGTTCTTCAATGATCAAGACCCCCACAGGACCACCACAGAGCAGATACTATTAGAGAGGTGTATTATTCTCAACACTGCTGTGACACTGTGTTAGTGTGTGTTGTGCTGGTGTGAGTGGATCAGCCACAGCAGTGCTGCTGGAGGGTTTAAACACTGTCCACTCTATTAGACACTACTACTACTTGCTGGTCCACCTTGTAGATCTTGTAAGGTCAGACACAGTAGCTCATCTGCTGCTGCACAGTTTGTGTTCCCCTAGTTCTTCATCAGTGGACACAGGACGCCGCCCTCAGGACACTGCTGTCTGGATAGTTTTGGTTGGTGGACGATTCTCAGTCCGGCAGTGACACTGAGGAGGTGTTTAAACACTCCAGCAGCAGCAGCACTGCTGTGTCTGATCCACTCACACCAGCATGGTCTGGCATGGACAGGTGGAATCTGTTATTGTAAAATGTTATCTCCATCTCCTTCAGCTGGAGCAGAAGATAGGGAAAAGAAGACTCTGATTTGAGATCAGTCTATAATTTGAAAGCTCAGAGGGATCAAGATTTGGTTTCTTAATGTAAGAGATTTGGGGATGCAGTCCAGGCTAAGAGAGGTTCATTATTGATAGAAGACGCTTAGTTATTTCCAGCAGAACTTCTTTAAATGTTCCAGACAGAATGGAAACGTCCAGTTATTATCTAGTGTGGAAAAGTATCCACCAAGTATCTAGAATATCTAATTCAGTAGCTTCAGATGGACCGCTGAGAGGTCTGGAAGGTTAGCAGTAAAGCTACTTGGTGTGGTAGATGTTTTAAAGGCTTCTTGTACCTAGTAGCTCCTATATGATCAGAGGAGCTGATAACAGCTGATAACATGAACAGCGTGTATAGATACAAGGAGGTGTTTTTAATGTTATAGCTGATTGATATAGGGACACCCTTTTCAGAGACTCAGGGGAAGATGTATCTGAATACCCCAGCAAGTAACGGGTGAGGGGGCCTATCATCTTGAAAGCCGCCATACTGGATCAAGGGGACGGTGGTCGTGTAGCAGATCAAAGAAGACTCTGTACATCAATAGATGCAATCAGATTTGCAATATCTCTTGTGGTTCAAATGCAGAAAGTTCTGTCGCTAGTGCTGAACACAGATCTGAAGGCACAGGTCACACCAAACATGTCCTTGGGTGTAGATGAAATATGTTAAGATTGACAGCAGAAGTTACGTCAATTTTTGTTGTTATTTACAGAAATCTGTAAATTATCTGTACAATAATTGATCAGTATTGATCTCAGGCGTACATGCAGACGTGTAAAAGTTCTTCTTGATTTTATTTTTGTTTTGCTTTAAATTAGTTGAGAGCTGTGAAGTTGTACCGTAGACCATTTAATTAATCTGCAACATTATTCAAATTGAAAACAGTGATTAAATAATGATTTGTTACTTTACAGTCATGATTCCAAAGTTTTAAAAGTGTGATACCAAACTTTTAAATGCTACAATGTCTATATGTGTAAGGAATCAGACTCGAGAGGAGACATGCGATCCATGTGCAAGGCTTTAATGCGACGGAGCAGTTCAAATTCAACAAAAACAGTTCAATGAGCTCGCTAAGGCGAGAATGTCCAGAGGGTTGGAAGCCGGAGGGCTAAAGGAGGCCACCGGCTGATCCAGAGGGCTGGCTGGATGGAGATAATGGATCACCGGCGTAGATGAAGACTCTCACTCGCTCCTCTTGCGTTGGTCCGATGGTCCTGGGGAACCTGAGCAGCACTTGCGTCCCACGGTGTGGACAGGTTAGAGCAGCCGTATGGTGACTTTCAATGGACTGCGCAGTAGCAACCCAAACAGTCTCTATAGGGGACCGACGGGGGCCGGGGAAAACACCACGCAGTCTTTAAACGTAAATAGTCTTTAAGGAGCCCGGCTAGAGCCGGGGAAACAAACCCGTACTGAGATTGGAGTTTGTGGATCCATACTGGCACCGACCTCACTCTTGGGGCTCCGCCGTAGTGGGGCTCAGCCGACCGGAGGTGGGCGATGAGGCTGGTGTTGGAGTCTGGGGTTCTCTTGGGTTCCAGGGAGGTAGACGGGACCCCGCTGTGGAAATGCCAACACTTGAAGAACCTGGGAAAAGACCTTGAGAGCACACCAGCCTGGAGACCACGGACAGGTAGGATCTGATCCTCACAGTTTCAGGTTACTGAAAACAACGCCACACGCTGAAGCTAGCTTTAATGGGTTGTGCTAATGAGAGCTGCTGCTAGCACTAAGGGGGTACAGGTGTGATAGGTAGCCATGGTGATGTGGTTGTGTGCAAGGTGTGTCTAGGTTGCCATGGTGATGTAGGGGTGTGTGGAGTGTGTCCTAGGCTACCTAGTAAACAGGTGACTGCGACCGTGCAATCCGGGCGGGTCGCAGTCACCTGTTTGAATATCAGTTTTTTAAAAATAATATTTTGGTTTAAAAACATATATAAATGCTTTGGAGCATTTCTATTGGACCATTTACCATGAAGTTTTCACCCAATGTAAACGGCAGCTGCTGTGTTGAAATTATGTAGAAAAATAAAAATGGACAAAAATGGAGATACATTTTTTGTTTGGGTTGTGTTAGTATGTGTTGTGCTGGTTAGAGTGGATCAGACACAGCAGTGAACCATTTCTCAAGTTGGATTAGGCTTGGCATTAAACAAACCCCTTAATTCCTGGTTCCATCATCACATCAAATAAATAAAAACATAAGCACAAAACAAATAAATATATAAAACATACCCCCCCCCCATTGCACAGACATGCCACATCATACAACATGTGAGAAGGTTTTTGTCTCTATTACTATGTTATTACTATTGTTTCCATGGTGAATTCTGTTAGATGCTTTGGGGTCTTTAAATTAAACTACATGAAGAGAACAAAGGGGCATCATCCAAATCATCCAAACCTTCCAGGAGAGAATTCAAGGAACGTCCAGGGAACTAGTCTGTCTAGGCTGGGCAAAGGTCAGCCAGATATCATTACTGAGTTCAGAGAGCAACAGTGGAACAGCAGCAAACAGAAAACTGAGCAAACCCAAACAGACTTCTTCTCACCTCACACTGGCGGAAGAAGCACCTCCAGCCTTCTGGGAATAATCGTAAGGGTCTGGACTACACAGCATCTGGACAACATGCTATTACTGGAGGAACCATAAGCTCTGTCCTGTCCACTCATTTACATGATCTTCTTCTATTAGTTTCTGGGACGTTAATATATTCTCGCTCTTTTCTGTTCAGAGATTTTGGAGATTTGAGATTTCTCTGTCAGAGTGACCCTTGGCTTCTTGGTCACCTGCCTGACTAAGGCCCTTCTATCCTGATCACTCAGATTGGCTGGGCGGCCAGCTCTAGGAACATCCTTCTTTACAGATGATGGAGGCCACTGAGCTCATTGGGACCTTCAATGCTGCAGAAATGTTTCTGTACCTTCTCCAGATCCAGACTCCTGTCTCAGAGGTCTACAGACAGTTCCTTGGGCTTCATGCTTGGTTTGTGTACTGTCAACTATGGGAGCTTATGTAGACGGTGTGTGTCTTTCCAAATCATGTCCAGTCACCTGGATTGACCTCAGGTAGACTCCAATCAAGTTGTCGAAGCAACTGAAGGATGATTAGTAGAAACAGAAGCACCTGAGCTTAATTTTGAGTGTCATGATAAAAATGTGTAGTGCTGGGAATACTTTCTGGATGCACTTTATGTAATTAGTGTGTCAGGGTACACGGTGTCCTCTCTCTCTACCTGTGTGTGTCATCTGGGACAAACGAAGGAGAGGAACAGATCTACCTCGTTCTGTATCACTTCCTGAGGTGGGTGAATGTTGTCTGGCGAGTAGTGACATGAGGTCATTTGCCAAACATCAATGATCACCACGGGCAGCTCCCTGAACATCACCCTCAATGCGCAGTCCAGCTGCCACGATAACCAATCACTGCCGTAGACGTCCTTGTAGCCCGTGTTGGCAGACTTGATCACCACGAGGGTCCGAGGTGCCCTGCGGAGCAGATCCCGGACAGCACGGCGGATTCCATCCAGCCTGCGTAGATACGTGGCCAGAGGAAAGGTGGTGAAGTGAGCCCAAATGGTGAAGACCACAACAGAGTGCCCACCACCAGCTAGAGCATCCAGCTCGGAGGAGATGTAGTGTAAGTCAGCGCGGGGGGTCAGGGCTGTCCTCAGTGGGAGGCCATGAGCTCTCCATATCAGCCGAATGTTGTTGCCCGTGTCCACCGCCTCGAACGGTCCAGACTTGGAGGAGGTGAACAGGTTCAGCTGCTTTAGTGCTACAAGGAGAGAGAAGATACAGAGGTTAACACAAGGTCGACGTTTAGATCTCAGATTAAAATCAACACTTTGCTGATGATTATAGGTCACTGAAGTTGTCAGTCGTTCTGGAGTCGCGTTATGTTTATAGTTGGACCTCTGGGTCTAAGCTAGATTGCTCCTTGGATGGGGTTTTCTAAAAGTCACCTCTCTCGCCCCCCTGTGGTGAATGAAAATGTTGGTATGGTTTGCTCTGTGAAGGGTGTTCTCCTGAATATCACTGGATTCTCAGAATTAGGAGCTTGTTAAGGAGTGGTTGCTATGGCATATTAAACTGATGTCACGGAGCTGTATGAGAGCGCCAGGGCTGGTCGGTGGTCTGACTAGAGCTATGTGATGGAAATGTCTGATCACAACCAACATTTAGATAGATAGATAGATAGATAGATAGATAGATAGATAGATAGATAGACAGACAACAGCATAGATAGATAGATAGATAGATAGATAGATAGATAGATAGATAGATAGATAGACAACAGCATAGATAGATAGTAGATAGATAGATAGATAGATAGATAGATAGATAGACAACAGCATAGATAGATAGTATATAGATAGATAGATAGATAGATAGATAGATAGATAGACAACAGCATAGATAGATAGTAGATAGATAGATAGATAGATAGACTGACAATAGCATAGATAGATCGATATTTACTAACTATCCAGACTTACTTCTCATTGGACGCTACTGCGGCTTTGCAAAGTTCTCTTTACATTGCGACGCCGTTGGGTCTTCTCGACCACCGTAGATAATTTATTAATCCTCAAGGAAATTTAGGCAACCAGTAGCTTATACACAACACAGGTACACAAAAAAATACAGTACAGGGTAGAGAAAAGTAGCCGCTCCTGAGACTCTTACTCACATATAAGAAGACTAGTCAGAGTAAAAACCCCTACTGTACAAAAATAGATGCACAATAACACGCAGTGCCATTAAAATGAGAATAAGGAGACTTGCGTTGTGAGTCTGATTAATAAATTATTAAATTATATATGCATATAAACATACACATAACTGTAGACATACCCATATGTCTATTTCCAAATATATATATATGAACATACATACATATGCCAAACTACAGGCAGAACTAACAACCCCTAGCATGCACCACGCTGATTGGGCCATTGGTATGGCCTGCCAATGACCCTACTTAAGCTGACACCAACCACCACCCATTGCTACACCTTTGCTGAGGGGTAGCGGGTAAACGGTATCAAACAAAAAAAAGAAAAAGACAGAACAAGAGAAAGAAAAGAAAAAAGAAGAAACAGGTTTTGTTTGCTATATTCTTTTCCACCCATTTTCACCCCATTGTGGTAAACTGAGGTGCTGCCGTCCCACTGCTTGCATGCGGTCACTCGGGTTTGTGTACGATGGGTCGGAGGGGTGCCAGTGTTTCAGGGAGCCCCCGTTGTTGTGTTAGCTTCTGGTTCTCTCCTTTTAGTTACGCTGGAGTCGTTAGCTACACTCTGATAATGTTTACATTCTTTCTACTCCATACATCCAATCAGAACTGATTCTATCTCTTTATCTTCTCCGAGTATGAGTGCCCACCTGTCCTGACTGACACTGATGGAAGACTGACCACCAGGTTCCCCTGCCACCCAGGTCACCCACCAGACTGATTACCTGTTACCTGTTGTCATAAAACCTACCTAGCCTCAGACTAGCTACCTAATCTTCACTACAGACTCTACTGAAATGAACATGGACTATAACTAGCTTCCACTAACCTTCTACCTTCATTAACTGTCTTCATCACTCTCACTGCTCTTCATCTGCACTACAGTTAATCTTAGTTATATCATATTATGAGTATATAAGCACACCTGAGCAGCTGAACAGAAGTATAAGGTGTTTGAGTGGTCTGATCAGAGGAGGATGCGCCCCCCCCCCCACCCTTGTGAGTCTTGGTTCCTCCCAAGGTTTCTTTCTCCAGTTCTGAGGGAGTTTGTCCTCGACACTGTCACCTATGGCTTGCTCACTGGGGGGTTTCTATGGTTTTTCTGATTACTATGACTTCCTTCTATGTTTTTATTTTCTTCTTCTGCTTATTTATGCTCTGTTGAACTTTTCTGATCACTAAATTCCTATAAAGTTGCTTTGTGATGACATCAGTTGTTAAAAGCGATACAGAAATAAATTTGATTTGATTTGATCTGATCTCATGGGTGAGCGGCAGCTCGTTGGTCTCTCAACTGTGGTCACGGTTTGCGTCCCGACCTGACCAAGATACAAAAAACGCATCCCTCTTCCCCACATTCACACACGTCCTCTGACGCAAATAACGGAAAGGGATCTCCTCCCTGCGCTTGGGTCCACCTGCTTATCGGAACCGTGACACTTTGATTGATCTTGAAAGACATTTATATACTTTCTACCATTGAAGGAAACCCTGGAAGGTGCATTCTTCACCAGTTGTCTTGGAATGCTCTAACACGTTTACAAAAATCAGTTACAATCGACTACTACACATTGTGTGCAGTTACACATTTCCACCAGAGGGGTCTCCAAAACGTACAAATCAATGCAGCCCAAAATATTTAAAACCCAAATTATTTTTGTTGCTGATGTAAATGGCTGCATGATGATGCTTCATTCCAGGTTTTTTGGGGTAAGTTGGGGAAACTTGATCCCGTATGGGTGGGCCAGTCAAAACATACACTAATTACAATACTGGACCTCCTCTGGTCGAACTAATCACACTCACTAGGCATTTATACATATGTCTTGCATCTGATTGGCCCTTCGGTAGATATGACATCACCTACACCAAATTTAGTCTCACCAACAATGTTCTTTTTGTCAGTTCATAGTACAAACATAAAGAAAACTGTAGATCATATTTAAGAAAGAACTAACTGAGAATGAGTAGATCATGCTTCCAGCTCGTGACAGCTGTTTGGAGAAGAGCTCCATAACCACATGGTTGGAAGATACTCCAATGGGCCTTGACCCCAATCCCACTGAGCACAACTGGGATTGACTGGAATGTTGTTTGCTAGCCAGGCCTTCTCACCCAACATCAGCCACTTCACAAATGCTCTTCTGACAGAATGAGCACAAACACTTACAGACCATGTCTTCTCAGACCAGTGGGGGCTCACAAAGGGGGCGGGGCAAGTTAGAAAATAGAAGTACAGATATGAACAGAACTCCAACATATAATTACATCAGTCCAGCATATTTACAAGGGTCAGGAATAAAGGATCTTTTCTCTGGAGTGAACAAGGGCGCAGGAGCGGGTCCGACAATATGAATCAAAGCCCACCCTATCCCCTAAATATTAGCTATAAGCTGATTCCACTGTAGGTAAGGTAGTAAATCACTGTATGTGTAGTGATGTAGAACAACATTTGAGGAATTACAGTAAATTACTAATAAATAAACAAAACATGACATTATCTGTACATCTGATTATTATTAGATAAATCCAATTAAAGATCACTTTATAAACTAAACTAGATACTCCACATTACATGGTACTGCTGTCAGAAAACTTTTAAACTAAACATGCAGTGTCTGGATTATATACATATATAACTAAATATATATATATATAATTTCCTTGGAGTATTATGCTGAAATAAAATAATAAATAAATGTATGTTAAGGTTTCCTGACTAGACCAGACTAACACTAATGTTAGACTGTAAGGCTGTGCATTTGTATATATATATATATATATATATATTTATTTATTTTTTATTTTTTACGTATGGGGCAGAGAGTAATGTAACTTTATGTTTCAGAGTGTTTTCTGACTAAAGTTAATATAAACGTTAGCTAACCCAAACCCTCCTAGTCTGTTACCATAACAACACATTACACTAAAGCCGGTTTATTACAGTATATATGATCATCATTGTTATTCACTACTCTCATCACTGACCTCGTGTTTAAAGCTGGCGTGAGCTACCCGACGCTCCTCTGTCTAGGTAGTGAGTGTGTAAGTAGGCTGTCTAGGTAGTGAGTGTGTAAGTAGGCTGTCTAGGTAGTGAGTGTGTAAGTAGGCTGTCTAGGTAGTGAGCGTGTAAGTAGGCTGTCTAGGTAGTGAGTGTGTAAGTAGGCTGTCTAGGTAGTGAGTGTGTAAGTAGGCTGTCTAGGTAGTGAGTGTGTAAGTAGACTGTCTAGGTAGTGAGTGTGTAAGTAGGCTGTCTAGGTAGTGAGTGTGTAAGTAGGCTGTCTAGGTAGTGAGTGTGTAAGTAGGCTGTCTAGGTAGTGAGTGTGTAAGTAGGCTGTCTAGGTAGTGAGTGTGTAAGTAGGCTGTCTAGGTAGTGAGTGTGTAAGTAGGCTGTCTAGGTAGCAGCTGTGTAAGTATCAGTGTTCTCTCCTCATCTCTCCTCATAAAACAGATTACTGAGACGCTCTAGTTAGAGAGAGACTGCGTCACGGCTTGTTCCCGCCCACTGCAGCACGCCACCGGTGGTTCAGCTGGTTGCTAAGCTACCGGCCGGCATCCAAAACAATAGCCCGAGGCTTAAAAATCCGTTAGCATAAATGCTAATGTCTGGAGTATAAAGTGTAAATGGTGAAGGACTCGTTACAGAGTTGATAATTAAATACTGTTTTGTGTGATTATATGACCAGAAACACATTAAAACTCCAGAGAATCAAAATAACTCACATTTTAAAACCACTTCACTGCTCTTAGATTAGCCTGCGGTGCATCATGGGATTGTCTTAGCGGCTGAGGAAGAGTTCAATACTTCTTTAAAATCAGGTCTAAATAAGGTTCCTCAGTAGACAGCATGTTTAAGGTATGTAAGAAATGGGACAGTCTACATGTTGGGAGCGCATACTATGACGTAAAATGCTGCCTATGTAGGAGCTCAGTAGGATTTGAGACACACCCCCTGTTTACACCTGGTCTTGAATTGGCAACTAAACTTAGAATATAAACTCCAAGCACGAAATGTATAATGTGTAAATATTTCTGAAATTAAATGTTTAACATGTATTTCGTTGCTGTCCAATGAAAAACATGTATCTTCAAAACTGCAACCCTACAGGAGAGACCAACAACATATTTTATTTTCAATGTAATTCAATGAAACCAGAACTCATTTCCATACTATTTTTGAGCACTTCTATTGGTCCATTCATCATGAAGTTTTCACACAATGTAAACGACCATTGGCGTGTTCGAATGACGTAGTAAACTCAACAATCAACAAAAATGGAGATTTTTCTATGTTTTTTATTGGACAGCAACGATTTGTAGGACATTATTGGCGACCAAGCCAACTAACTGACTAACTAACTAACTCAATAACTGCTTCTGACATGAATAAAACCTACGTTTTTTAAATTAGTTGTTTTAATTTTTACGACTCTTAACATCTGCGACTACAATTTCTACAACTTCAGGTTCCATTTCTTCTTCAGCTCTAAGCTGAAAACGGTGTGTTGATTTCTGTCTCTTGGTCATATATCAGAATTGGGACTCCCCATTTCAGTCAAGCGGTCTGTGATCATCTTTTTTGCCTGATTTTATGATGAAACTGTTTGTTTTTTATGATTAAAACTCAATAAAAAGCCTCTAACTTTGATAGAAACCCACAAGACTGCTCTAGAAATCTGTTGGGCTCTTGTTGTTGGGTTAAAGACTGTCCAACAACTGTGGCTTCTTATAAACCTCAGGACCCTGAATAGTTGCCCACTTGGTGAGTGTTTATATGGCCATTTGAACCAAACAGTCAGATTCGTGTGAGGCCCAGTGTTTGTGCAAACCATGAACTTGTATTTAAAATAGTCCATAGTCCTTTGATGGATGTTTTTATTTACAACAGTGCGACGTTGCATTGTCCTGTAACGGGTAGGCCTTCTAGCTGAATCCACTAATTACAAAGGTTTGTGACTCTATGGGATTGTGGGTTTAGCCTAGACTGTCTGGAACTTGGTTTAGACCAGAACAGTGAATGTCTGTGTGTGTAGATGTACACGGGAAGATGTAAAGCACTGAACTGGCCTGCTTTAAATATACATTATTAAGTGTTTCATCATATGTTAAGGTCTATTACAACGTTTGTATAAGAGAAGCCAATTTTTATTTAGTATTTATATATTACAGTATCTTATCTCAAGTTAGGCAATGCTAAACTAGATATATTATTAATTGTTATTCTGTTATCAAGCAATCGATGACCCACATACAGCCGAAACATAAACATATAATGAAAATAACATTGAAAAATGGAAGTTAGTTAGCTAGTGATATAGAAATGTGAAACTATAATAGAGTAAAACACATTAAGACTGTTGTTTAGGAGGGCATCACTCATGCACCACCTATTTCTCAGAGCTTTAGTTGGTGTACAGGTGGCATTAACGTCCTCCTAATAAACAGACACACTGTAACACGTTTTCATCAACGTTTCATCAACAGTAAGGAAATCTCTACAGTTGTCCTAAAGCTAGGATAGGTTTTAAAACAATCTAGTTATGATGTGGCTGTTACACTCGTTTCATTAGGATATTAATATCTTATGCATCTCAAATTCCTCCAGTGACACTCATTCAGTTTTAGCTACTGTAGGAGATCCTGAACTCCTGATGTTGTCTGTTTAGTAGAGAGTGCACTGTTTAGTTGCTTTGAAGTAAAAAGAGTTTTTAAACCAAAACGCTCAAACTTGGTGTGAACTGGCCTGTAGGTTGTTTCTGTAATATTTATCAACATGGAAGCAAAAGCCAAATCCACCCCTAACCCTAGTTCATGGACTCCATTTTTCAGACTAGACAATGTTTTTACAAGTCTTCAGCTGTCCAGTCTGGGTGTCCACTGTATGTTAAGGTCTGGGTTTCGGACTTCATTAAGATAAATCAAGATTTGCTGCTGAAGGAACTGAAGACATTCATACAATGTCTGGGGCGTCCAGGAGAAATCTAGAACCTAACTTTGTTCTTCAAACTGGATCAAGATCTGATCTACTTCTCTCACAATAACATATTCATGTTACTTTGTATTGTATGTCTGATTATTTACATCTGTTCTAATCAGATCTGCTCTTCTTACTGGTGATCAGACACTTATTGATCAGAAGACAGTAGTGATTTTGTTCACCTGGAAATGATGTACAAGTATGGGTGTATGTGTTTGTTTATGTGACGTACTTGGGATGGTTTTGAGCAGGTACTCGTACCACTGTCTCAGTGTGGAGTCCCCCATCATCAGGACCTGCTTGTCCTTCAAGCACGTTGCAATGTGATTGGCTGTAGGGAAGGACTGGGCGTGGCACATCAGTGATGTCCACCTATCATGCAGATAGAAACCGGCTGGTGAGGGCGTGTCCAGTCCTGGAACACACGTCACACTCGCACCTTCACACACATGCACAGGTTTAAACAGTGAGTTGAACAGTTTTTAATGCACCTCTGTTTACAGCACTACGGAGCTTCTCCAGCTGGTGTTAAACAGCTAACTGGTTCAACTGAGTCATTCAGATGGTTTGATGTGAAATGGACTGTTCCAGAAAAATCCTGATTTGTTCACAGTGATGGTGGAAGCAGCCAGAGCTCCAGACTGGAAAGTGTTAACAAGATAAAACCTTGCTAACGGTGAAAAAAACATATGTACACTTAAATCTGTGCCAAAATCTGTGAATTAGCCTCTCTGACTACAACTCCCATGATGCCTTGTCACAAGCCTAATGGTTTTACTTGATGTTTTTAACCTTGCAGAGTGAATGTGTGTGTGTGTGTGTATATATATATATATATATATATATATATATATATATATATATATATATATATATATATATATATATGGAGCTACAGCAACTAAATGACTTTTAAAAGGGGGAAAAAGTTTAGAAAAGAGATTTTGCGGCTGGGATCAATAAAATATCTATCTATCTGCTGTGTAAAAGGCCACTTCACACCAAATGTGCTAAACTGATGTGAGTTTAGCATCAAACTCCCTTTATATCACTTTATATTACTGTATTGTGGAGTGGAATAGGTCCAACATGTGAGGATGAGGCAGTAGCGCTGCTGACCCGATGCCGTATTCTAATCTCTGGTAAGTCGTGGTGAAGGTGCCGTTCCCGCTTAGATCATTTAAGAACAGGCAGCCAATGAGAGAACAGTAAACACAGTGATGCTGAAGCTCTTGGTGAGCGAGTGCCACCAGTGAGAAACCACATTCAGCAGCAACAAAAGAAGAAGAAGAGATACAAACAGAAGCCGAACGAGAGAGAACACTGGAGCTGATTCTCCACCGGAGACGCCCTCGTAGAGGAAAGAGAGGAACGTGTGGTGTAAGTGGATCAGACACAGCAGTGCTGCTGTTGCTGGAGTGTTTAAACACCTCAGCATCACTGCTGGACTGAGAATCGTCCACCAACCAAAACTATCCAGACAGCAGTGTCCTGTGGGCGGCGTCCTGTGTCCACTGATGAAGGACTAGAGGAACACAAACTGTGCAGCAGCAGATGAGCTACTGTCTCTGACTTTACATCTACAAGGTGGACCAGCAAGTAGTAGGAGTGTCTAATAGAGTGGACATCACAACCCTTGGTTTCTATCACCAGTGATGTAAACAGTGTGGGGCCAAATTCCCTACATTACACATACATTCAAATGTATTACACTCAGAGTGTAATATCTATTTAAACAGGGTTACAGTATTCACAACATCATTTCTGCTTCACCCACCACTAAGAGTTACCCAAGTTCTGTCATGCCTGCCTGGATTGTTGTGGAATCAACCACCCCAACATGGAACAGCTTTATCCTGACCGCCTCTCACTGGCAGCCAGTCAATCTAATCTTAACAAACCGTTCTCAGACAGTGTTTTTGAGATGAGACTTACCAAATTCCAGGTCGTCATGAGACACGTTCACAGTGATTTCATCTCCAGGTAGATATATGTTGGTGTAGTCTCTGCAGACAGAAGGTGGGGTGGAGGGGGTTGGAAGTGGGTGGTGTGTATTAATATAATTCATTCAGACATAAAGTTCAGTATATGTTAAACAGAGACACTGTATGTGCATCAGGGGTCGTAATTGAGGGAGCACCGATACAATACTCATTTTTTGGTATCAGCCTGATACTGATCAGACTCACTGGATCAGATCTCATGCTTCTTCACATTCTCTCTTCCTTCTTTGTCCATCCTTCTATCTCCACTCACTGTCCACTGTATCAGCTCCACTGACCATACAGGACCCCCACTCACTGTCCACTGCATCAGCTCCACTGACCATACAGGACCTCCACTCACTGTCCACTGTATCAGCTCCACTGACCATACAGGACCTCCACTCACTGTCCACTGTATCAGCTCCACTGACCATACAGGACCTCCACTCACTGTCCACTGTATCAGCTCCACTGACCATACAGGACCCCCACTCACTGTCCACTGCATCAGCTCCACTGACCATACAGGACCTCCACTCACTGTCCACTGTATCAGCTCCACTGACCATACAGGACCTCCACTCACTGTCCACTGTATCAGCTCCACTGACCATACAGGAGCTCCACTCACTGTCCACTGTATCAGCTCCACTGACCATACAGGACTTCCACTCACTGTCCACTGTATCAGCTCCACTGACCATACAGGACCTCCACTCACTGTCCACTGTATCAGCTCCACTGACCATACAGGACCTCCACTCACTGTCCACTGTATCAGCTCCACTGACCATACAGGACCTCCACTCACTGTCCACTGTATCAGCTCCACTGACCATACAGGACCTCCACTCACTGTCCACTGTATCAGCTCCACTGACCATACAGGACCTCCACTCACTGTCCACTGTATCAGCTCCACTGACCATACAGGAGCTCCACTTACAGACTGTAGTTCATCTGATTCTCTGTATACTTTATTACTCTGTTCTTTAATGATCAGGACCCCCACAGGACCACCACAGAGCAGATACTATTAGAGAGGTGACACTGACATGGTGGTGGTGTGAGAATGGTTCACCAACCAGCAACATCCGGACAGCAGTGTCCTGTGGGCGGCGTCCTGTGTCCACTGATGAAGAACTAGAGGAACACAAACTGTGCAGCAGCAGATGAGCTACTGTCTCTGACTTTACACCTACAAGGTGGACCAGCAGGTAGTAGGAGTGTCTAATAGAATGGACAGTTAGTGGACACAGTGTTTAAACACTCCGGCAGCAGCATCGCTGTGTCTGATCCACTCACACCAGCGCAACACACACTAACTAACACACCACCACCACATTAGTGTCACTGCAGTGCTGAGAATGACCCACCTTACTAATAGTATCTGCTCTGTGGTGGTCCTGTGATAGGAACAAGGAGGTGGTTTTAATGTTATGGCTGACCGGTGTATGTGCCTATAGAGGAGCTGTACGCAGCACTAAGTGAACTCTATATAACGTATAGGTGAGTAACTAAATAAAGAGACACAGCTACACAACACACTCACAATATACAACACACCTGACTATCAGGACTGCTACACACACACACACACACACACACACACACACACACACACACACACACACTCTAAAACACAGTATCATATTTATTATATTTATCTTCAATGCTATCGTTTGTGTAATAATTCAAGCTATCACTGAGCAATTTATATGTTTATGTTCACTACTATCCTGTTTACACTGTGATATAATACCAGCACTGTAAACAGTGTACAACTGTATATCATGTGCAATAATTCTATACATCTATATTTATACTCATGTTTTTATCTGTCTCTGTATTTATATTTTATGTCTGTCATGCTGTCTAATTTTGTTTTTTTGTGTTATGTTTTTTGTCATGCTGTCTAATTTTGTTTTTTTGTGTTATATTTTTTGTCATGCTGTCTAATTTTGTTTTTTTGTGTTATGTTTTTTGTCATGCTGTCTAATTTTGTTTTTTTGTGTTATATTTTTTGTCTTGCTGTCTAATTTTGTTTTTTTGTGTTATATTTTGTCATGCTGTCTAATTTTGTTTTTTTTTGTGTTATATTTTTTGTCTTGCTGTCTAATTTTGTTTTTTTGTGTTATGTTTTTTGTCATGCTGTCTAATTTTGTTTTTTTGTGTTATATTTTTTGTCTTGCTGTCTAATTTTGTTTTTTTGTTTTATATTTTGTCATGCTGTCTAATTTTGTTTTTTTTGTGTTATGTTTTTTGTCATGCTGTCTAATTTTGTTTTTTTTGTGTTATATTTTTTGTCTTGCTGTCTAATTTTGTTTTTTTGTTTTATATTTTGTCATGCTGTCTAATTTTGTTTTTTTTGTGTTATGTTTTTTGTCATGCTGTCTAATTTTGTTTTTTTTGTGTTATATTTTTTGTCTTGCTGTCTAATTTTGTTTTTTTGTGTTATATTTTTTGTCTTGCTGTCTAATTTTGTTTTTTTGTTTTATATTTTGTCATGCTGTCTAATTTTGTTTTTTTGTGTTATGTTTTTTGTCATGCTGTCTAATTTTGTTTTTTTTGTGTTATATTTTTTGTCTTGCTGTCTAATTTTGTTTTTTGTGTTATATTTTTTGTCATGCTGTCTAATTTTGTTTTTTTTGTGTTATATTTTTTGTCTTGCTGTCTAATTTTGTTTTTTGTGTTATATTTTTTGTCATGCTGTCTAATTTTGTTTTTTTGTGTTATATTTTTTGTCATGCTGTCTAATTTTGTTTTTTTGTGTTATGTTTTTTGTCATGCTGTCTAATTTTGTTTTTTTGTGTTATATTTTTTGTCATGCTGTCTAATTTTATTTTTTTGTGTTATATTTTTTGTCATGCTGTCTAATTTTGTTTTTTTGTGTTATATTTTTTGTCATGCTGTCTAATTTTGTTTTTTTGTGTTATATTTTTTGTCATGTTGTCTAATTTTGTGTTTTTGTGTTTTCTTCTGTATGAAGAAGTTCACTCTGACTTTGACTGTGTGTGTTCAATAGTTGGCTTTAAAATCATTGAAACCATTTTGCAAACACACACACACCTACTGACACATTTACCTGTGTAACAGGGTGGACTCCAGTTCGGACAGCTGTGCTTGGTATCCTCCAGAGTTGTGTTCCACCCAGGCTGAGCAGGGCAGGCGGCTGGGGGTACGACACAGCCATAACTCCCCAGTAACTGGGTGTTTGTATTCACAGCAGCACTGAGATGCCTCCAGCAACCTCACGCTCCTCTGGGCATTACATACCACTGTTTCCTCGTAATCGTCCTCTCTGAACACACCCATGAAGAACACTTTGTCTGGATCTCGTTCTCTGTGCCGGAGTAGCACCTGCCGCCCAGCAAAACATTTAAATCAACTCCATTACATTTAGTTCAGTTCACCCCCAATGAAGCCAGTTTGGAGTCTGAATTTAGTTTTGTACTAGAACTACGATGGAACTGACAAACCCCACCGTGTTATTACCATATACTGGTCTGTTCTCAGCCACTCAGAACTAACTGTTTTTGTGTTTCTTTGTTCAACTGAACTGCCCATCCTGGGCAGCCTGATACTAAATAACTGCCCATCCTGTGTGGTCTGATACTGAACAACTGCCCATCCTATGCGGTCTGATGCTCAACAACTGCCCATCCTGTACAGTCTGATACTGAACAACTGCTCATCCTATGTGGTCTGATACTGAACAACTGCTCATCCTATGTGGTCTGATGCTCAACAACTGCCCATCCTGTACAGTCTGATACTGAACAACTGCTCATCCTATGCGGTCTGATGCTCAACAACTTCTCATTCTATACAGTCTGATACTAAACAACTGCTAATCCTATGCGGTCTGATGCTCAACAACTTCTCATTCTATACAGTCTGATACTAAACAACTGCTAATCCTATGTGGTCTGACGCTCAAAAACTGCTCATCCTGTGTGGTCTGGCGCTTAACAACTTACCATCCTGTGTGGTCTGATACTCAACAACTGCTCATCTGTGCAGTCTGACGCTCAAAAACTGCCCATCCTGTGTGGTCTGATGCTGCTGCTTCCTATGCCTTAACCAAGTGCCCCTGTTTGCCTGCATTCTGGACCAGTTTACCCATCATGGAGCTCCTGCTGTCTGGTGCTATGCCAGATACTGACTTGGTAGAACTTGGTAGGCCCAGTATTCTTCTCAATGTTCAATAAACATAAATTATATTCCAACGGAATGTAACCAATCAGACTAACGTTTGTTTTTTTAGATTTGCAGTACAGCTGGGGGGGCAATGTTGGTGACGAGTAATAGAAGCATCACTGCTAATTATCATAGCTTCCTTACAATCATAGCTCCAGCGCAAAAGTTAATTCAGACACCAACGATTTACTAATTTATGTAGATTATCTAACTTCAATCTCCACTCACTGTCCACTGTATCAGCTCCACTGACCATACAGGACCTCCACTCACTGTCCACTGTATCTGCTCCACTGACCATACAGGACCTCCACTCACTGTCCACTGTATCAGCTCCACTGACCATACAGGACCTCCACTCACTGTCCACTGTATCAGCTCCACTGACCATACAGGACCTCCACTCACTGTCCACTGTATCAGCTCCACTGACCATACAGGACCTCCACTCACTGTCCACTGTATCAGCTCCACTGACCATACAGGACCTCCACTTACAGACTGTAGTTCATCTGATTCTCTGTATACTTTATTACTCTGTTCTTTAATGATCAGGACCCCCACAGGACCACCACAGAGCAGATACTATTAGGGAGGTGGGTCATTCTCAGCACTGCAGTGACACTGATACATTTATTAAAGGGGGCCAACTTTAATGTAGAGAAGCAAATGGAAAACAATCAGTAATTATAAAACTATAAGTATACATATGTTATTGCTTTTGTTTAATTGGATTCTTTATATCTACTTTCAGGTCTGATTAGAGTTTGAGGTCATATTAATGCAGAAATGTAGAACTTTTAAGCACCACTGTATGTAGTAGGAGGACCTGATAAAGTGCATAAGTAGTGTAGATACAAGTAGGTGTACCTAATAAGATGACTGTGAGGTGCTCTGAACAGCTGATGGATAACGCATTGGCCTACACACCTCTACAGCCTCGCTGGAGTGTATCAGCCGTACTGAGACTTTGGCTAGTCCCTCCCAGAGCAGCTTGAAGGTTGCAGTGTAAGTGCCGTTGTTGTGGTCCACCACCTCCCCGTACACACTGGCTTTGAGTTCCTCGTTAAACAGCTTGGCCTGGAAGAAATCTCCACCGTACGGTTTCGGGTTCTGTAAACCGTCTCTTGCTGTTATGACCACCGAGATCACGTCCCCAACGCTGTAGCTTCTACGAGGGTTCTGCAAAGTGGACGAGCTTGTGTAAGGACTCGTCGCCTGATTGGCTACAGTCACGGAGGAGGGAGGGGCCGGCCACTTCAGCACCTTTTCTATGAGTCGGAGCTCCTCAGGTGAGATGAAGGTGATGCTAGTGAGCGAGGAGTGAACGTAAGTGAATGAGTTTGTACGCCATCTTACGTTCTTACTGCCTAAGAAATTCACCCTCAGCCATTCCTGCAAATAAAGGAGTAACAGTGATTAGACAGCACTACAAAGAGGAAAGCAATACATGTACACTAGCAGTCAATGAGAACTACTAAATCAGTTATCAGACACTGTCATACACTGTTATACTCCAGACCCCTAAATCAGTTATCAGACACTGTTATACTCCAGACCCCTATATCAGTTATCAGATACTGTTATACTCCAGACCCCTATATCAGTTATCAGACACTGTTATATTCCAGACCCCTATATCAGTTATCAGACACTGTCATACACTGTTATACTCCAGACCCCTATATCAGTTATCAGACACTGTTATACTCCAGACCCCTATATCAGTTATCAGACACTGTCATACACTGTTATACTCCAGACCCCTATGTCAGTTATCAGACACTGTTATACTCCAGACAACTATATCAGTTATCAGACACTGTTATATTCCAGACCCCTATATAAGTTATCAGACACTGTTATACTCCAGACCCCTATATCAGTTATCAGACACTGTTATACTCCAGACCCCTATTTCAGTTATCAGACAGTTATACTCCAGACCACTATATCAGTTATCAGACACTGTTATACTCCAGACCCCATATCAGTTATCAGACACTGTTATACTCAAGACCCCCATATCAGTTATCAGACACTGTTATACTCCAGACCACTATATCAGTTATAAGACACTGTTATACTCCAGACCCCTATATCAGTTATCAGACACTGTTATACTCCAGACCCCTATTTCAGTTATCAGACACTGTTATACTCCAGACCCCTATATCAGTTATCAGACACTGTTATACTCCAGACCCCTATTTCAGTTATCAGACACTGTTATACTCCAGACCCCTATATCAGTTATCAGACACTGTTATACTCCAGACCCCTATATCAGTTATTAGACACTGTTATACTCCAGACCCCTATATCAGTTATCAGACACTGTTATACTCCGGACCCCTATATCAGTTATCAGACACTGTTATACTCCAGACCCCTATATCAGTTATCAGACACTGTTATACTCCGGACCCCTATTTCAGTTATCAGACACTGTTATACTCCAGACCCCTATATCAGTTATCAGACACTGTTATACTCCGGACCCCTATTTCAGGTATCAGACACTGTTTTACTCCAGACCCCTATATCAGTTATCAGACACTATTATACTCCGGACCCCTATATCAGTTATCAGACACTGTTATACTCCGGACCCCTATATCAGTTATCAGACACTGTTATACTCCAGACCCCTATATCAGTTATCAGACACTGTTATACTCCAGACCCCTATATCAGTTATCAGACACTGTTATACTCCAGACCCCTATATCAGTTATCAGACACTGTTATACTCCAGACCCCTATATCAGTTATCAGACACTGTTATACTCCAGACCCCTATATCAGTTATCAGACAGTTATACTCCAGACCACTATATCAGTTATCAGACACTGTTATACTCCAGACCCCTATATCAGTTATTAGACACTGTTATACTCCAGACCCCTATATAAGTTATCAGACACTGTTTTACTCCGGACCCCTATATCAGTTATCAGACAGTTATACTCCAGACCCCTATTTCAGTTATCAGACACTGTTATACTCCGGACCCCTATTTCAGTTATCAGACACTGTTATACTCCAGACCCCTATATCAGTTATCAGACACTGTTATACTCCGGACCCCTATTTCAGGTATCAGACACTGTTTTACTCCAGACCCCTATATCAGTTATCAGACACTATTATACTCCGGACCCCTATTTCAGTTATGATACTGAACTCTAATTAAACACCCCTGCTCTAACTGGACCGTACTGACTCTAATTAAACACCCCTGCTCTAACTGGACCGTACTGAACTCTAATTAAACAGCCCTGTTCTAACTGGACCGTACTGAACTCTAATTAAACACCCCTGCTCTAACTGGACCGTACTGAACTCTAATTAAACACCCCTGCTCTAACTGGACCGTACTGAACTCTAATTAAACACCCCTGCTCTAACTTGACCGTACTGAACTCTAATTAAACAGCCCTGTTCTAACTGGACCGTACTGAACTCTAATTAAACACCCCTGCTCTAACTGGACCGTACTGAACTCTAATTAAACACCCCTGCTCTAACTGGACCGTACTGAACTCTAATTAAACACCCCTGCTCTAACTGAACCATACTGAACTCTAATTAAACACCCCTGCTCTAACTGGACCGTACTGAACTCTAATTAAACAGCCCTGTTCTAACTGGACCGTACTGAACTCTAATTAAACACCCCTGCTCTAACTTGACCGTACTGAACTCTAATTAAACACCCCTGCTCTAACTGGACCGTACTGAACTCTAATTAAACACCCCTGCTCTAACTTGACCGTACTGAACTCTAATTAAACACCTCTGCTCTAACTGGACCGTACTGAACTCTAATTAAACACCCCTGCTCTAACTGGACCGTACTGAACTCTAATTAAACACCCCTGCTCTAACTGGACCGTACTGACTCTAATTAAACACCCCTGCTCTAACTGAACCGTACTGAACTCTAATTAAACACCCCTGCTCTAACTGGACCGCATTGAACTCTAATAAAACACCCCTGCTCTAACTGGACCGTACTGACTCTAATTAAACACCCCTGCTCTAACTGGACCGTACTGACTCTAATTAAACACCCCTGCTCTAACTGGACCGTACTGAACTCTAATTAAACACCTCTGCTCTAACTGGACCGTACTGAACTCTAATTAAACACCTCTGCTCTAACTGGACCGTACTGAACTCTAATTAAACAGCCCAGCTCTAACTGGACCGTACTGAACTCTAATTAAACAGCCCTGCTCTAACTGGACCGTACTGAACTCTAATTAAACACCCCTGCTCTAACTTGACCGTACTGAACTCTAATTAAACACCCCTGCTCTAACTGGACCGTACTGAACTCTAATTAAACACCCCTGCTCTAACTGGACCGTACTGAACTCTAATTAAACACCCCTGCTCTAACTGGACCGTACTGAACTCTAATTAAACAGCCCTGTTCTAACTGGACTGTACTGAACTCTAATTAAACACCCCTGCTCTAACTGGACCGTACTGAACTCTAATTAAACACCCCTGCTCAAACTGGACCGTACTGAACTCTAATTAAACACCCCTGCTCTAACTGGACCGTACTGAACTCTAAGTAAACACCCCTGCTCTAACTGGACCGTACTGAACTCTAATTAAACACCCCTGCTCTAACTGGACCGTACAGAACTCTAATTAAACACCCCTGCTCTAACTGGACCGTACTGAACTCTAATTAAACACCCCTGCTCTAACTGGACCGTACTGAACTCTAATTAAACACCCCTGCTCTAACTGGACCGTACTGAACTCTAATTAAACACCCCTGCTCTAACTGGACCGTACTGAACTCTAATTAAACACCCCTGCTCTAACTGGACCGTACTGAACTCTAATTAAACACCCCTGCTCTAACTGAACCTTACTGAACTCTAATTAAACACCCCTGCTCTAACTGGACTGTACTGACTCTAATTAAACACCCCTGCTCTAACTGGACCGTACTGAACTCTAATTAAACACCCCTGCTCTAACTGAACCATACTGAACTCTAATTAAACACCCCTGCTCTAACTGGACAGTACTGAACTCTAATTAAACACCCCTGCTCTAACTGGACCGTACTGAACTCTAATTAAACACCCCTGCTCTAACTGGACCGTACTGAACTCTAATTAAACACCCCTGCTCTAACTGGACCGTACTGAACTCTAATTAAACACCCCTGCTCTAACTGAACCTTACTGAACTCTAATTAAACACCCCTGTTCTAACTGGATCTTACTGAAGTTGGTCTCATGGTGTCAGTACTGAACCATAGTGTGCTTTGTGTTGTAGAAACAGTGAGTTGGGTTTAGAACTTACCCCTAACTGCCAAAAGATCACCAGGCCGACCCCACAGATGAAAACAAACTTCACAAACCTTTCTTTTGACATTTTCTAACAAATCTGTTAAAGAGAACACACCAATTACAGCAAAGCATTAGGACACCTTCTATCATCATCATCATCATCATCATCATCACCAGAAAGACAGAGAGAGAGACAGAAAGAAAGACAGACAGAGACACAGAGAGAAAGACAGAGAGATAGAGAAAGACAGAGACAGAGAAAGACAGAGAGAGAGAAAGACAGAGACAGAAAGATAAAGACAGATATAAAGAAAGACAGACAGGTAGAGAAAGACAGAGAAAGAAAAAGACAGAGGTAGTGACACAGAGAGAGAGAGAGAAAGACAGAGACAGAGAGAAAGACAGAGAGAAAGACAGAGAGAGATTGACAAAGACAGAAAGAAACACAGAGAGAGAGAGAGAGAGAGAAAGGCAGAGACAGAGAACTACAGACAGGTAGAGAAAGACAGAGACAGAGAGAAAGACAGAGAGAAAGACAGAGAGAGAGAGAAAGACAGAGAAATAGAGAAAGACAAAGAAAGACAGAGAGAGAGAAAGACAGAGACAAAGAAAAACAGAGAGAGAAAGAAAAAAACAGAGACAGAGAAAGATAGAGATATAGAAAAAGACAGAGAGAGACAGGGAGAAAAACAGAGAAAGAGAAAGACATAGAGAGAATGACAGAGAAAAAGACAGAGGGAAAAACAGATGGAAAGAAAGACAAAGACAGAGAGAGAACGACAGAGAAAAAGACAGAGGGGAAAAACAGATAGAAAGAAAGACAAAGACAGAGAGAGAACGACAGAGAAAAAGACAGAGGGGAAAAACAGATAGAAAGAAAGAGAAAGACAGAGAGAGATCGACAGAGAAAAAGACAGAGAGAGACAGGGAGAAAAACAGAGAAAGAGAAAGATAGAGAGAGAACGACAGAGAAAAAGACAGAGAGAGACGGAGAAAAACAGAGAAAGAGAAAGACAGAGAGAGAACGACAGAGAAAAAGACAGAGCGGAAAAACAGATAGAAAGAAAGACAAAGACAGAGAGAGAAAGAGAGAGAGAATGACAGAGAAAAAGACAGAGAGAGACAGAGAGAGACAGAAAGAAAGACAAAGACAGAGACTTTATTTCTATTCAGCAGAATCAGCTTGTATTTAAACTCAGGACTAAGGTTTGACACTGGTGGAGACCTATGAATCTGAGACTGTAGGAGAGCCGACAGTCTGCAGTTTGTTGTGCAGTTAATTTCCAAACCATGTTACTCAGAGCTACAGACGAGGTTAGCCTGCTGTACACTGTGCGCCAAAGCTGTGTTACTGGGAGGTAGGACTCGAGTAGAGAACCTCATTTAACCCTTTCTGCTGCTCTAGGTTAATGAGACATTCACAGATCTGGGGTTTTTTTTGGAGGGGATCAAATTATTGGTGGGGACAATTCACTAATCACTGGATACTGGTGGGGACACGTCACTTCCAGCCATGCTAACTCTACGCCCTTATCTAGAAGTACTACAGGCTCAGTCGTCAAGCTTGAGTGGAAACAAAAGGCATCAATTCTTCAAACGCTGAACAGAAATCTGACCAGTCAGATATAGTTTTTTTGAGATCTTGGTGGAGCTCCTTTTGGTTAGGACCTAATGTGTAGATTAGCATAATTATGAAGTCACAGAGGAACCAACCAATCACATATAGATTTCTAAACGAGTTCACCCATGTTAAATTAAATCTCTCTTGTTCATCTGGAAGGTCCAGTTACATCACAGTCCACAAACACAGGCATCGTAGAGATGAGCTTCTCCATATACTTTGAGTTTAGATTTTTAGGACCTGAATTTAAGGTCTAGCTCTATTAATCACAGTTCATATATACGCAACCACTGCCGAGTACAGATGCGACTCTTTGGCACCCCAATAACATTGTAACCAATAACATGTAATTTAATTAATTCAAGCATTTAAAGAATTTAAAAGATCTGAATTTAATTGAAGTGCTTCACCGGCTGGTGCCAACTTTGGCTGGAAATGTGTTTATTGCTTGCTATTAAACAGTATCTAAACAATTAATGTGAGATTAGAATAAAGATCCTTCTCTTTTTTTGTTTTAAATCAAAACAGATGCCGTTCTAAACGTATGGAAGGGCAAGTCAGGTGATTTGTGTAGGGAAGACAACCTGTTCAGGCCCTCAAGAACGTGAGGTTCCTTTAAAGTGAGATTTCTGTTTGAGATCTGGATAGCAAAGCTTTAGAAGCTGCACAGGTAGAGGCAGTCTCTGACCGAGGCAGTCTCTGACTGAGGCAGTCTTTGACTGAGGCTTTATGTAAAGAGGGCGTGAGTGGAACAGTCCCATCCTATCTTAATGCTGGAGCATCTGGATGGTGTACAGTGATGTAACTGAGGGTGTAGCAGTAGACACAGATGGACAGGAGAGCTGGCTGGTGATGGTGAGGAGGAGGCCCTGATGGTCAGTCCTCCAACAGCGTTCAGCAGACGGGAGGACAGTCATTAATTAGGAAGAGTAAAGAGAGGAAGTTAAAAAGCACCAAATACTTCATCAAGGGTAGCTCACATCCTGGTTGTCAAGCTGTTGCCCTCCGGGAGGCTCTACAGGAGCATCAAAACCAGAACAAGACTGAGATATAGTTTCTTTTCCAGAGCCATAACCATCCTAACCTCCCATATGCACTGATCTCGATAAACTCGGACCTCCTCCTCACCAATAATATAAACAATAATATATTTATTACCTCTACTGTTGCTGTTGCACCACTGTGCTATATCTACTTCATCAGTGTGCAATATTCCTATTCATATCCTTAAACTTGAAAATCACTATATGTAATACTCATCTCTTATGTTTTATATATTTATATGTATATATATATATACAGGGGTTGGACAATGAAACTGAAACACCTGGTTTTAGGCCACAATAATTGATTAGTATGGTGTAGGGCCTCCTTTTGCGGCCAATACAGCGTCAGTTGGTCTTGGGAATGACATATACAAGTCCTGCACAGTGGTCAGAGGGAGTTTAGACCATTCTTCTTGCAGGACAGTGTCCAGGTCACTACGTGATGCTGGTGGAGGAAAACGTTTCCTGACTCGCTCCTGCAAACCACCCCAAAGTGGCTCAATAATATTTAGATCTGGTGACTGTGCAGGCCATGCGAGATGTTCAACTTCACTTTCATGTTCATCAAACCATCTTTCTCCAGTCCTGCTGTGTGTATCGGTGCATCGTCATCCTGATACACGGCACCGCCTTCAGGATACAATGTTTAAACCATTGGATACACATGGTCCTCCAGAATGGTTCGATAGTCCTTGGCAGTGACGCGCCCATCTAGCACAAGTATTGGGCCAAAACCATCACTGATCCACCCCCATGCTTCACTCTGGGCATGCGACAGTCTGGGTGGTCTGCTTCTTTGGGGCTTCTCCACACCGTAACTCTCCCGGATGTGGGGAAAACAGTAAAGGTGGATCATCAGAGAACAGTTCATGTTTCACATTGTCCACAGCCCAAGATTTGATCTCCTTGCACCATTGAAACCGACGTTAGGCATTGGCACGAGTGATCAAAGGTTTGGCTATAGCAGCCCGGCCGTGTATATTGACCCTGTGGATCTCCTGATGGACAGTTCTGGTGGAAACAGGAAGCTGAGGAGCACATTTAACTCTGTCATGATTTGATCAGCCGTGGTTTTATGTTTTTTGGATACAATCCGGGTTAGAACCCAACATCCCTTTCAGACAGCTTCCTCTCGCGTCCACAGTTAATCCTGTTGGATGTAGTTGGTCCTTCTTGGTGGTCTGCTGACGTTACCCTGGATACCGTGGCTCTTGATACATCACATAGACTTGCTGTCTTGGTCACAGATGCACCAGCAAGACGTGCACCAACAGTTTGTCCTCTTTTGAACTCTGGTATGTCCCATAATGCTGTGTTATTGTAATATTTAGATCTAAACTGAGCTCTTACCTGCTAACTGAACTTCACACTCTGCTCTTACTGGTGCAATGTGTAATTAATGAAGATATATATTTGTTAGCTATGGATGAAGGTCACGGGTTCGATTCCCTGAACAAACAGGACACCACTAAAATGCCTATGAGCAAAGCACCCAACTGTTTCCCGGGCTGTGGATAGGGCTGCTAAGTGTGCTCACTGCCTCCTAGTGTATGTGTTCACTAGTGTGTGTGTATGTGGGTGTCTCGCTGCTCCGATGAGTTCAATGCGGAGGTCAAATTCTGCTGTGCATAAACACGAGCGGTAAATACTTCTCAATTCTAAAATGCATGCAGAGAACATTCTTCACATCACTTGAGGCTCTTCAGGCATTCAGAGGGATCTGGACACTAGGCCCATTGACCACAATCATCTGCCAGAACACACTGCTGGATAGTGTAATGTAAGGTTTTGTCGCGACAAACAACAAGTTTGAGGAATCTGGAGCAGCACTTTGGCATCTGGGGTCATGGTTTTTGGGGCTCATGTGGGCGAGGCAGGTCAGGATGGGCTGCTTTGGACAAAAGTCCAACACAGACTATAGCTCCCAGTCCAGCTTTGCAACGTCATACTCTTTCATCTGAGAATGACACACTAGGAAGACTCACAAACCATAAGCGTTGCTATTGTTCGTAACCTCAGTAAAGTCTGTATCTGATCAGTAAGTGTATGTTAACCAATAAGAACAGCAGATCTGATTAGAACAGATGTAAATAATCAGACATACAATACAAAGTATCATGAATATGATATTGTGAGAGAAGTAGATCAGATCTTGATCCAGTTTGAAGAACAAAGTTAGGCTCCAGATTTCTCCTGGACGCCCCAGACATTGTATGAATGTGTTCAGTTCTTGATTTATCTTAATGAAGTACTGAGCAGTCAAAGCAGGTATTAGATCAGAACTGATAATAATACTGGGTTGTTTAGGAGAAGCTTGGAAAGAGTTAAATAAACACACTGACGTATGAAAAAGCTCTACTTAGTCTATTAATACTGATTAATATTTAATAATAAAGTGTAAAAGCTCTACTTAGTCTATTAATACTGTTTAATATTTAATAATAAAGTGTAAAAGCTCTACTTACTCTATTAATACTGTTTAATATTTCATAATAAAGTGTAAAATCTCTACTTACGCTATTAATACTGTTTAATATTTAATAATAAAGTGTAAAAGAACTACTTACTCTATTAATACTGATTAATATTTAATAATAAAGTGTAAAAGCTCTACTTACTCTATTAATATTGATTAATATTTAATAATAAAGTGTAAAAGCTCTACTTACGCTATTAATACTGTTTAATATTTAATAATAAAGTGTAAAAGCTCTACTTACTCTATTAATACTGTTTAATATATAATAATAAAGTGTAAAAGCTCTACTTAGTCTATTAATACTGTTTAATATTTAATAATAAAGTGTAAAAGCTCTACTTACTCTATTAATACTGTTTAATATTTCATAATAAAGTGTAAAATCTCTACTTACGCTATTAATACTGTTTAATATTTAATAATAAAGTGTAAAAGAACTACTTACTCTATTAATACTGATTAATATTTAATAATAAAGTGTAAAAGCTCTACTTACTCTATTAATACTGATTAATATTTAATAATAAAGTGTAAAAGCTCTACTTACTCTATTAATACTGATTAATATTTAATAATAAAGTGTAAAAACACTACTTACTCTATTAATACTGTTTAATATATAATAATAAAGTGTAAAAGCTCTACTTACTCTATTAATACTGTTTAATATTTAATAATAAAGTGTAAAAGCTCTACTTACTCTATTAATACTGATTAATATTTAATAATAAAGTGTAAAAGCTCTACTTACTCTATTAATACTGATTAATATTTAATAATAAAGTGTAAAAGCTCTACTTACTCTATTAATACTGATTAATATTTAATAATAAAGTGTAAAAGCTCTACTTACTCTATTAATACTGATTAATATTTAATAATAAAGTGTAAAAGCTCTACTTACTCTATTAATACTGATTAATATTTAATAATAAAGTGTTTACTGAGTAATATATATTATTTATAGAATGCAGCAGATGAGCAACTGTCTCTGACTTAGGAGTTCAACACACACACTAACACACCACCAGTGTCACTGCAATGCTGGGAATGACCCACCACCTAAATAGTACCTGCTCTGTGGTGGTCCTGTGGGGGTCCTGATCATTAAAGAACAGAGGAATGAAGTATACAGAGAATCAGATGAACTACAGTCTGTAGGTGGATCTCCTGTATGGTCAGGGAATCCAACCCGAATGGTCTTGCTGTGAGGAGACAGTGCTGACCACTACTCCACCGTGCCGCCTGTATAAGGTATTATTATCTTTAATCAGGGACACTTTCTGTGGACTACAGCCTGATGTGGAAAAACAAATGACCTTCACTGGGAGACCATCGTCAAAAAAGCTCCCTGAGGCAAACCGTAGAGGAACGACCAGGAAGGAAGGCATTCTAACGTTGGGGGGGTCGAAGTTTTAAGCAGCATTTATGTGACACTGTTGACGATGTGATGCAAAATGATGTTTGGGTAATTTAGACTGAACAGAACGTGTCATAAAGAACCATAACGAGGTGAGAGACGACAATATAAACATGTAATTAACACATACACCCAAACAGGGAGTGCAGGGAACCCCCTGAGGACCTTCTTTGAAACAGTGGTGGCATCTGCCATCTTTTATGGACTGGTCTGCTGGGGCAACAGCATCTCCAGCATCTCCACAGCAGACAAGAAGAGACTGAACAGACTCATAAAGAGGGCCGGCTCTATCCTAGGAACCCCGCCACACCCAGTGCAGGGGCTGGGAGACAAGAGGATGTTAGCCAAGCTGGCCTCCAAGCTGGAGAATGACTCCCACCCAATGCATAAGGCAGCACTGGTCCTCAACACAGAGCAGGTCTCCTGCTGTTAGACCCTACAACCAGCACTGCTCCCAGCAGACCACATACACACACACATAAAATCTACACACTGCTCCCAGCAGACCACATACACACACACATAAAATCTACACACTGCTCCCAGCAGACCACATACACACACACATAAAATCTACACACTGCTCCCAGCAAACCACATACACACACACATAAAATCTACACACTGCTCCCAGCAGACCACATACACACACACATAAAATCTACACACTGCTCCCAGCAGACCACATACACACACACATAAAATCTACACACTGCTCCCAGCAAACCACATACACACACACATAAAATCTACACACTGCTCCCAGCAGACCACATACACACACACATAAAATCTACACACTGCTCCCAGCAGACCACATACACACACACTTAAACTCTACACACTGCTCCCAGCAGACCACACACACACACACTTAAACTCTACACACTGCTCCCAGCAGACCACATACACACACACTTAAACTCTACACACTGCTCCCAGCAGACCACATACACACACACTTAAACTCTACACACTGCTTCCAGCAGACCACACACACACACACTTGAACTCTACACACTGCTCCCAGCAGACCACACACACACACACTTAAACTCTACACACTGCTCCCAGCAGACCACATACACACACACATAAAATCTACACACTGCTCCCAGCAGACCACATACACACACACATAAAATCTACACACTGCTCCCAGCAGACCACATACACACACACTTAAACTCTACACACTGCTCCCAGCAGACCACATACACACACACTTAAACTCTACACACTGCTCCCAGCAGACCACATACACACACACTTAAACTCTACACACTGCTCCCAGCAGACCACATACACACACACTTAAACTCTACACACTGCTTCCAGCAGACCACACACACACACACTTGAACTCTACACACTGCTCCCAGCAGACCACACACACACACACTTAAACTCTACACACTGCTCCCAGCAGACCACATACACACACACTTAAACTCTACACACTGCTCCCAGCAGACCACATACACACACACTTAAACTCTACACACTGCTCCCAGCAGACCACATACACACACACTTAAACTCTACACACTGCTCCCAGCAGACCACACACACACACACACTTAAACTCTACACACTGCTCCCAGCAGAACACATACTGCTGTAATTTGTATATTACACACCTAACTGAATATATATGTGTGTAACAATAAAGAGGTTTAGATCTGAATGTGTTGAGAGACGAGTGTAAACAGTGAAGTTGGAGCCCATGTACACAAATATTACTAAAACAAACATTTGAGTGTATTTAAATGTAAAAATGAGAATGTATATTTTTATAAGAGCTATAAAACCACCAAACCTGTTTATCAGAACAAGATCTCAGCATCTACACTATCTTCTTCAGTCCTGTTAGAGAAGCAGCTCATGTGGCTCCTCATGAAGCTGCTGGTCAGAATGTTCAAAGTATGTAAACCTGCATCAGAGCAAATGAGCTCATTTCTAAAAGACCCTCTAAACATTCTTTAAACACAACCAGATGTTTAATTCTGCTCCAGGAATAATTTTATACCGACTATTCTATAGTTCTGATCTCCTCACACTTATTCACTAATATTAGTACTATTAATATAGTACACAGAAGAAGAACCTGGGTAGGGGTGTGTAGGTGTGTATAATCTGTTTATGGGTAAATTCTAAACTATAAGATCCAAACAAGGTGTTAAAGTTGTAACTGCAGATCTGCTGGATTACAGACTAACTCAGAACCTCAGTAGCATAAAAACAACTTGAGTAAAAGAAGTTTGATCCACTGAAATACTCTACGGAGCCGAGCACACACAATACTGAGTGAATTTAAAACCCATATATGAATTAGTATTTTTATAATATATAGTTATATGTAAAATAGGTTAGTACTCACATCTATTAAGTTCCTTCAGCAGCTCAGTCGATACATTGCTCCACTTTGGAGTCGTTTGAGCACCGCCCCCAGCGTACCACATAGGACATACAGGAATGTACAAAGACACATACACACCCTGTTTGTGTGTTGATACAACAATATCTGTGTAACTGCAACATTAACTATAATTAAAAGTATATTTTTTTCTTATAGAGATACAAAAAACATTACATAAGAAACAATCATGCTCTAAAACTATTTAGAAGTATATGTATATTTATAGAAAAAATATATATATTTTGCATAAATAATAATAGAAAAACTATTTTTTACATAGTGATATATAGTTATATATATAGTTAACAAAAACTTTACATAAATCATGCACTAAAACGTGAATCCTATATATGTATCTCTTTATATATCTTTATAGAGCACAAAATCTTACTTAACTTTTCATGCTACAAGATTTCTTTAGACTATTTTGGAGCATTTCTATTGGTTCATTCATCAAAAAAATTAATTACAATAGAAAGGACAGCCGTCATGTTCAAATGATGTAGAAAACTAAAAACAAAGATTCAGGTGCACGTTTTTCATTGGACAGTGATGAGATATACATATTTATATATTCTGAATTTTATACGCTTTATATCCCGTGAAACTTTTGTGATGTCTGGACCAATAGAAATGCTCCAAAATCACTTTCACTATTTCGCAAATACAAGTTGCTGTCCAAAGAAAAACAAGTCTCCAAACCAGCAACTTCACAGAGGAGGACAACAACTGTCTTTACTTTCAATGTAAGTTAATGGAACCAGAATTATTATCAGTGATATGCAGGAGCATTTCTATTGGTCCAAAAGAAATGTAAACAGCAGCTCTCAATGATATAGAAAAATAAATATTAATATACAACATATATAATAAACAAACAACACTTTACAACTCCAAACAAGTATGTCAGTCCAGTTTCAGCTCGTATTGAACATAACTCCAAAATACTATCTAGAACAAGAGCAGCAAACAGTTTCAAACAGCTGTACACATAAACAAATCATGTTTTTAAACAAAATACAACAATAGAATTTAAAGTAATTGTAGAAAATTAGTTTCACAAACTAAACAGACCAGCTGTGACCGACGCTACAGTATAAACACAATCACTCTGTGTTTCTTACTACTCTACTGAACACGTACTGTACTCTACAGCACCGTGAGTAATAACAGCTCTCTCTCCTTTCACTAAGTACACCTCACACTCAGATCATATGAGGCTGGAGATTATATGACTGCCATGCTGCCACCTACTGGTGAAGAACAGTTGCTGTGAAAACAGTGTAAGAGTTTAATTTCAAAATGCTGGACAGAGCAGGTACTATTAGAGAGGTGGCTCAAACTCAGCACTGCAGTTAGAGCAGGAGTGTTTAATTAGAGTTCAGTACGGTCCAGTTAGAGCAGGGGTGTTTAATTAGAGTCAGTACGGTCCAGTTAGAGCAGGGGTGTTTAATTAGAGTTCAGTACGGTCCAGTTAGAGCAGGAGTGTTTAATTAGAGTTCAGTACGGTCCAGTTAGAGCAGGGGTGTTTAATTAGAGTCAGTACGGTCCAGTTAGAGCAGGAGTGTTTAATTAGAGTTCAGTACGGTTCAGTTAGAGCAGGGGTGTTTAATTAGAGTTCAGTACGGTCCAGTTAGAGCAGGGGTGTTTAATTAGAGTCAGTACGGTCCAGTTAGAGCAGGGGTGTTTAATTAGAGTTCAGTACGGTCCAGTTAGAGCAGGGGTGTTTAATTAGAGTTCAGTGCGGTCCAGTTAGAGCAGGGGTGTTCAATTAGAGTTCAGTACGGTCCAGTTAGAGCAGGGGTGTTTAATTAGAGTCAGTACGGTCCAGTTAGAGCAGGAGTGTTTAATTAGAGTTCAGTACGGTTCAGTTAGAGCAGGGGTGTTTAATTAGAGTTCAGTACGGTCCAGTTAGAGCAGGGGTGTTTAATTAGAGTCAGTACGGTCCAGTTAGAGCAGGGGTGTTTAATTAGAGTTCAGTACGGTCCAGTTAGAGCAGGGGTGTTTAATTAGAGTCAGTACGGTCCAGTTAGAGCAGGGGTGTTTAATTAGAGTTCAGTACGGTCCAGTTAGAGCAGGGGTGTTTAATTAGAGTTCAGTACGGTCCAGTTAGAGCAGGGGTGTTTAATTAGAGTCAGTACAGTACAGTTAGAGCAGGAGTGTTTAATTAGAGTCAGTACGGTCCAGTTAGAGCAGGGGTGTTTAATTAGAGTCAGTACGGTCCAGTTAGAGCAGGAGTGTTTAATTAGAGTTCAGTACGGTCCAGTTAGAGCAGGGGTGTTTAATTAGAGTCAGTACGGTCCAGTTAGAGCAGGGGTGTTTAATTAGAGTTCAGTACGGTCCAGTTAGAGCAGGGGTGTTTAATTAGAGTTCAGTACGGTCCAGTTAGAGCAGGGGTGTTTAATTAGAGTTCAGTACGGTCCAGTTAGAGCAGGGGTGTTTAATTAGAGTCAGTACGTTCCAGTTAGAGCAGGGGTGTTTAATTAGAGTCAGTACGGTCCAGTTAGAGCAGGGGTGTTTAATTAGAGTTCAGTACGGTCCAGTTAGAGCAGGGGTGTTTAATTAGAGTTCAGTACGGTCCAGTTAGAGCAGGGGTGTTTAATTAGAGTTCAGTACGGTCCAGTTAGAGCAGGGGTGTTTAATTAGAGTTCAGTACGGTCCAGTTAGAGCAGGGGTGTTTAATTAGAGTCAGTACGGTCCAGTTAGAGCAGGGGTGTTTAATTAGAGTTCAGTACGGTCCAGTTAGAGCAGGGGTGTTTAATTAGAGTTCAGTACGATCCAGTTAGAGCAGGGGTGTTTAATTAGAGTTCAGTACGGTCCAGTTAGAGCAGGGGTGTTTAATTAGAGTTCAGTACGGTCCAGTTAGAGCAGGGGTGTTTAATTAGAGTTCAGTACGGTCCAGTTAGAGCAGGGGTGTTTAATTAGAGTCAGTACGGTCCAGTTAGAGCAGGGGTGTTTAATTAGAGTCAGTACGGTCCAGTTAGAGCAGGGGTGTTTAGTTAGAGTCAGTACGGTCCAGTTAGAGCAGGGGTGTTTAATTAGAGTTCAGTACGGTTCAGTTAGAGCAGGGGTGTTTAATTAGAGTTCAGTACGGTCCAGTTAGAGCAGGGGTGTTTAATTAGAGTTCAGTACGGTCCAGTTAGAGCAGGGGTGTTTTAATTAGAGTTCAGTACGGTCCAGTTAGAGCAGGGGGTGTTTAATTAGAGTTCAGTACGGTTCAGTTAGAGCAGGGGTGTTTCATTAGAGTTCAGTACGGTCCAGTTAGAGCAGGGGTGTTTAATTAGAGTTCAGTACGGTTCAGTTAGAGCAGGGGTGTTTAATTAGAGTCAGTACGGTCCAGTTAGAGCAGGGGTGTTTAATTAGAGTTCAGTACGGTCCAGTTAGAGCAGGGGTGTTTAATTAGAGTTCAGTGCGGTCCAGTTAGAGCAGGGGTGTTTAATTAGAGTTCAGTACGGTTCAGTTAGAGCAGGGGTGTTTAATTAGAGTCAGTACGGTCCAGTTAGAGCAGGAGTGTTTAATTAGAGTCAGTACGGTGCAGTTAGAGCAGCGGTGTTTAATTAGAGTCAGTACGGTCCAGTTAGAGCAGGGCTGTTTAATTAGAGTCAGTACGGTTCAGTTAGAGCAGGGGTGTTTAATTAGAGTTCAGTACGGTTCAGTTAGAGCAGGGGTGTTTAATTAGAGTTCAGTACGGTCCAGTTAGAGCAGGGGTTTTAATTAGAGTTCAGTACGGTCCAGTTAGAGCAGGGGTGTTTAATTAGAGTTCAGTACGGTCCAGTTAGAGCAGGGGTGTTTAATTAGAGTTCAGTACGGTTCAGTTAGAGCAGGGGTGTTTAATTAGAGTTCAGTACGGTCCAGTTAGAGCAGGGGTGTTTAATTAGAGTTCAGTACGGTTCAGTTAGAGCAGGGGTGTTTAATTAGAGTTCAGTACGGTTCAGTTAGAGCAGGGGTGTTTAATTAGAGTCAGTACGGTCCAGTTAGAGCAGGGGTGTTTAATTAGAGTTCAGTACGGTCCAGTTAGAGCAGGGGTGTTTAATTAGAGTCAGTACGGTCCAGTTAGAACAGGGGTGTTTAATTAGAGTTCAGTACGGTTCAGTTAGAGCAGGGTGTTTAATTAGAGTCCGTACGGTCCAGTTAGAGCAGGGGTGTTTAATTAGAGTTCAGTACGGTTCAGTTAGAGCAGGGGTGTTTAATTAGAGTTCAGTACGGTCCAGTGAGAGCAGGGGTGTTTAATTAGAGTTCAGTACGGTCCAGTTAGAGCAGGGGTGTTTAATTAGAGTTCAGTACGGTCCAGTTAGAGCAGGGGTGTTTAATTAGAGTTCAGTACGGTCCAGTTAGAGCAAGGGTGTTTAATTAGAGTTCAGTACGGTCCAGTTAGAGCAGGGGTGTTTAATTAGAGTTCAGAACAGTCCAGTTAGAGCAGGGGTGTTTAATTAGAGTCAGTACGGTCCAGTTAGAGCAGGGGTGTTTAATTAGAGTCAGTACGGTCCAGTTAGAGCAGGGGTGTTTAATTAGAGTCAGTACGGTCCAGTTAGAGCAGGGGTGTTTAATTAGAGTTCAGTACTGTCCAGTTAGAGCAGGGGTGTTTAATTAGAGTCAGTACAGTCCAGTTAGAGCAGGGGTGTTTAATTAGAGTCAGTACGGTCCAGTCAGAGCAGGAGTGTTTAATTAGAGTCAGTACGGTCCAGTTAGAGCAGGAGTGTTTAATTAGAGTCAGTACGGTCCAGTTAGAGCAGGGGTGTTTAATTAGAGTCAGTACGGTCCAGTTAGAGCAGGAGTGTTTAATTAGAGTCAGTACGGTCCAGTTAGGGCAGGGGTGTTTAATTAGAGTTCAGTACGGTCCAGTTAGAGCAGAGGTGTTTAATTAGAGTTCAGTAAGATCCAGTTAGAGCAGGGGTGTTTAATTAGAGTTCAGTACGGTCCAGTTAGAGCAGGGGTGTTTAATTAGAGTTCAGAACAGTCCAGTTAGAGCAGGGGTGTTTAATTAGAGTCAGTACGGTCCAGTTAGAGCAGGGGTGTTTAATTAGAGTTCAGAACAGTCCAGTTAGAGCAGGGGTGTTTAATTAGAGTCAGTACGGTCCAGTTAGAGCAGGGGTGTTTAATTAGAGTCAGTACGGTCCAGTTAGAGCAGGGGTGTTTAATTAGAGTTCAGTACGGTCCAGTTAGAGCAAGGGTGTTTAAATAGAGTTCAGTACGGTCCAGTTAGAGCAGGGGTGTTTAATTAGAGTTCAGTACGGTCCAGTTAGAGCAGGGGTGTTTAATTAGAGTCAGTACGGTTCAGTTAGAGCAGGGGTCTTTAATTAGAGTCAGTACGGTCCAGTTAGAGCAGGGGTGTTTAATTAGAGTTCAGTACGGTCCAGTTAGAGCAGGGGTGTTTATTTAGAGTTCAGTACGGTCCAGTTAGAGCAGAGGTGTTTAATTAGAGTCAGTACGGTCCAGTTAGGGCTGGAGTGTTTAATTAGAGTCAGTACGGCCCAGTTAGAGCAGGGGTGTTTATTTAGAGTTCAGTACGGTCCAGTTAGAGCAGAGGTGTTTAATTAGAGTTCAGTAAGATCCAGTTAGAGCAGGGGTGTTTAATTAGAGTCAGTACGGTCCAGTTAGAGCAGGGGTGTTCAATTAGAGTCAGTACGGTCCAGTTAGAGCAGGGGTGTTTAATTAGAGTCAGTACGGTCCAGTTAGAGCAGGGGTGTTTAATTAGAGTTCAGTACTGTCCAGTTAGAGCAGGGGTGTTTAATTAGAGTCAGTACGGTCCAGTTAGAGCAGGGGTGTTTAATTAGAGTTCAGTACGGTCCAGTTAGAGCAGAGGTGTTTAATTAGAGTTCAGTAAGATCCAGTTAGAGCAGGGGTGTTTAATTAGAGTTCAGTACGGTCCAGTTAGAGCAGGGGTGTTTAATTAGAGTTCAGAACAGTCCAGTTAGAGCAGGGGTGTTTAATTAGAGTCAGTACGGTCCAGTTAGAGCAGGGGTGTTTAATTAGAGTCAGTACGGTCCAGTTAGAGCAGGGGTGTTCAATTAGAGTCAGTACGGTCCAGTTAGAGCAGGGGTGTTTAATTAGAGTTCAGTACTGTCCAGTTAGAGCAGGGGTGTTTAATTAGAGTCAGTACAGTCCAGTTAGAGCAGGGGTGTTTAATTAGAGTCAGTACGGTCCAGTCAGAGCAGGAGTGTTTAATTAGAGTCAGTACGGTCCAGTTAGAGCAGGAGTGTTTAATTAGAGTCAGTACGGTCCAGTTAGAGCAGGAGTGTTTAATTAGAGTCAGTACGGTCCAGTTAGGGCTGGAGTGTTTAATTAGAGTCAGTACGGCCCAGTTAGAGCAGGGGTGTTTAATTAGAGTTCAGTACGGTCCAGTTAGAGCAGGGGTGTTTATTTAGAGTTCAGTACGGTCCAGTTAGAGCAGAGGTGTTTAATTAGAGTTCAGTAAGATCCAGTTAGAGCAGGGGTGTTTAATTAGAGTTCAGTACGGTCCAGTTAGAGCAGGGGTGTTTAATTAGAGTTCAGAACAGTCCAGTTAGAGCAGGGGTGTTTAATTAGAGTCAGTACGGGTCCAGTTAGAGCAGGGGTGTTTAATTAGAGTCAGTACGGTCCAGTTAGAGCAGGGGTGTTTAATTAGAGTCAGTACGGTCCAGTTAGAGCAGGGGTGTTTAATTAGAGTTCAGTACTGTCCAGTTAGAGCAGGGGTGTTTAATTAGAGTCAGTACGGTCCAGTTAGAGCAGGGGTGTTTAATTAGAGTTCAGTACGGTCCAGTTAGAGCAGAGGTGTTTAATTAGAGTTCAGTAAGATCCAGTTAGAGCAGGGGTGTTTAATTAGAGTTCAGTACGGTCCAGTTAGAGCAGGGGTGTTTAATTAGAGTTCAGAACAGTCCAGTTAGAGCAGGGGTGTTTAATTAGAGTCAGTACGGTCCAATTAGAGCAGGGGTGTTTAATTAGAGTCAGTACGGTCCAGTTAGAGCAGGGGTGTTTAATTAGAGTCAGTACGGTCCAGTTAGAGCAGGGGTGTTTAATTAGAGTTCAGTACTGCCCAGTTAGAGCAGGGGTGTTTAATTAGAGTCAGTACGGTCCAGTTAGAGCAGGGGTGTTTAATTAGAGTTCAGTACTGTCCAGTTAGAGCAGGGGTGTTTAATTAGAGTCAGTACGGTTCAGTTAGAGCAGGGGTGTTTAATTAGAGTCAGTACGGTCCAGTCAGAGCAGGAGTGTTTAATTAGAGTTCAGTACTGCCCAGTTAGAGCAGGGGTGTTTAATTAGAGTTCAGTACTGCCCAGTTAGAGCAGGGGTGTTTAATTAGAGTCAGTACGGTCCAGTTAGAGCAGGGGTGTTTAATTAGAGTTCAGTACTGTCCAGTTAGAGCAGGGGTGTTTAATTAGAGTCAGTACGGTTCAGTTAGAGCAGGGGTGTTTAATTAGAGTCAGTACGGTCCAGTCAGAGCAGGAGTGTTTAATTAGAGTCAGTACGGTCCAGTTGGAGCAGGAGTGTTTAATTAGAGTCAGTACGGTCCAGTTAGAGCAGGAGTGTTTAATTAGAGTCAGTACGGTCAGTACGGCTCAATAGTTCATGACTTTGGATTCGGATTTGACAACGTGTGGTTGGTCACAGGACACTGCTGTCTGGATAGTTTTGGTTGGTGGACGATTCTCAGTCCAGCAGTGACACTGAGGAGGTGTTTAAACACTCCAGCAGCAGCAGCACTGCTGTGTCTGATGCACTCACACCAGCAGACTGGCATGGACAGATGAACTACAATCTGCAAGTGTATATGTTCAGTGGAGCTGATATACTGGACAGTGTGTGTAGATGCAGTCATGGTCAAAAGTGTTGGCACCCCTGAAAGTATTTCTCCAAGAAAATTGTAAGATTTGGTCCCCAGTTCTGAATTATTTACCACACAGTATGAGGGAAATTATCTTTAAGGGTGGAAAAGTCTTGTAGTGGCGTCAAGGATTATATTAGTCTTCTGTATTTGTCAGACATTGGGTAATGTTATGCAACGTGATGTATATATCCATTAATGTGGAGCATGTAGGTCTAACTAATTGATTGTTTTTTGTTTTTTTTTTTCTCTTTGAAATTTAGTTGCTGTGTCTCAGGGTTATTAATAGCTATGTGTCTTAGGGTAAGCTGTCTACAGGTAGAATGTAATTGATACCATGCATATGTAAGCTAGCACAGTAATATTCTCTTCATATCATTTTTGTTCTTTGTTTTTTTTTGTTTTTTTTTTTAAATGTATATTTTTTGTGCTTTCTGATTTGCATATTACAGCTGTTACGGTCTGGTCACTGTGTGTATTGTTTGACCTTGTTGAAAATGAATAAAGTTTATTTAAAAAAAAAATTGTAGCAATTACACGCAAAACTCCAAAAAACTTCATATCTATATAAAATTAAATATATGTATGTATATATATATATATATATTGTGTGTGTGTGTGTTCAAACTAAGCTCTGCAGTTGTAATGATAAACTGCAGCAGATAAACATAATATTTTTAAAAATATTTTTTAAAATGAGGATTTATATGTTTGCTCTGTTTAATACCTACAAACTTCACCGATGAAATCAAATATTCACCATCTAACCTGAAACAGTCTGTGAGAATCTGTTTAATTCCAGTTAATCTTTAAAACGAAGCTGTCTGTACCTGCGGTAGTTGCAGCTTTTAAGCTATGGTTGGTCTGATTATTGTTTATGGGTAGTTATGGATATGGGCTCCTACTTGTCTTGGGTTAGGTTTGGTTTTAAAGCTGAATCATGTGCTGTGCCTTTCTTTGTCCACAACACGGCGCTATTAAGGCGTTTTCCACTTCAAGAAACATTTATAATACCTGTTTATTATTTATTTTCTTACTTAAGTCTTTCTATCCAGCTTTTCTGTTTACTGCTCTGTGATTATGGGCAAGAAGTAGCTGTCAGACTGCAACAGTAGCCAAGTTAAAAGCCTCTGATGTGATAACTCTACTTCTTTCTTTTTTTACTTCTTCTTTGATTACTTTACATTTACATTTACATTTATGGCATTTAGCAGACGCTCTTATCCAGAGCGACTTACAAAAGTGCTTAGTGTTCAGTCAGAGTATGACCCTCTATCAGGAAGGTGAGCTTTCAGAGGTGAGCAGTAATAAAACTGGCATGTACACTCTCGTCCAGAAGTTTTGGCCAACGCCACGATTCTGCCATGATTCTCTATTATCTAAATGTATTAAACAACATGGAGCATGAAGTTCAGCTGAAGCCCACCTATCTCTCAAGAGAGCAGAAACACAGGAACATGAGACTGACAGGTGTTTCCTGTTACTCCGTCAGACTGATGTTTTAAACAGCTCTGAATGTTTACTCCTGTTTGAGCCCTGAGTTCTACCTGTGAGCATTACCATTTTATTAGATGGTTAGTAAGATAGTTAGGTAGACAGTTAGTTAAATGGATAGTTAGATGGTTAGATATATAGATAGATGGTTATATAAACAGGTAGTTGAATAAATAGTTACACAGATATATAGTTAGATGGTTAGATATATAGATAGATGGATAGTTGTTTAGATTATTAGATAGGTAGTTAAATGGTTTGATATATTTAGATATAGCCAGTTAGATGGTCAGGTAAACAGTTAGTTAAGTAAATAGTTACAAAGCTAGATATATAGTTAGATGGTTAAACTAATAGTTACATTGTTAGATAGAAATGTAGTTCAATAAATGGATGTTTAGACATACAGTTATACTGTTAGTTAAATGGTTAGACAGTTAAATGGTTACACAGTTAAACGGCTAGTTTAAGATGAGAAGATGAGATAGATGATTAGATAGACCGATGGTTAGAGGGTTAGATAGTTAGATGGGAAGATGAGATAGATGGTTAGATAGTTAGATGGTTAGAGGGTTAGATAGTTAGATGGGAAGATGAGATAGATGGTTAGATAGTTAGATGGTTAGAGGGTTAGATTGTTAGATGGGAAGATGAGATAGATGGTTAGATAGTTAGATGGTTAGAGGGTTAGATAGTTAGATGGGAAGATGAGATAGATGGTTAGATAGTTAGATGGTTAGAGGGTTAGATAGATGGTTAGATAGTTAGATGGTTAGAGGGTTAGATAGTTAGATGGGAAGATGAGATAGATGGTTAGATAGTTAGATGGTTAGAGGGTTAGATAGTTAGATGGGAAGATGAGATAGATGGTTAAATAGACAGATGGTTAGAGGGTTAGATAGTTAGATGGGAAGATTAGATAGATGGTTAGATAGACAGATGGTTAGAGGGTTGATAGATAGGAAGATGGTTAGATAGACAGATGGTTAGAGGGTTAGATAGATGAGAAGATGGTTAGATAGATGGTTAGATAGACAGATGGTTAGAGGGTTAGATAGATGAGAAGATGGTTAGATAGATGGTTAGATAGACAGATGGTTAGAGGGTTAGATAGTTAGATGGGAAGATGAGATAGATGGTTAAATAGACAGATGGTTAGAGGGTTAGATAGACAGATGGTTAGAGGGTTAGATAGTTAGATGAGAAGATTAGATAGATGTTAGATAGACAGATGGTTAGCGGGTTAGATAGATATGAAGATGGTTAGATAGATGGTTAGATAGACAGATGGTTAGAGGGTTAGATAGATGAGAAGATGGTTAGATAGATGGTTAGATAGACAGATGGTTAGAGGGTTAGATAGATGAGAAGATGGTTAGATAGATGGTTAGATAGACAGATGGTTAGAGGGTTAGATAGTTAGACATGTAGTTTGGACAGTGACTGTGCTTGTGATGGAATGATGTTAAAAAATGTAAATAAATAATTTTTTTCAGACAGTAACAACATGCAGCTCATATTGAAAGCCTTCATCGTTTTCTGTCCTCCATTCATCACCAAGTACGCTCCACTACTTAAACCAGTTTAGATAAAAAAGGACCGACTTACAGAACTCAAGATTTTATAGCTTTATTCTAGAGACTCAATCAGGATAAAACCCGTCAGTACAGCTCTGAACACGAACCTCTGTGCACATTAACATATCTTGGTTGGAGATCATTCCAGGTCACAGCTGTTGAAGAAAAAATCCAGTGTTTTTCATCCTGACCTCTTTCTGCCACACATGTAGCGCCAGCTTGATTACCACAGATAGTAGTTACGCTGCGTCTCTGTGTACTGAGAAACAGAACAGAACATTTATACGAGCTTCTAGAAGAAGCCAATGGACAGCTGGTGAAGTCTGTCTAGAAGCAGTAATGCAAGAGAAGTAGTTTTGCAGACCAACTACCAGTTTTATGTATACAATTTGGAAATATATGGTGAAAGCTGAGGATAGTAGTACTGCATCCTTATTGGTGTTGCTCTGCTATTGAGACCTGGTTGAAACTGTGGTGAGGGAGTTTCTCATTTTGTGGTACATCCTAAAGAAATGGTCAAAAACAAATTTTTAAATCTTTTCCTTAGCACAGATGGAGTTGATCAGCCAAGACACATCCGCTTCTTTAATCTACAGGGTGAGTCAGAAGTCTCAGGACACCCTTTTATTTCAGAAACAAAAGGGTTCCTGTCCCTGGTGCTGAACATGTTGTTCAGTGTGGTTGTTGTTGTAACTTTCTGTGTTGATAACGTTTGAACCACAAGAGATATTACTAATCTGATTGCATCAATCGATTTTTAAGACAGTTCTGGTATTCTTTGATCTTCTACACGACCACCTTCACATTGGAAAAACTTGCCCTTGATCCAATATGGCGGCTTTTAAGACGATGGCCATGTTCGGGACGTACCCTAAAAGATAGACCCCATCACCCGTTACTTGCTGGGGTATTCGGATACCTCATTTCCTCTTTCTTTTCTGAAATAAAAGGGTGTCCTGAGACTTTTGACTCACCCTGTAGAACTGGAGTGATGCGGCTAACATTCAAATCTCCAGTTATTTCTATGATATAAAAACTTCATCACTCTGCTCAAACTGGGAGTGTAAGAAAATACTGGATCGTAAATATTGTATTATGTTCTGTGATTCTTCATTAATATATTACAATCAAAGACTCCTGGCAGATGGTGGTTGATTTTGTGTTGGATTTAAACCCATGGCCTCTAGATGGCTATGTTCTTGACCATTAGACTCCTCCACTCCAACATAAACAAGTAGCATAAGTGTGCATATGTATAGGAAACCTATGCCTACAGTTATGTGTTTAAATACTACGAAATTCTTCCTAAAATCGTGATATATTACCTTCATCACAGCATCGCAACCCCTGTATCATGATACGTATCACATATCCTATCACCAGGTTCCTGCCAATACACAGTCCTAGACCAAACCACAAGGTCACCATAAAGGTCATGGAGACTGGTGTCAATGTCTGAACCTTCCCAGCAGAATCCAACTTCCCTTCACATGCATCTAATTTGCTAGATTACATTACATTATATATATATATATATATATATATATATATATATATATATATATATATAAAACATAATATCTTTATATCTTCGGCTCAAAAACATATAATTCATATTAATAATTAGAGAGTTGAGGGAAGTTTTGTGGATGTATGTACAGAAAAGATTTGGGTGACTATTGACTTCCTGTGTTTTTTAGCAACTTTAGCTCCAGTATAAACCTGAAGAGTAGAAATGCTCCAAAGAAGCTTGGAAAAAATTCTGGTTCCATTGACTTACATTGAAAGTGAAGAATATTTTGGTCTCTGCTGTAATATTGATAATTTGGGGATACTAGATTTATAATATAGTTGCATATATAAAATATTTACCCCTAGAATTCAGCAACTGTCCATTGTCTTCTACTATAACTGAGGTTTTAGTCAATGGGCCTTTAGTAACATGACACAGATGCAGCAGGTTAGGTCACGAAACCCTGGAATATTTCTTTAAACTAGCCGTTACAGTGAGACGTAAGCTGGAAATCTCCATCAGAAGCAGGATGAGTCTGCAGCCGAGCTGCCCTGCGTTTAATAACACACACCTAGAGAATAAACTCCTCCCCTGAGGCTGTGAGGAGGGTGGTCTGTATTTGTGGAGGTCCTCCAGGGTCAGTCTACGTTCTCTGTAACTGTACACTGTGTAAACAGGACACTGCACTTGGGCAGCAGAGTGGCCAACGAGCGCCTGAGATTGGGCACCGGGTCGTTTTCGCTGCTCTCCTCCTTCTCTCTCTCGCTCTCTTCTCTCTCCCCTCCTCCTCCTCCTCCCTCCGTTTCTCCTCCTCTCCTGCTCTCCGTCACAAACTCCACCTGCCAAAACTCCAGCCTGCGCAGCTCCTTCAGCGTCCGGCAGCTACGCAGCACCATCATCTCGGTCAGCCTGCAGCTGCGCACACGCAGCCAGCGCAGGTCCGGCAGGCGGCTCAGGCACAGCAGGCCGGGGCTCACCTCCCGGCCTCCGAGCCCCAGACCCTCCAGCCCCGCCCAGCCTTCTCCCAGCCCCAGCGCTGCCATCTGCTGGCGGCTCCACGTGTCCATCTCCAGATGTTTGAGGTGGGACAGGGCCTGCAGGCTGGGGGGCGCGCACGACCTCAGTCCGGCCGCCGTCACCCGGATCATGTCCCGAAGCTCCAGCCGGCTCAGCCGTCCCCACGAGCTCAGACTCTGCAGGTGCTGGTTGGTGAACGATGGCACGTTGTCTAAAATTAGGGTTTCTATGGCGATGCCGGAGGAGGATGAGGGATCGGGGGGCTTGTTTTGGACCCTGGATGCACCTGCCACACCACGGTCCGGCTCAGATGGCGCAGGGGGATCCTGGGTAAAGAAGCCAGAGGAGACCTCGCAGCCACGCAGCTCCAGCACCTGAAAATATGGGCCGTGAAAAATGTATAGATGATGAGTTTATAAGACATTCCTGTTCTACAATCTGATTGGCTGGTGTGGTGTTTGATGCCACTGTGAAATATTCATACACACAGCTGCACACATGCACTGAATCACTGACCTTAAATAAAGCCTTTAGGCCTTAAAGACCAATTAATTATTAATTGAACGTTGCTGTATTTTATCATATCAGTATCATACTGGCAATTAATCAAATCTTTACACCAATTAAGGCCTCATAGCAGCTTACAGATTTAATAATTGACTTTAATGGTCTTTAATTCGGGCCATAAATGTCAAAGCATCTCTGACTAAACTACCTAAGAACTAAGAACTGCAATCGAATCATTCTGTGGTCAGATAGTACCTGTAAGGTCGGTGGGAGGACAGAGCAGCTGGACAGGCCACGCAGGTCAGTGTGCAGCAGAGTGAGTCTACAGAGACGAGGACACTTGGATGCCAGAGTCTGCAGCCAGGGCTCGGAGAGGAAAGCACCTCCGCGCGCAGACAACAGCAAACCACGCAGACGCAGGTGACGCAGGCCGCGACCCAAATACTGCCGTAACACCATCCACAGCACACGGGACGTCACCTAGTGGACAAACAGACGCACGAACTGGACCTCAAGAAAAATAAACTCTGTAGCACTAAAGGATGTCCAGATCTAGTGCTGGTCAAACAATTAAAGGTAATGGTGTTTACAGTGGTCCTGATGTTTACAGTGGTCCTGATGTTTACAGTGGTGGTGATGGTGTTTACAGTGGTGGTGATGGTGTTTACAGTGGTCCTGATGTTTACAGTGGTGGTGATGGTGTTTACAGTGGTGGTGATGATGTTTACAGTGGTCCTGATGTTTACAGTGGTGGTGATGGTGTTTACAGTGGTCCTGATGTTTACAGTGGTGGTGATGGTGTTTACAGAGGTGGTGATGATGCTTACAGTGGTCCTGATGTTTACAGTGGTGGTGATGTTTACAGTGGTGGTGGTGTTTACAGTGGTGGTGATGGTGTTTACAGTGGTGGTGGTGATGGTGTTTACTGAGGTGGTGATGATGTTTACAGTGGTCCTGATGTTTACAGTGGTGGTGATGTTTACAGTGGTGGTGATGTTTACAGTGGTGGTAGTGATGATGTTTACAGTGGTGGTGATGTTTACGGTGGTGCTGATGTTTACGGTGGTGATGCTGTTTACAGTGAATGGTGATGGTGTTGTTTACAGTGGTGATGATGTTTACGGTGGTGATGCTGTTTACAGAGGCGATGCTGTTTAGTGGTGGTAGTGATGTTTACGGTGATGCTGATGTTTACGGTGGTGCTGATGTTTACGGTGGTGGTGGTGATGGTGTTTACGGTGGTGGTGCTTATGGTATGTACAGTGGTGGTGGTGATGGTGTTTACAGTGGTGGTGATGGTGGTGATGCTGTTTACAGTGGTGGTAGTGATGTTTACGGTGGTGCTGATGTTTATGGTGGTGATGATGTTTACAGTGGTGGTGGTGATGGTGTTTACAGTGGTGGTGGTGATGGCGTTTACAGTGGTGGTGATGGTGGTGATGTTTACAGTGGTGATGGTGTTTACAGTGGTGGTGGTGATGGAGTTTACAGTGGTGGTGATGTTTACAGAGGGGATGCTGTTTACAGTGGTGATGGTGATGGTGTTTACAGTGGTGGTGGTGATGGAGTTTACAGTGGTGGTGATGGTGGTGATGTTTACAGTGGTGATGGTGTTTACAGTGGTGGTGGTGATGGAGTTTACAGTGGTAGTGATGGTGGTGATGTTTACAGTGGTGATGGTGTTTACAGTGGTGGTGGTGATGGAGTTTACAGTGGTATTGATGGTGGTGATGTTTACAGTGGTGATGGTGATGGTGTTTACAGTGGTGGTGGTGATGGTGTTTATAGTGGTGGTGGTGATGGTGTTTATAGTGGTGGTGATGGTGGTGATGTTTACAGTGGTGATGATGTTTACAGTGGTGATGATGTTTACAGTGGTGATGGTGATGGTGTTTACAGTGGTGGTGGTGATGGTGTTTACAGTGGTGGTGGTGGTGTTTACAGTGGTGGTGATGGTGGTGATGCTTACAGTGGTGATGATGTTTACAGTGGTGGTGGTGATGGTGTTTACAGTGGTGATGGTGATGTTGTTTACAGTGGTGGTGATGTTGTTTACACAGTGGTGGTGATGTTGTTTACAGTGGTGATAATGATGTTGTTTACAGTGG
>CM038719.1:42696145-42738645 GCA_021613375.1 Megaleporinus macrocephalus | reverse complement strand
TGAGGGGTTAAGGTTGGGAGCAGGTTCTCCACGGAGCAGGTCTTCAGGTGCAGGACTGCTGCACTAGTGATACAATTCAGAATAACAGGACTGGAGTTTGGAGAAGCTTTGTGACCGGAAGGTGGCCGGTTCGATCCCCTGAACCCACAGGACACAACTAAAGTGCCCTTGAGCAAGACATCTAACACCCCAACTGCTCCCTGGGCACTGTGAATAGTGAGCTCACTGTCCCTGGTGTGTTTGTATATGTGTATTTGACTGCCCTTAGTGTGTGTTTTCACTAATGTGTGTGTATGTGGGTGTTTGACCTTCCCCAATGTGTGTGTGTATTTGGTTGTTCCACTGCCTCCAAGTATGTTTGTTTACTTGTGTGTGTGTGTTTGACTGCCCACTAGTTTATTTGTTCACTAGTGTGTGTGTGTGTGTGTGTGTTTGTGCATTTGACTGCCCCAAGTGTGTGTTCACTATTGTGTGTCTGTGTGTGTGTGTGTATGTATGTGTATGTGTGTTTGACTGCCCTCTAGTGTGTGTGTGTGTGTGTGTATATGTGTGTTTAACTGCCCTCTAGTGTGTGTATGTGTGTGTGTGTGTGTGTGTATATGTGTTTGACTGCCCCAGTGTATATGTTCAATAGTGTATTTGTATGTGTGTGTGTTTGTGCATTTGACTGCCCCTAGTGTGTGTGTGTGTGTGTTCACTAGTGTTTGTATGACTGCCCCTAGTGTGTTTGTTCACTTTTGTGTGTGTGTGTGTGTGTGTGTGTGTGTGTGTATGTGTGTATGTGTATGTGTATATGTGTGTTTGACTACCCCCTAGTGTGTTTGTTCACCATTATGGGTTTGTGTGTGTTTGACTGCCACCTAGTGTGTGTTTAGGTGCAGAATGTATACGTGAAAAAAGCTTCAACACAATGTAGAAAACAGATAAAACAGAAAAGTGTGATAGGTCGTCTTTAAACATTAATAAAATAATAATAAGTCCATGTTTCCTGAATGCTTTTGCTTTATGCTGAAATTATATCTTACACTTTACACCAGAATCTTACACTACTACTATAAACATCCGAATGTCCGAACAGAAAAATGAATCACCAGTTAACTGACCAACTGTTATTGTTTTGTATATCAGACTGATTAAAACTGAATGTTATTCTGTGATATAGCTGGTCTAAGCGTTATTACAGCTTCTGGAAACTACTGACTTGTGTCCCTGTGAGTTGAACCATGTTCATTTTCTGACTAACGACTGTGGGTCTTGACTCAGAGTGAACTAACTCTGTTATTGTGTTCTCTGTTTCCAGCACTGATCAGTCTTTCCTTTGGTGGAGCCATTGGCCTCATGTTTCTGATGCTTGGCTGTGCTCTCCCTGTCTATAAGTAAGTAATATATGAGGTTATATTCATGTTGTTGTGTCATTTGGCTGACATTGTTATCCAGAGAGATATACAGTTTACCTTTACACAGGTAGGTGAAGGTAGTGTTACAGTTTACCTGTACACAGGTAGGTGAAGGTAGTGTTACAGTTTACCTTTACACAGGTAGGTGAAGGTAGTGTTACAGTTTACCTTTACACAGGTAGGTGAAGGTAGTGTTACAGTTTACCTTTACACAGGTAGGTGAAGGTAGTGTTACAGTTTACCTGAGTCTTACCCAAGGACTATAGTGTAAGGTGGTTACACAGGTGGGGGATTGAACCCCAGTCCACAGCATAAGAACAACAGTGTAACCTACTGCACTATACCAACCACCACATTTACATATGACCTCCTGTTTAACCCATACAGCAGTTTAGCTCCGCCCATTCACGTTGAGGGGTTGTTGCGAACAGTCTGAAGAGTTTTTAAGCAGTTTGTTTAGAGTACTGTGTGCACATGTACTGTGTTAAGCTACTTTACAGCACTACCGTAGCTCACAGGCGCTCCATTGTGCGCACACAGCTTGAATAATCCCTTCAGAGCAGCATGGCCTGAGGCCTGAGGTCACCATGCCCAATGCCAAGCGTTAGCTAGTGGGGTAAACACCCCCTCGGCATTGGGCTGTGGAACTGCATTCTCCAGAGAGGTGGAGTTCCTTCCAGTACTGACGAGTTGGAGTGGTGTTTGTTATCCAGATCTAATCATCCACCACATGTACCAGACCACACTAATGTTTTTGTGACTGACCGCACTCACAGCAATGTTCCAACATCTACTGTAAAGCCTTCCTGTAAAGAGCGGAGGCTGCTATTAGAGCTCTAATTCCCTTAGTTTCAGACGAAATGTTGGGAGAGCAGGTGTCCACAAACTTTTAGACACAAAATGTGTATGTTCAGCTGTCTATCGGGAAGCAGTCAATGTTGACGTCCTCTAATTATATAATAATAGTGGGGTGTATGTGTGTTTTCACTGGTATGTGTGTGGGTGTATCACTGCCCCCTAGTGTGTGTGTTCACAAGTGTTTGAATGTGTGCGTTTCACTGCCCCTAGTGTGTATGTGTGTTTATTAGTGTTTGAATGTGTGCGTTTCACTACCGCCTAATGTGTGTGTGTTCATGTGGGTGTTTCACTGCTCCCTAGTGTGTGTGTGTGTTTCACTGCCCCCTAGTGTGTGTTCACTAGTGTGTGTGTTTACTAGTGTGTGTGTGTCCCCTAGTGTGTGTGTGTTCACTGGTGTTTGTGTGTGTATCACTAGTGTTTGTATGTGGGTGTTTCACTGCCCCCTAGTGTGTGTGTGGGTGTTTCACTGCCCCTAGTGTGTGTTTACTAGTATATGTGTGTGGGTGTTGCACTGCCCACTAGTGTGTGTGTGTGTGTGTGTGTGTGTGTGTGTGTGTGTGTTTCACTGCCCCCTAGTGTGTGTTCATTAGTGGGTGTGTGGGTGTTTCACTGTCCCTTAGTGTGTGTGTATCACTAGTGTTTGTATGTGGGTGTTTCACTGCCCCTAGTGTGTGTGTGGGTGTTTCACTGCCCCTAGTGTGTGTTTACTAGTATATGTGTGTGGGTGTTGCACTGCCCACTAGTGTGTGTGTGTGTGTGTGTGTGTGTGTGTGTGTGTGTGTGTGTGTGTGTGTGTGTGTGTGTGTGTGTGTGTGTGTGTTTCACTGCCCCCTAGTGTGTGTTCATTAGTGGGTGTGTGGGTGTTTCACTGTCCCTTAGTGTGTGTGTATCACTAGTGTTTGTATGTGGGTGTTTCACTGCCCCTAGTGTGTGTGTGGGTTTGAGTGTTAAGCTGCCCCCTAGTGTGTGTGTGGGTGTTGCACTGCCCCCTAGTGTGTGTGTTCACTAGAGTGTGTGTTCACTAGTGTGTGTATGTGTGTAATGGGTTAAATGTTAAGGTCAGTGAAAAATTTAATCTCAGTAAATATAATAGAGGGAGTTACCACCACCTAAAGCAGAGCGCCCCCACCTGACAGTCCACGTTTTAGGTATAACCTAACTTACAATGCTTAAGGGTGGAGCTAAAATATGGGCTGTCTAAGGGGCTCAGAGGAGCGGTTTGAGGACCTCAGACTGAAAGTGAGTTAGTAAAGCTTTGTACTGACTGCAGGTTTTAATATTTTTTATATTTTTTGTATATTTTTCTAATATTTTTTGTGTGGTTATGTCTGTTCATGGTTCTGTATGTCTCTGTGTCTCTCCGCAGTGAATACTGGCCTCTCTTTCTGCTCTTCTTCTACATCCTGTCTCCCATCCCTTACTGCATCTCACGGCGGGTGGTGGACGACACCGACTCGGCTAGTAATGCCTGCAAAGAACTTGCTATATTTCTCACCACAGGGATTGTTGTGTCAGCCTTTGGGCTGCCCATCATATTTGCACGTGCTAGTGTGGTAGGTGCTATTTTCTATAGACACAGCTTACTTTATGTATGTATGTATGTATTTATTTATTTATTTATTGTTTACAGAAATACTGAGCACTGTACTCTGTTCTAAATACAATACAGTGCAGGTTGGTTCACACAGACAGTCATTTGCTGCTAAAATCAATATTCCTGGGTGTTCCTGAAAATAAACTTGTTGTTCTGTGTTTCTTTTTATTTCAGAAAGAGAAAATTAAGTATCTAAATACCCCAGCAAGTAACAAGTGAGGGGACCTATCTCCTAACATTGCCTTCATCTTGAAGGCCACCATATTGGATCAGGGGCAAGTTTTTCCAATGAGAAGGTGGTCGTGTAGCAGACCAAAGAAGACCAGAACTGGAATCGACTGATGCAGTCAGATTTGTAATATCAAACATTATCAACACAGAAAGTTACAACACAGAGTTACAACAACAACCACTATGAACAACATGTTCAGAGTGCTGTCCCTGGTGCTGAACACAGTTCTGGTCTTCTTTGATCTGCTACACGACCACCTTCCCATTGGAAAAACTTGCCCTTGATTCAGTATGGCTTTCAAGATGGCGGCCATGTTCAGGACATAGATAGGCCCCCTCACCCGTTACTTACTGGGGTGTTCAGATACATCATTCTCCCTTTCCTTGTGCCCTGAGACTTTTAGACTCAACCTGTGTGTTTATATATATTTTAGAGATGGAAAGATCGATAGGCTATGAATCGGTATCGGCCGATTGCATATTTTGATTAAAAATCGGCCGATACGATACATACATTTCTCCAATCAAGCCGATCCCAAGAGCCGATCAATGCTGTTTAACAAATGAGCCTAAATTCTTTATTTCCAGCTAGCGGTTCATCTAGGAAGAGGAGAACCCCCTCCGGCCAGCTCCCTGCAATTCCTATCTGAACCACTAGGTGGAAATACATACCCTTTCATTTTCCACAGACTGACTAAAGCAGCGGCTTCGTGAGGACAGCATGCGCTGAGAGAAAGCACGTCAACCAGTGTGTTTTTACTGCATTTATTTAATTAGCTTTTTTAGTTGTAAATTAAGGGTCTAAATTTAATGGTTGCAGTATTGGGGGTCTTTGTTTGCTTTACTTTGTTTATTTACTGTTAATTTTGTTTAAAGTATTATGCTGTTTCACATGAGCTCGTGGCGTATACCCCGCCCTCTCCTGGTATTGGCTATCGGCTGATTGCGCTGAAAGGTGATTGGCGATCGAAATCTGCCTCAAAAACCCTGATTGGTCCATCTCTTATATTTATATATATATATGATCTTTAGTTTTTTTCCTCCAGCTTGTTTTTCTCCTCTATGCACACAGATGGACGTATTGTTTGTTGCCATTTGTTGACTGAATAATTCACATTTGTTCGTCCAGATCGCCTGGGGAGCGTGCGCTCTCGTTCTGACGGGCAACATCGTCATCTTCGGCACCATTCTGGGCTTCTTCCTCGTCTTCGGATCAAACGACGACTTCAGCTGGCAGCAGTGGTAAATGGGAGGCTGGACGCGACGCCTGAACTGTTTTTATTATACACATTCTTATTATGACTATTGTTGTTGTTGTCGTTGTTATTATTATTATTGTTGTCCTTATTATTTATAGCCACCGCCCATCCATTTCAACTCCAAGTCAGTGCAATAATATGTTGCTGGGATCAGGCTGACCTCAGCTTTTTGTTTCGTTTTCTTTTCTTTTTGTTCTCTTCTGTTCTTCGGTTTGTGCAGAAGCTTCCCTTGTAGGCTGTTCCAGAGGCCAGTCAGAGGTACCGTCAATGTTCTCCTCATAGCAGCACCTGCTGAATGTACAAGGCGTTAAAGGTGCTGGGATGCACTAAATGTCATGGAAGTTCGTTAGCCAGGCTTTGGTGACCTGTAACTGTGCTGAAAGGGCGAACGTAGCTCATTGGGTTCCTAAGGCTTCGCTCAAAGAGTCAAATTTGCGTGTATATATATATATATATATTATTTTCTACCTCAGATGTAGTTAACCAGCCAACATACATTTGGTGTCTGGCACATATAATCTTCTCAATGTTACATAGTTTTAAATAGACCTGCGTATGTATTACACTGTAGACACTGTCAGCTATAAAAATGCTCAAACTCCACCACATAGTATTAAACAAAATTAACCATCCTTTTGTTTTAGACATGGAGTTTATGTTAGTTGCTAATGAAGATAGGCTTTATTTTATTGTCTAGCACTAAACTAAAGAATAGGTTGGCTGATGAACTACATTTGGAGGACAGAATAAACTAATAATTCGATTTCCTGCAAGAAGAGTTTTCGTTTAGAATGGTTTGATGTGAAGTTATGCTAAGAAACGCATTAATTTCTTTACTGTGATGGGAATCAGGGGTAGCTCTGGGGGCTATTTTGTCGTACAACACTCTGAATGTATCTCTTCACCGTAATCATTTTTAAAATCATCGTCCAAACTAACACATGTATCTCAATTGATTTTTATTTTTCTGCATCATTCCAGCACAGCAACCGTCGCTTATATTGTATGGAAATTTCACAATGAATGGACCAATAGAAATGCTTCAAAATAGTTTGGGAAGGTTCCATTCTGGTTCCATTGACCTGCTTTAAAAGTTAAGAATGTTTTTGGCCCCTCCTGTAAAGTTGCCATTTTGGAGATACTCTTTTTTTATGATATATAAATTTAGCCCAAATTTAACTATTATAAAATGATTCCTCAGACATAACCTAAAATACAGGATGAGTAAACACCCTTTTATTTCAGAACCGAAAGAGAAAATGACGTATCTGAATACCCCAGCAAGTAACAGGTGAGGGGGGCTATCTTTTAGGCTACGTCCCGAACATGGTTGCCGTCTTAAAAGCCGCCATATTGGATCAAGGGCAAGTTTTTCCAATGGGAAGGTGGTTGTGTAGCAGATCAAAGAAGATCAGAATCGTCTCAGAAATCAATTGATGTAATCAGATTTGTAATATCTCTTGTGGTTCAAACATTATCAACACAGAAAGTTGCAACAGCAGCCACATTGAACAACATGTTGTTCAATGTGTTGATGTCTGATACAACTCTGGTCTTCTTTGATCTGCTACACGACCACCTTTCCATTGGAAAAACTTGCCCTTGATCCAATGTGGCGGCTTTCAAGCTGGCGACCATGTTCGGGACGTAGCCTAAAAGATAGGCCCCCTCACCTGTTACTTGCTGGGGTATTCAGATACGTCATCTTCCCTTTCCTTTCTAAAATAAAAACTTTTGACTCACCCTGTATTGGAGCCATTAACCAATAAACTCAACTGTAGAGAGCAGCATTTCACATCAAACCACTCTGAGTGACTCGGTTGACATCCTAACCATTTAAAAGGTAAACAATCGCTACATTTCTGTTTGAAGAGGTGGTAGAACTTCACCGTACACGAGCAGAACCCTTCCAGCCAGCGTCCGTTTCTGATGTAAATGAACTTTGAGAAGCTTTGCTCTTCCGTTAACTCTGTAACGTAGAGAACGTCCGTTTCCATCAGGTCCACCTTGTCATGAGTGGACTCACTGAGCTGTCTCTCTGTAAAGAGTTTAATGTTTGTTGTTGACGTGACAGATGGGTGATGGTCCTAATTTATTTTAGTCATATACACTGTTGCGATTGTACCGCGTTTACGTTCTGTGAACAGCTTTATTGGACCCGCAGGTCCACTGCTGTGTTTGTACTGGGCTTTCAGAACCGATTCCCTTTATTTCTGCTTGTGTGGTATGAAGTCGCAAATTAGTGGAGGGCTTATGTGGTGAAGTGTCTGTTGACCGGTGACGTTCACTGCTCACCTAACGTGAAGGAATTCTGAGAAATCAGTAGGGCTGGTCCGAATACTAACATCCGGGAATGTTTGTATCGGATTCCTTATAGTGTTCAGAAGCGTGGTGTTGTGTTACTTCTGAACACCTTCTGGTCTTACAGACCTATTTGTCTCTGGTTTAAACTAAACATCTTATCTTAATAACTAGAAAAACTTATGTATCGTGAACATCAGGCTGTGGTAGCTATTGTTAAGTCTGAGCTCAGGCCTACTCCACTCCACAACTTGGCCACGTCATCCAATTTCTTTAAACAGTTCAAGCAAGTTGGTGAAATAAACCCTCAAGCACGTGTTGATTTGTTTCGATTTGCGATCTGTCGGTCAATCATTTTTCGATTAGCCACTGGGGGCACTAAGAGATGGAGACTATCAGAGGCAGCAGGCGACCTAACCTCCTATAGTAGTTCCTATGATAGCCAAGTTCTTAGTCCTGAGCTAGGGATCTATTGGAGTTAATTGACTGTATCAGCTCCACTGACCATACAGGAGCTCCACCTACAGACTGAAGTGTTCATCTGATTCTCTGTATACTTTATTACTCTGTTCTTTAATGATCAGGACCCCCACAGGACCCCCACAGAGCAGATATTATTAGGGAGGTGGATCATTCTCAGCACTGCAGTGACACTGACGTGGTAGTGATGTTAGTAGTTTGTGTTGTGCAGTGCTGCTGCTGCTGGAGTGTTTAAACACCTCAGTGTCACTGCTGGACTGAGAATCGTCCACCAACCAAAACTATCCAGACAGCAGTGTCCTGTGGGCGGCGTCCTGTGTCCACTGGTGAAGGACTAGAGGAACACAAACTGTGAGCAGCAGATGAGCTACTGTCTCTGACTTTACATCTACAAGGTGGACCAGCAAGTAGTAGGAGTGTCTAATAGAGTGGACAGTGAGTGGACACAGTGTTTAAACACTCCAGCAGTGCTGAGAATGATCCACCTCCCTAATAGTATCTGCTCTGTGGTGGTCCTGTGGGGGTCCTGATCATTAAAGAACAGAGTAATAAAGTATACAGAGAATCAGATGATCCACAGTCTGTAAGTGGAGCTCCTGTATGGTCAGTGGAGCTGATACAGTGGACAGTGAGTGGAGGTCCTGTATGGTCAGTGGAGCTGATACAGTGGACAGTGAGTGGAGGTCCTGTACGGTCAGTGGAGCTGATACAGTGGACAGTGAGTGGAGGTCCTGTATGGTCAGTGGAGCTGATACAGTGGACAGTGAGTGGAGGTCCTGTATGGTCAGTGGAGCTGATACAGTGGACAGTGAGTGGAGGTCCTGTATGGTCAGTGGAGCTGATACAGTGGACAGTGAGTGGAGATTTTATTATATGTGGCCAGTCTGAATGAAAGCTCTTCGGTCCAGCCCTAAAGATCTGTTTCTCTTAATGTCCTCGTTGTACTGTCGTCTTTTTGAACCAGAGGTGATGAAACTAGTCTCAGATCTCTCCACTGTGTACACACAAGCACTGACGATGCTCTGTTATAGGCTTTCTTTTTGTTTTTCATTATTTATTTATTTCTTTGTTATTTTCCAGCAGCGTAGCGTTCGAGTAGAGACGATCACTAACCGTTTGTTAAGCGATTGTTAAGCGATTGTAAATTAAGTTATTTTAATGTATTTATCATTCAGACATTATGTTGTATAAAGACATATTGCAAAGGTTTGTCTTGCTAGAATACCCAATGTCAGATTTCTTATATCCTCTAAAGGCTGAAGTTACTTGGTTAACCAAGTAACAATTAGAAGACGAAAGGAAACGTCCTTCATTTGTGTTGTTTTTATTATTATTATTATTATTATTATTATTATTTTCTGAATGCATATGCGAACCCACACTGGTCTCTGTGTTGACGCTGGTGTTCAGTTCAGTGTGTGTATATTCAGATGCAGGTTAAGACAGACTGTGAATGAGTCCGCTGTCTGAGTTCACACGAAGGGCCACCGCGGTCGTCTCGCAGCAGGAAGGCTCCGGGTCGCTTGTCCTCTCCATGTGATCCAGGTGCCCCGGTTTCGTCCCACAGGTGAACTGGAGATGCAGAATCGCCCCCAGCTGTGTGCGAGTTGGTGTATCTGCTCTGTGATGGACTCTCGGCCTGTCCAGTGTATGCTGGGTTCGGCTCCAGCACCCCCCTCCCCCCCCAAAAAAGAAAATGAATGCAGTCAGTCTCGATGCTTGTTTAACTAGAAGCTTTATGTAGATGTTCTACGCAGTTTATAACCAAGTACGAAACAAAAACATGGTGGTCTTTTTTTTTCTTTTCTTTCTTTTTCTCCCTTTTTTTTAAATAAATGCCATTTTTGAACAAACTCCAGACTTTTGGACTCTCGTGTTTGTGTCCTGCTCAACAGTAAAGTTGGGCTTAGGTTAGTGGAGGCTTGTAACTTCACATTTTCCCGCTCTTACTGGATAAATACTAAAATACGGGTTAATTTGTTTTGATTGGTGATCATTGCTGACCATCACTTCTTCAGTCAGTCACTCGTTTAGCCACTGGGGGCGCTAAGAGACGGAGAGTAACAAGAGGCAGCAGGCAAGCTTAACTCCTATAATAGTTCCTATGATAGCCAAGTCCTCAATCCTGACCGAGACGTCTATCAAAGTTATTTGGCTCGCAGTGAAACTGAACTCGGACCACTAAGTTAGAGCTGGAGCTGAGCTGGGTGGTCCGTTTAGTCAACACAGAATCTTTGGATCTTCCATCATCATAAGGAAACGGTAATAAATCAGGTAATTAATATTTATGGGTAATATCGGGGATATACACCCAGCTGTAATATTGAACCCACCTCCTTGTATCTACAGGGTGAGTCAAAAGTCTCAGGACACCCTTTTGGGAAAATGACGCATCTGAATACCCCAGCAAGTAACGGGTGAGGGGGCCTATCTTTAGGGCCAGAGGTCACTAATAGGCAGACTGCGGTCCGGGTTCGGACCCAGGCGTCTTCTAGTGCGGATCTAAACCCATAAACAATTGAGAGCTACTTAATTGGGGCTTAATTAACAGCCTATTCTTGTTAATGTTTGTATTTATATTTCATTTATTTATTTATTCAGCCAGGCCTGACAGGTAACAAAGGAGAGGAAAAGTAGGAGAGAGGGGAAAAAAAGAAAAAGAAAAAAGAAATAAATAAAAAAACTAACAAAGAATAAAAAAATATGTAGATACACATACATACACATATTCACATTGTTTAAAAAAAGGTGAAATCATTTCAGTTTACTCCTTGAGCTGGTTATATCTGCCTTTGTTTGAGTCATAACACATATTATTTGCTTTGCTGTTTGTTTTCCTGTTTAACGAACCCTCATTAACTCAAGAGGGTGCAATTCCATATAGTACCTGTGCTCCTTGGTGGCACAGTGGGAAGTTCTTCTATCTTCATCTTCTATTGTATCATAAGACTTATATATGTGTACATATGACAAATTTCTTTTATGTTGTAAATTATTATTAGAGTGTTTATTCTTCTACACAATGGCTGCTACTGCAATAACTGCAATTTCCCCCTGGGATCAATAAAGTATTTCTGATTCTGATTCTGATTTCTGAAGGCGCTTGCCTTTCAATCCAGCAGTTGGTGGTTACATCCCCTCCACCGTACCGTGACCAAAACATACCTCGACTGCCTACAAACAGTACTTGTGAACTTTAAAGCTGTGGTGATAAGGCACGCAGACGTTTCCCTTAATTAATATTGAATGAAAGTTAATCAAACAGAATTTAACTGTGGAGTAGTGCAAGAGCAGAGACGGGTCAGGAGATGGACCCCCTCATGGTGACTTGAGCACTCAAGTCCACTTGGGTTTGGACAAATACTTCACACTAAATGCGGCGCACGGGACCCTCCGGCTGCAGGCTGCGACCTGCGACCTGCCTCAGAGTCATTATTTGCATTACACTTCATGATCTTTGGCTGAAAGAGATGAGAGTGCAGGAGGACTCTGTTCTGCAGGGCTAATTATGCAACAGCGTTGGTGCTTAAGGAGACAGGAGAGAGCGGGGCAGGCAGCGGGGCGTGGAGGTGTGGTTTTCACAGCCTGCGGCTCTCAGTAAACACACCCTGCTCTTTGCCCCGACGCCTCTTCCCGAGATCTTCCCGAGCAGGTGAGGGAGAGGGAGCAGAGGAGAGCAGCGTTGTCAGGGATGAGGAGGTTCTTCAGGGCGAGCAGGGATGAAGATTACAGCCAGATTCAGTACCTCACCGCCAAGTGTAACCGCCTGGCACATGAGCAAGGTAACGAGCCTCTCTGTCACAGTATATATATATATATATATATATATGAAATATTCAAACAGTACTAATACAGTAAGTAGAGCTTTTCCATAGTATGTTTATTTAACTCTTTCCAAGCTTCTCCTAAACAACCCAGTATTATTATCAGTTCTCATCTAATACCTGCTTTGACTGCTCAGTACTTCATTAAGCTAAATCAAGATTTGCTGCTGAAGGAACTGAACACATTCATACAATGTCTGGGGCGTCCAGGAGAAATCTGGACCCTAACTTTGTTCTTCAAACTGGATCAAGATCTGATCTACTTCTCTCACAATAACATATCCATGTTACTTTGTATTGTATGTAGGATTATTTACATCTGTTCTAATCAGATCTGCTGTTCTTACTGGTGATCAGACACTGATCAGATAAAGGCTTTTAAACACGTTGCTGTGTACTGTGTATGTATATACTGTATATATGTACGCTGGTAATGCAGTACAGTCACTGTGTGCTAAATGGTATGAGCTGGTGTCTCTGCAGTTTAAAAGTAAAGGATTATGAAATAATGGTTTATTCCGTTTTCTGCTACCGGCTGCAGTGAGAGGTAGAGTTAGCTGGAAGGTACAAAGTGGGAACAAAGTTCAGGGAAAGGCCAAAAATAGCTCACAGGACCATAAAAACCATCAGGACAAACTTTTCCATTCGCCCTCGGGTTTCACTGTGTAGCGAGAGAACTAAGCAGAGGAGAATTCCCGTTCCTGGATCACAGAGACGTGTAGACTCTGTATTTATCAGTAGTCGAGCGGTGGCGGCTGTGGGGTTTAACTGACGTGGCTCTGCGCTGTGAAGTGTGTAGTAAGTTACTGCAGCTCAGTCTGACTGGACAGTAATGGACATATCCAACTCGTTACTGTATAAAAACATTCTACTGTAAAATTACTGTAACTGTTAAACTTCAGACATACAGAGGAACACAGGAGTTTGAGCACCTGATGTCTTGTGGCACAGTTTGTTGAAGGGAACCAACCTAAATATGACTAATATTAGCTCAAATTTAATTTTTGTTTAACATAATAATCATTTGAATCTGTTTACATTGAGTGAAGTATTTGTGAGGAATGCGCTAATAGAAATGCTTCAAAATAGCTTTAAAAAAAATTCTGGTTCCATTGACTTACATTAAAGCTAAAGACAGTTTTTGGCGACTCCTGTAAAGTAACTTTGGACAGCAATGATATATATATATATATATATATATATATATATATATATATATATATATATATATATATATATATATATATATAAATATAAACAAGTATCTTTACAGGAGAACCCGAAAACAGTATTTATTGTCAATGGAAGTCAATGAAAAAAATATTTTTTCCAAGCTAATTTTGAGAATCTCTAATGGTCCATTCATACACAATGTAAGGACAGTTGCTGTGTTCAATTATCCATCCACATATTATCTTCCACTTCATCCCCCTAGTCAGGGTCGCGGGGTGGGCTGGAGCCAATCCTAGCGTTATTGGACGAGGGTAGGGTACACCATGGACAGGCCGCCAGTCAATCGCATGCCCAACACACACTCATACACACACTCACACCTACGGTCAGTTCAGAGTGAGGATCCTAACATGCATGTGTTTGGACTGTGGGAGGAAACCGGAGAACCCGGAGGAACCCACTCAAACACGGAAAGACCATACACACTCCACACAGAACCACCCAGACCGGGAATCCAACCCAGATCATCTTACTGTGAGGAGACAGTGCTGACCACTACACCACCGTACTGACCACTACACCACCATACTAACCACTACACCACCATACTAACCACTACACCACCATACTGACCACTACACCACCGTACTAACCACTACACCACCATACTAACCACTACACCACCATACTGACCACTACACCACCATACTAACCACTACACCACCATACTGACCACTACACCACCATACTAACCACTACACCACCATACTAACCACTACACCGCCATACTAACCACTACACCACCATACTAACCACTACACCACCATACTGACCACTACACCACCGTACTAACCACTACACCACCGTACTAACCACTACACCACCATACTGACCACTACACCACCATACTAACCACTACACCACCATACTAACCACTACACCACCATACTAACCACTACACCACCGTACTAACCACTACACCACCATACTAACCACTACACCACCATACTGACCACTACACCACCATACTAACCACTACACCACCATACTAACCACTACACCACCATACTAACCACTACACCACTATACTGACCACTACACCACCATACTAACCACTACACCACCATACTAACCACTACACCACCTTACTAACCACTACACCACCATACTGACCACTACACCACCATACTAACCACTACACCACCATACTGACCACTACACCACCATACTGACCACTACACCACCATACTGACCACTACACCACCGTACTAACCACTACACCACCATACTAACCACTACACCACCTTACTAACCACTACACCACCGTACTAACCACTACACCACCATACTAACCACTACACCACCTTACTAACCACTACACCACCATACTGACCACTACACCACCATACTAACCACTACACCACCATACTAACCACTACACCACCTTACTAACCACTACACCACCTTACTAACCACTACACCACCATACTAACCACTACACCACCATACTAACCACTACACCACCTTACTAACCACTACACCACCATACTGACCACTACCACCACCATACTAACCACTACACCACTATACTAACCACTACACCACCTTACTAACCACTACACCGCCATACTAACCACTACACCACCATACTAACCACTACACCACCGTACTAACCACTACACCGCCATACTAACCACTACACCACCATACTAACCACTACACCACCATACTAACCACTACACCACCGTACTAACCACTACACCACTATACTAACCACTACACCACCATACTAACCACTACACCACTATACTAACCACTACACCACTATACTAACCACTACACCACCATACTAACCACTACACCCCCATACTAACCACTACACCACCGTACTAACCACTACACCACCATACTGACCACTACACCACCGTACTAACCACTACACCACCATACTAACCACTACACCACTATACTAACCACTACACCACTATACTAACCACTACACCACCATACTAACCACTACACCACCGTACTAACCACTACACCACCATACTAACCACTACACCACCATACTAACCACTACACCACCGTACTGACCACTACACCACCGTACTAACCACTACACCACTATACTAACCACTACACCACCATACTAACCACTACACCACCATACTAACCACTACACCACCGTACTAACCACTACACCACCATACTAACCACTACACCACCATACTAACCACTACACCACCATACTAACTACACCACCATACTAACCACTACACCACCGTACTGACCACTACACCACCGTACTAACCACTACACCACTATACTAACCACTACACCACCATACTAACCACTACACCACCATACTAACCACTACACCACCATACTAACCACTACACCACTATACTAACCACTACACCACCATACTAACCACTACACCACCGTACTAACCACTATACCACCATACTGACCACTACACCACCATACTAACCACTACACCACCATACTGACCACTACACCACCATACTAACCACTACACCACCGTACTAACCACTACACCACCATACTAACCACTACACCACCGAACTAACCACTATACCACCATACTGACCACTACACCACCATACTAACCACTACACCACCATACTGACCACTACACCACCGTACTAACCACTACACCACCGTACTAACCACTACATCACCATACTAACCACTACACCACCATACTAACCACTACACCACCGTACTGACCACTACACCACCATACTAACCACTACACCACCATACTGACCACTACACCACCATACTAACCACTACACCACCATACTAACCACTACACCACCATACTAACCACTACACCACCGTACTGACCACTACACCACCATACTAACCACTACACCACCGTACTGACCACTACACCACCATACTAACCACTACACCACCATACTGACCACTACACCACCATACTAACCACTACACCACTGTGCCTCTGTGTTCAAGTAATGTAGAGAACTTAGGCGAACTTTACAGTGTTTTTAGCTCTTTGTGGGGACCCTATATAAAAGATATGAACATTTGGTCACGGTGGTGGTATTTTCCAGCTCTGCCTGAAAAAAAAAATCATTTTCTGAGGCTGTAATTAAAATAAATAGAGTTTAATTAGACTTTTTGAAGTGAAACCAGTTTCTTCCTTGAGGGCAGAGAAGCATAGAAGGTCATGAAGTGACAGTTAGGTATTTGACTCCAGAAGGTATTTGCCCTTCGGCTCTTCAAAGTACTTACACTTACGCTGAGAGTAGTTTCTGCCTTATCAGCGCAACTGATCTCCACTACCGTGTACGCAGCACATCTGTTTACTCCAGGAGGCTTTTATTCTCTTCTCCAGCGTCTGCCAGACTACTCGCTGTCCTGCAGAGTCAGTTGTGAACGTGTGCAGCGCTGGTGAGCAGCACGCTCGAGTGTGAAGTTGTGTGTTTGTGTGTACAGCAGTGCTGGAGAGAGAGTGTGTGGCCTCCAGAGAGAGAGAGAGAGCTCTGCAGGTCGAGCTGGAGTCTCTGTCGGTGCAGCTCCATCAGAAAGAACGCACCTGCCAGGACCTGCGCCTCAGACACGACCAGCTGCTCGACACGCTCAAACAGCAGCGCGTACGTCCGGCATGTTCCATCAGCTCCACTGACCACACAGGAGCTCCACTAACAGACTGTAGATCATCTGATTCTCTGTAGACTTTATTACTCTGTTCTTTAATGATCAGGACCCCCACAGGACCACCACAGAGCAGATACTATTAGGGAGGTGGATCATTCTCAGCACTGCTGGAGAGTTTAAACACTGTGTCCACTCACTGTCCACTCTATTAGACAGTCCTACTACTTGCTGGTCCACCTTGTAGATGTAGAGTCAGAGACAGTAGCTCATCTGCTGCTGCACAGTTTGTGTTCCACTAGTTCTTCATCAGTGGACACAGGACGCCGCCCACAGGACACTGCTGTCTGGATAGTTTTGGTTGGTGGACGATTCTCAGTCCAGCAGTGACACTGAGGTGTTTAAACACTCCAGCAGCAGCAGCACTGCTGTGTCTGATCCACTCACACCAGCACAACACACACTACTAACATCACCACCGCCACGTCAGTGTCACTGCAGTGCTGAGAATGACCCACCTCCCTAATAGTATCTGCTCTGTGGGGGTCCTGTGGGGGTCCTGATCATTAAAGAACAGAGTAATAAAGTATACAGAGAATCAGATGAACTATATATATATATATATATAATTTTTATATGTCTACATGTCTGTGTGTGTGTGGGGGTATGGGTGTATCACAGGAGCTGGTCCAGTTCTTGGAGCAGCGAGTGGTCTCTATGGCAGAGGAGAGCGCGAAGGAGGCGGCTCTCATGACCTTTCAGCTGGAACAGATTAGCGCTGACCTGCAGCAGCTCCACAACTCAGAGGCTCAGCTGCAGGGCCTGGTGAATGAGCTGCACCAGGAGGCTCAAGACAAGAAGTCAGAGGGTCTGAATAAAGAGCTCCACAAGGAGGCCCAACTCAGTGGAGCGCAAATTGAAGATCTGAAGAGTCAGCTGGCCAGGTAGGAACATGTCGACTGACCTGTAAGGTTCATATGGAAATATGCTCGTCTCTCAAAACCACAGCCCTGTGATTATATCACTATACATTATGATTGTAGTATATTAAAAATGAAACAGTAATATGATTATTATTATTATCAGTATTATCATCAGAAGCCCTAAGATCAGATCTGTGTGCAGCCCTACTAAATTAAACTAGAGGTCAATTTCACAGTGACTGTTAATAAATGGTATGTATATATATATATATATATATATATATATATATATATATATATATATGCTGCTCTTTCTTTTCATCAGTAAATCACAGGAAGTGGAGGAGCTGCAGGAGGCCAACAATGCCCTGCAGCAGGAGCTGAGTGACCAGCACAGCGCCCACCAGAGTGCGGTGGAGGATCTGCAGCGGGAGAACGCAGGGAGCGTCCACAAACTCCGAGAGACGGCCGAGCAGTTCGAGTGGCTTTGTGAACAGCAGCGGAACTGGATGTGCTGCGTCAAGAGGTGAACACAGAAGCACTTATACGGCTTTCAGGATTCATCACAGAATAAACCTACATTTAAAATTCTACGCTCCTATAACTTTCCTATAATCTTAGAATTTTAAAAAAAGTCCTGCAGTGAAAAGTGAAATTCTACTTTTTTATTTTTACATTAATACGTTTGCTATTTATTGGTATTTAGTAAGTTTACCGTCTGAGCTGCTACAATTTTCAATCAGATAAATGATCCAAACCCCAAAAACTTCAAAAAACAAACAACTTGCCGGGCTAACTAAGAAATCAGAAACTAGTGCGTGTGTATGAGAGTGCTTCACTGCCCCCTAGTTTGTATGTTCACTAGTGTACATGTTTACTAGCATGTGTATATATGGGTGTTTTACTGGCCTCTAGTATGTATTTTATTAATGTATAGGTTCAGTAATGTTTGTATATGTGAGTGTTTCACTGCTCCCTAGTGTGTGTGTTCACTAGTGTGTGTATATATGGGCGTTTCACTGGCCCATAGTGTGCATTTCACTATTGTATATATTCACTAGTGTGTGTATATGTTAGTGTTTCACTGCTCCCTAGTGTGTGCGTTCAAAAGTGTGTGTGTATGTGGGTGTTCTACTGCCCTCTAGTGTGTGTCCACTAGTGTGTGTGTATATGGGTGTTTGACTGCCCCCTAATTTGTATGTTTACTAGTATGCATATATGTGGGTGTTTACCTAACCCTAACCCTAACCCTAGTGTGTATTTCACTAATGTTTAGGTTCACTAGTGTGTGTATATATGGGTCTTTCACTGGCCCCTAGTGTGTATTTTACTAGTGTATATGTTCACCAGCATGTGTATATATGGGTCTTTCACTGGCCCCTAGTGTGTATTTTACTAGTGTATATGTTCACCAGCATCTGTATATATGGGTCCTTCACTGGCCCCTAGTGTGTATTTTACTAGTGTATATGTTCACCAGCATGTGTATATATGGGTCTTTCACTGGCCCCTAGTGTGTATTTTACTAGTGTATATGTTCACCAGCATGTGTATATATGGGTCCTTCACTGGCCCCTAGTGTGTATTTTACTAGTGTATATGTTCACCAGCATGTGTATATATGGGTCTTTCACTGGCCCCTAGTGTGTATTTTACTAGTGTATATGTTCACCAGCATGTGTATATATGGGTCTTTCACTGGCCCCTAGCGTGTATTTTACTAGTGTATATGTTCACCAGCATGTGTATATATGGGTCTTTCACTGGCCCCTAGCGTGTATTTTACTAGTGTATATGTTCACCAGCATGTGTATATATGGGTCTTTCACTGGCCCCTAGTGTGTATTTCACTAATGTTTAGGTTCACTAGCATGTATATATATGGGTCCTTCACTGGCCCCTAGTGTGTATTTTACTAGTGTATATGTTCACCAGCATGTGTATATATGGGTCTTTCACTGGCCCCTAGTGTGTATTTCACTAATGTTTAGGTTCACTAGCATGTATATATATGGGTCTTTCACTGGCCCCTAGTGTGTATTTTACTAGTGTATATGTTCACCAGCATGTGTATATATGGGTCTTTCACTGGCCCCTAGTGTGTATTTCACTAATGTTTAGGTTCACTAGCATGTGTATATATGGGTCTTTCACTGGCCTCTAATGTGTATTTTACTAGTGTATATGTTCACTAGCATGTGTATATATGGGTCTTTCACTGGCCCCTAGTGTGTATTTCACTAATGTTTGGGTTCACTAGTGTGTGTATATAATGGTGTTTTATTGCCCCTAGTGTGTGTTCACTAGTGTTGTGTTCACTAGTGTGTGTTTACTAGTGTGTGTGTATGCGGAGGTTTCACTGTCCCCTAGTGTGTGTTCACTAGTGTGTGTATGTATGTGGAGGTTTCACTGTCCCCTATTGTGTGTTCATTAGTGTGTGTGTATGTGGAGGTTTCACTGTCCCCTAGTGTGTGTTCACTAGTTTGTGTTCACTAGTGTTGTGTTCACTAGTGTGTGTTCACTAGTGTATTTGGGCGTTTCATTGTCCCCTAATGTGTGTTCACTAGTGTGTGTGTATATGAGTATTTGACTGCCCCTTAATGTGCATTTATGTGGGTGTTTCACTGCCCCCTAGTGTGTGTGTTCAGAAGTTGTGCCTACCTGTCCACTAGGTGGAGCTAGTATGCCATAATAATTGGTACAAAATTGGATGTTATTGTAAATATGTTGTAAATACAGTGGACTTTAACCTGTAGAATTTCTTAATTTAGTATTTCATTCAGATTTAAAGTCTGAATTCTGCTAGAAAATAAAAGCAACATATTAATTCATCATCATCTAAACCACTTTTCCCAGCATGCACTGGATGAAAGACAATAAATAAAAGTTTAACATAAAATAAACCTTGTATGTTGTAATGATGGTCAGAATTGATGGACAGTTCTGAGTTCAGTAAAACTAATTCAGTTACTTTAATTATCGTATGAATTATTATTTTAGGTTATATCAAGATATTTACAGTGTAGCACATCAACAACAATAACTCTAGATTCCGAGAGTTGATCTCGTGCGTCTGTGTACGTGTAGGTTTAAGGACTGTTTGTCAGATGAGAAGGAGGCCCTGGTCCTGCAGGTGAAAAGGTTACAGGAAGAACTGGCAGAGCTCAAGAAGAACTCCAGCTCGGAGCTGATCACTGTAGAAGATGATAGCCCCCACAACCCCCCACACTGTGACAGGTCAGACATACAACCTGAACTCAGCGTTGAGGTCTAGTGCAGATTACCTGATCTGGACTTCAGATTGTCTTCCTTTGATCTCATTCAAGGTGGGATGTAGATGCGATGGTGGATCTGCAGGTTCAGGCAGACAGATGGAAAGTGAGGTACACGGAACTCTTCAGCAAACTTCCACATCCGGTATGTAGTTAAACACAGATATACGTTATATATATATATATATATATATATATATATATATATATATATATATATATTGTTGTTATTGTTCTTAATTTACCTTCACCAATCAGGACCACCACAGGACCACCACTAAGCGAGTGGTATTTGGGTGGTGGTCCATTCTCAGGCTCCCACTAACACCGCATCACCACGTCAGTGTCACTGCAGTGCTGAGAATGACCCACCTCCCTAATAGTACCTGCTCTGTGGTGGTCCTGTGGGGGTCCTGATCATTAAAGAACAGAGTAATAAAGTATACAGAGAATCAGATGAACTACAGTCTGTAGGTGGAGCTCCTGTATGGTCAGTGGAGCTGATAAACTGGACAGTGAGTGAGTATGTGTATGTTTTATTCTGGGTTTTAGGGTCAGTGGAGCGAGGACGGATACATAAAACCACCATGAAGTCTGGAGAGAGTCTGTTTTTTTATTGTTTTTCTGTTTTTTTCTGTTTTGTTTTCTGTGTTGAAGAAGATCCAGACTGTCCAGCACCCTCTGTTACCTCTGCACTGTGGACACCTGCAAGCTACTAATGCTAATCCCAAACTACTGACTGCAAACCTTAACTAAGGTCAAACTCAACTAAGGCCAAACCCCAACATTACTAAAGGCAAACCCCAAACTACTAATGACAATTCCTAAACTGCTAATGGCGAACCTTAAACTAAAGGCAAACCCCAAACTACAAACGGCAAAAAATAAACGAATGAAAAAAACTTGATGCCAAACAGGAAACAAGAAACCTTAAACCACTGATGCCAAAGACAAAATTACTGACACTCAACCCCAAACTACTGACACCAAACCCTAAATTACTGATACCAAAACCCATACTACCAAAGCCGAACCCCAAACTACTGATACCAAACCCAAAATTACAGACACTAAACCCCAAACTACTGACACCAAACCCTAAATTACTGATACCAAAACCCAAACTACTGACACCAAACACCATACTACCAAAGCCAAACCCCAAACTACTGACACCAAACCCTAAATTACTGATACCAAAACCCATACTACCAAAGCCGAACCCCAAACTACTGATACCAAACCCAAAATTACAGACACTAAACCCCAAACTACTGACACCAAACCCTAAATTACTGATACCAAAACCCAAACTACTGACACCAAACACCATACTACCAAAGCCAAACCCCAAACTACTGACACCAAACCCTAAATTACTGATACCAAAACCCATACTACCAAAGCCGAACCCCAAACTACTGATACCAAACCCAAAATTACAGACACTAAACCCCAAACTACTGACACCAAACCCTAAATTACTGATACCAAAACCCAAACTACTGACACCAAACACCATACTACCAAAGCCAAACCCCAAACTACTGATACCAAACCCTAAATTACTGATACCAAACCCCAAACTAGACACGAAACCCCAAATTACAGACATCAAACCCCAAACTACAGACACCAATCCCCAAATTACTGACACCAAACACCATACTACTGAAAACCAAACCCCAAACTACTCATGCCAAACCCCAGATTACTGATACCAAACCCCAAACTACTGACACCAAACACAATACTACTAAAGCCAAACCCCAAACTACTGATACCAAGCCTTATATTACTGATACTGAACCCAAAACTACTGACACTAAACCCCAAACTACTGACACCAAACCCCAAATTACTGATACCAACCCCCAAACTAGACACGAAACCCCAAATTACAGACACCAAACCCCAATTTAATGACACTAAACCTCAAACTACAGACACCAAACCCAAATTACTGATACCAAACCCCAAACAACTGACACCAAACCCCAGATTACTGACACTAAACCCCAAAATACTGACACCAAACCCCAAACAACTGACCCCAAACCCCAATTTAATGGCACTAAACCTCAAACTACAGACACCAAACCCCAAATTACTGATACAACCCCCAAACTAGACACGAAACCTCAAACTACAGACACCAAACCCCAAATTACTGATACCAACCCCCAAACTAGACACGAAACCCCAAATTACAGACACCAAACCCCAATTTAATGACACTAAACCTCAAACTACAGACACCAAACCCCAAATTACTGATACCAAACCCCAAATTACTGATACCAAACCCCAAACAACTGACACCAAACCCCAAACAACTGACACCAAACCCCAGATTACTGACACCAAACCCCAAACTACTGACACCAAACCCCAGATTTCTGACACTAAACCCCAAACAATTGACACCAAACCCCAGATTACTGACACCTAACCCTAAACTACTGATGCCAAACATTAAATGACTGAAGTCATACACCAAACAACTAGACTAAACCCGACTAAGCTCACTCCAAGTGATGTGACTTACACAAACCCAGCTGAAGAGCTTCTCACACACAGCTGTTCCTGTTAGTCACACTGTATCAGTTTAAACCTCCAATAAAACGTTACGGTTTAGACCTTCTGTAGTTTCTTATTTCAGTAAAATCCTGTTCTAAGGTAAGAAGGTTGCGCTCTGAGATGTCCCAGAGATGTTTAGATAAGCTCCTTAACTTAATCAACCAACTGGACCCAGTATTAGGTTCAGTACTGTGAACTACTTACTGATTTGCAGCCTTACCTTCTACCTACTGTTCTCCTGAGCAGGTCGTTATATATTCTGAGGGAGGAAATGCACTGACCCTGAATTGACCTGCTTATGATGTCTTGGCTAACATTAATGAGTTATAGGCTTGATGGTTATCTTACATTTAGTTGCTAAGCTAACGCTAACCTTAACCCTTTGCTAGGTCAAGCTGAAAAAGCAACTGGCAACTGCAGCCATGTTATTGGTCGCTGCTACGCTGGGAGCTGCTGGGAGCTGCTGGGAGCTCCGCAGTGCAACACTATGGTCCCCCTAATGACTTCTGGGTACTTTCTGTAATTCGTTACGTTGTCTGAGATGCTAACGTTAGTCAATCTGCTAACACAGCTATGGAGAAAATGTTTTTTTTTTATTATATTAATTATGTCTGATCAATGTGGGCACGGGGGTGTAGTGGTTAGTACGGTGGTGTAGTGGTCAGTATGGTGGTGTAGTGGTTAGTACGGTGGTGTAGTGGTCAGTACGGTGGTGTAGTGGTCAGTATGGTGGTGTAGTGGTCAGTACGGTGGTGTAGTGGTTAGTATGGTGGTGTAGTGGTTAGTACGGTGGTGTAGTGGTTAGTATGGTGGTGTAGTGGTTAGTATGGTGGTATAGTGGTTAGTATGGTGGTGTAGTGGTTAGTACAGTGGTGTAGTGGTTAGTATGGTGGTGTAGTGGTTAGTATGGTGGTGTAGTGGTCAGTATGGTGGTGTAGTGGTTAGTATGGTGGTGTAGTGGTTAGTATGGTGGTGTAGTGGTTAGTACGGTGGTGTAGTGGTTAGTATGGTGGTGTAGTGGTTAGTACGGTGGTGTAGTGGTTAGTATGGTGGTGTAGTGGTTAGTACGGTGGTGTAGTGGTTAGTACGGTGGTGTAGTGGTCAGTATGGTGGTGTAGTGGTCAGTACGGTGGTGTAGTGGTTAGTATGGTGGTGTAGTGGTTAGTACGGTGGTGTAGTGGTTAGTATGGTGGTGTAGTGGTCAGTATGGTGGTGTAATGGTCAGCACTGTCTCCTCACAGTAAGATGATCTGGGTTGGATTCCCGGTCCGGGTGGTTCTGTGTGGAGTGTGTATGGTCTCTCCGTGTTTGAATGGGTTTCTCCGAGTACTCCGGTTTCCTCCCACAGTCCAAACACATGCATGTTAGGATCCTCACTCTGAACTGACCGTAGGTGTGAGTGTGTGTAGTCCATGTGATGGACTGACGACCCTTCAATGGTGTACCCAGCCTTCGGCCGATGACACTGGGATTGGCCAACTAACGGGGTAAAGCATGAGATAATAGATGGATGATCAATCCGCCAGTGATCTGGACACTAGAGGGCGCTAACTGAGTGAATGACTCACAGATGAAGACCACATGCCTCATTTCTGCTAAATCAACAGAAGCTTTTGCACTGGGTGACCAGTAAGACATCATCCAGCTCAGAGTTTCTAAGGAGCATCTGTGGAAGTGTGGGTGCACATGCTCTTCTGAACAGGTCTCCGTTGTATCGTTCGGTCCTGGTATATAAACGGAACAGTCGTAAAAGTATATTTAGCAGGGTATGTATCAACCTCTAGCAGATTTGCAGCGTGAGTGGTGATGTGTAAATTGGCACGGCGTTGCACGCGAAGCCAAATTTGCCTCCAGGACGTGATTTTAAGCAGCACCAGGAAGGGATCTTGCTGGGTGTGTTGAAGTATGTATGGTTACAGGGCGCTAGCAGCGAGTCTGGGGTAGAAACAGACTCATTCATGCTGAATATTAGTCACAGCCAGTAAAAACCCATGGTCCTGGTTTACCAGCTGGAAACACATTCATTAAAATAGCGTGGATGGTTGGGGCCGGTTGGGGCAGCATAGGTGTGATTATAGTGTGGGAACGTGTAGTGCAGTGAATGTAAGGTGGTTTTATATGTCACGGCTGTTCAAGGAAAAATATGTTTCTTCTACAAAAAAGATATGTGAAATGGTTAATGGACCAGTAGGAATGCTCCAAAATAGCTTGGAAGGACCTCTCGTTCCATTGACTTCCATTGAAAGTACTGCAGGTTTTGGGCCTGTCCTGTAAAGTTGCCGTTTTTGACAGCAACGGTATGCAGGATTAGCCCAAAAGTTTGTAGGCGCATGCTCTTCCAGCAGGTCAGCACTTTTCCTCAATAGCTTGGATGCATTTCTTAAAACTTTGATGTCAGTCTTAGCACTTTAAGTGCAAAACAAAGAGAAAAGCTTTTCACACAACACTAAATAGAACCTAAAACACTTACAACGTTAGCCACTGTACCTAATAATCAACATAAGCATCTGCTTCGGGCCCTACAGCCACCTGGGATGGGCTTCCTAACATCTTTACTGTTCCGTTATGTTGCTTAGATAAAGGAAAACTGGTTTTATTGCCAGTTCCCACCTGCTGACTGCACTCATTGCCCAAAACTATAAGGCGCTTAGCTAGAAATGTGGGAAGGTATAAGAAGGTTCTCAGAGGCTGTTGTTGGGTCGCGTACCTCTTGGTGAGAGATCTGCTGTCTCTACGACTCCATCAAAGATATTTTGTCCTGTTACAGACTATGAGAGGCGCATCATCAGACTGAGAGAAACAGGAGGTCATTTCCACCAACTGCCCACCGTCTAGCCTGATCTGACCAAGTTGTTAGGAGGTGTTGGGGTCAGGGCTTACGTAAGGACATCCACACACATAGTGAACAGACTCTGCACCACCCAGATAGACCACCAGTAGAGAGGATCGTTTGATCTGTCTACAAGCTTGAGAAGATCCCACAGTTTCCTGGAACCATATCATCTTTAGTGATGAGTCCAGGTTCTGTTTGGGCCTTTGCTGTGGAGCGAGACACTGACTGACCCACCTGCTGGTGTGATGATCTGGGGAGCATCACTACGACAGTCGGTCCCTCTGGTCGTGATACGAGGGTCACTGACACTGACATCTCTCATGGCAGAACGTCCAACTGAGCAAGACAGTGTTCTACACACAGCGAGGGCTTCCCAGGAACGTCTCCACCAGATCCCAACACTTCCTTGTCCTGACTACTCACCAGATTTATGAGCAGTCCAGCATTTATGGGTCCAGCTGGGTCTCCAGCTTCAGCATCTATGAGTGTTCAGGATCTACAGGACCAGCTGCAGCATCTGTAGGTAAATGTGCTGCAGGATGATGTATGGAACCTGTATGTCTCCAACCAGATCTCAGCTTGTATTCAAACTAGAGAACCAACAGGGAACTAGAGTCTTTCAGTGGTACAGTTTCCCCCAAATAAAGTTCTCCTCTCAGTCTAACACTGTAATCACTGACTTAGCACTTTCCTGGTACACGTAACAAGCTCCGGCTCCAGTCAGACCTCTAATCTGGACCACTGGGTGTGAAAGACTAGTGCTCTGTGGTGTAACACAATAGTTGTGTCAGGATATAAGTGAGTGAATCTGTGTTTGTAAGTATGTATATGTGTGTGTGTGTGTGTGTGTGGGTGTGTGTGTGTGTGTGTGTGTGTGGGGGTGTGTGTGTGTGTGTGGGTGTGTTTTGTTGGGGGGGGGGCTCTGTTTATAATAGCCTGTGCACATGTTTGGTTATTAGATGAACAAACAGACTCGGATGTCGAGCAGACGTGAACATATTTAGTGAAAGAACTGAAAGAACAGAGGAGCAGAAGATAAACATGAACACGAACATACGTGATGTCAGACTTTCACACAGCAGCTGGGCTCGTACTGCGTTACGGTTCCTTAACGAAGACTTGATGTGTTTATCTGGCGTGTGTGCGGCTGATCATCACTAGGAAAGTGGCCTGCATGTGTCTGCATGTGTGTTTATATGAGTGTGTGCATGCAATTATGTGTGTGTGTGTATAAGAGTTTGTGTGTGTTTGTGTAAGTTTGTGTGTGTGTATGTGTGTTAGAGTGTGTGTGTGTGGGTGCAAGTGTGTGTGTGTGGTGTGTGTGTGTTTGTTTGTGTTAGTGTGTGGGTGCTTGTATGTGTGTGTATGACAGTTTGTATGATTGTGTTAGTGTGTGTGTGTGTGTGTGTGTGTGTGTGTGTGTGTGTATGAGTTTGTGTGAGCGTGTGGGTGTGAGTGTGTGTGTGCATGTTTGTGTGTGTATGAGAGTGTGTGTGTTAGTATGTGTGTGGATGCGTGTATATGAGAGTTTTTGTGAGAGTGCAAGTGTGTGCATGTGTGTGTGCATGTTTGTGCATGTGTTTGCATGTGTGTTTGTGTGTGTATGAGAGTTTGTGAGTGTGTGTGTTTGTGTTAATGTATGTTTGTGTTAGTATGTGTGTGTGTGAGTGTGTGTATGTGTGTGTGCATGTTTGTGTATGTATTTGTGTTTGTGTGTGTATGAGAGTTTGTGAGTATGTGTGTTTGTGTTAATGTGTGTTTGTGTGTGTATGAGAGTTTGTGTGAGAGTGTGTGTGTATGTTTGTGTTAGTGTATGTTTGTGTTAGTCTGAGTTTGTGTTAGTATGTGTGTGTGTGAGTGTGTGTATGTGTGTGTGCATGTTTGTGTATGTGTTTGTGTTTGTGTGTGCATGAGAGTTTGTGTTAGTGTGTGTTTGTGTTAGTGTTTAATGTGTGTGCGGTGCTTCTAGGAAGGTTTATAAACAAAAATGACCCAAATCCTCACTATGGGGTGTGGCCTGGGGTGAAATACAGTAAAACCCTTGCACACTATTCGCACACAGCTATGCTCACTCTTCTAACTCATGCTGTGTGAGTGTATCACTGTGTGCTGGTTCAGCAGATCATCTTAAACGTATACTAACAACTTCACCTCCACCACTTTAGAATAAGACCACGCTTATAAAGTGTTTATGAATGACTGAACATGAGTTTATTAACAGCTACAACACATAAACAACTAGGACCAAAGTGAATTCACTTACACTGTTAAAGCTCAGACTGTCAGCTTCACTGATCTTAAATCATCACCTCTCCATCAGTCACTATTAAACCTATCAGCTTTAATATAGATTCATATCATCAGATAGAGGAGCTAACGTTTGCCTGTTTTATTAATATGTCATAACGGCCTATTAATATCTAGTACAGTCTTTATGACCCAACTAATAACAATTAATAAACCTATTTCATTAAACCATTCATTAACCCTTCACAAGGATAGCCTTATTATAAAGTGGTACCACTTGAATTTACTTACATTGAGATTAATTTACTTACATTGAGATTGAAAGCAGGTAGTTGGTACAGGTAGCCTTTAGCTACTAGTAAGTTGTGATCTCACCAAAGAAAGGAAAAACAGTGTTTCATTCTAGGATTAGATCATAAAGTGTAAATGGGGGTAGAACCACATCTGGGAGACCAAACACCCAAAACTTCTACATAGAAAAGTTTAAATACTGAATTAATGACTCTTTAATTCTAAACATGATACCAGTACTCTCTCTCTTTCTATCTCTTAGTCTCTGTGTCTGTCTCTCTATCACTTACTGTCTCTTACTTACCGTCTCTCTCAGACAACTATATGTATATGTATATATCGTCGCTGTCCAATCAAAAACAAGTGTCTCCAAAATTGCAACTTTACAGGAGAGACCAAAAACTTACTTTACTTTCAATGTAAGTCAGTTGAACCAGATTTTCAAACAGATTTTTCAAGCTATTTTGCAGCACTTCTATTGGTCCATTCACCAGGAATTTTTCACACAATGTAAACAACCACTGGTGTGTCAAAATTGTCAAAAATAGAGATACATGTTATATATTCAGTTATATGTTATATTTGTTGTATATTTAGTTAATATATTCAGTGTGAACTGACTGATCCACTGTTAAGTGCTTCTACAGATGTAAACCAGTGAAAAGCTTTGGCCTCCAGGTGGCAGTGTTGGATCAGTAATACAGACTCCAGCAGAGCGCCAGAAACGTGTTTTTAATTACGGCCGTGCAGCAACTGTACACACTCAGTCTGTGTCATTTTCACTGCTTTGAAATAAGATGGCCTATTTATCAGCGCCAGCGACAATAACCCCTCCATCTCTGTTACTTTATAATACATACCGCACTAACACTGTTAATACATACAACACTAACACTGTTAATACATACCGCACTAACACTGTTAATACACATACAGCACTAACACTGTTAATACATACAACACTAACACTGTTAATACATATACAACTCTAACACTGTTAATACATACCGCACTAACACTGTTAATACATACCACACTAACATTGTTAATACATACAACACTAACACTGTTAATACATACCGCACTAACACTGTTAATACATACCGCACTAACACTGTTAATACATACAACACTAACACTGTTAATACATATACAACACTAACACTGTTAATACATATACAGCACTAACACTGTTAATACATATACAGCACTAACACTGTTAATACACATACAGCACTAACACTGTTAATACATACAACACTAACACTGTTAATACACATACAACACTAACACTGTTAATACATATACAACACTAACACTGTTAATACATATACAACACTAACACTGTTAATACATATACAACACTAACACTGTTAATACACATACAGCACTAACACTGTTAATACATACAACACTAACACTGTTAATACATATACAACACTAACACTGTTAATACATACGACACTAACACTGTTAATACATATACAACACTAACACTGTTAATACATACGACACTAACACTGTTAATACATATACAACACTAACACTGTTAATACATATACAACACTAACACTGTTAATACATACCACACTAACACTGTTAATACATATACAACACTAACACTGTTAATACACATACAGCACTAACACTGTTAATACATACAACACTAACACTGTTAATACATATACAACACTAACACTGTTAATACATACGACACTAACACTGTTAATACATATACAACACTAACACTGTTAATACATACGACACTAACACTGTTAATACATACCGCACTAACACTGTTAATACATACCGCACTAAAACTGTTAATACATATACAACACTAACACTGTTAATACATACCGCACTAAAACTGTTAATACATATACAACACTAACACTGTTAATACATATACAACACTAACACTGTTAATACATATACAACACTAACACTGTTAATACATACCGCACTAAAACTGTTAATACATATACAGCACTAACACTGTTAATACATATACAACACTAACACTGTTAATACATATACAGCACTAACACTGTTAATACATATACAACACTAACACTGTTAATACATATACAACACTAACACTGTTAATACATATACAACACTAACACTGTTAATACATACCGCACTAAAACTGTTAATACATATACAGCACTAACACTGTTAATACATATACAACACTAACACTGTTAATACATATACAACACTAACACTGTTAATACATACCGCACTAAAACTGTTAATACATATACAACACTAACACTGTTAATACATACCGCACTAAAACTGTTAATACATATACAACACTAACACTGTTAATACATATACAACACTAACACTGTTAATACATATACAGCACTAACACTGTTAATACATACCGCACTAACACTGTTAATACATACCACACTAACATTGTTAATACATACAACACTAACACTGTTAATACATACCGCACTAACACTGTTAATACATACAACACTAACACTGTTAATACATATACAACACTAACACTGTTAATACATACAACACTAACACTGTTAATACATACCGCACTAAAACTGTTAATACATATACAACACTAACACTGTTAATACATACCGCACTAAAACTGTTAATACATATACAACACTAACACTGTTAATACATATACAACACTAACACTGTTAATACATATACAGCACTAACACTGTTAATACATACCGCACTAACACTGTTAATACATACCACACTAACATTGTTAATACATACAACACTAACACTGTTAATACATACCGCACTAACACTGTTAATACATACAACACTAACACTGTTAATACATATACAACACTAACACTGTTAATACATACCACACTAACACTGTTAATACATATACAACACTAACACTGTTAATACATATACAACACTAACACTGTTAATACACATACAGCACTAACACTGTTAATACATACAACACTAACACTGTTAATACACATACAACACTAACACTGTTAATACATATACAACACTAACACTGTTAATACATATACAACACTAACACTGTTAATACATATACAACACTAACACTGTTAATACACATACAGCACTAACACTGTTAATACATACAACACTAACACTGTTAATACATATACAACACTAACACTGTTAATACATACGACACTAACACTGTTAATACATATACAACACTAACACTGTTAATACATACGACACTAACACTGTTAATACATATACAACACTAACACTGTTAATACATATACAACACTAACACTGTTAATACATACCACACTAACACTGTTAATACATATACAACACTAACACTGTTAATACACATACAGCACTAACACTGTTAATACATACAACACTAACACTGTTAATACATATACAACACTAACACTGTTAATACATACGACACTAACACTGTTAATACATATACAACACTAACACTGTTAATACATACGACACTAACACTGTTAATACATACCGCACTAACACTGTTAATACATACCGCACTAAAACTGTTAATACATATACAACACTAACACTGTTAATACATACCGCACTAAAACTGTTAATACATATACAACACTAACACTGTTAATACATATACAACACTAACACTGTTAATACATATACAACACTAACACTGTTAATACATACCGCACTAAAACTGTTAATACATATACAGCACTAACACTGTTAATACATACAACACTAACACTGTTAATACATACCGCACTAAAACTGTTAATACATATACAACACTAACACTGTTAATACATACCGCACTAAAACTGTTAATACATATACAACACTAACACTGTTAATACATATACAACACTAACACTGTTAATACATACCGCACTAAAACTGTTAATACATACCGCACTAAAACTGTTAATACATATACAACACTAACACTGTTAATACATACCGCACTAAAACTGTTAATACATATACAACACTAACACTGTTAATACATATACAACACTAACACTGTTAATACATACCGCACTAAAACTGTTAATACATATACAACACTAACACTGTTAATACATATACAACACTAACACTGTTAATACATACAACACTAACACTGTTAATACATATACAGCACTAACACTGTTAATACATACCGCACTAAAACTGTTAATACATATACAGCACTAACACTGTTAATACATATACAACACTAACACTGTTAATACATATACAACACTAACACTGTTAATACATACAACACTAACACTTGTAATACATATACAGCACTAACACTGTTAATACATATACAACACTAACACTGTTAATACATACAACACTAACACTGTTAATACATATACAGCACTAACACTGTTAATACATATACAGCACTAACACTGTTAATACATACCACACTAACACTGTTAATACATACCACACTAACACTGTTAATACATACACAACACTAACACTGTTAATACATATACAACACTAACACTGTTAATACATACGACACTAACACTGTTAATACATATACAACTCTAACACTGTTAATACATACGACACTAACACTGTTAATACATATACAACACTAACACTGTTAATACATACGACACTAACACTGTTAATACATATACAACACTAACACTGTTAATACATACCGCACTAACACTGTTAATACATACCGCAATAACACTGTTAATACATACCGCACTAACACTGTTAATACATATACAACACTAACACTGTTAATACATACCGCACTAACACTGTTAATACATACCGCAATAACACTGTTAATACATACCGCACTAACACTGTTAATACATACCGCAATAACACTGTTAATACATACCGCACTAACACTGTTAATACATACCGCAATAACACTGTTAATACATACGACACTAACACTGTTAATACATATACAACACTAACACTGTTAATACATACCGCACTAACACTGTTAATACATATACCACACTAACACTGTTAATACATATACAGCAATAACACTGTTAATACATACCGCACTAAAACTGTTAATACATATACCACACTAACACTGTTAATACATACCGCAATAACACTGTTAATACATACAACACTAACACTGTTAATACATATACAACACTAACACTGTTAATACATATACAACACTAACAGTGTTAATACATACCGCAATAACACTAACAGTGTTAATACATACCGCAATAACACTAACAGTGTTAATACATACGACACTAACAGTGTTAATACATACCGCAATAACACTGTTAATACATACAACACTAACACTGTTAATACATACAACACTAACACTGTTAATACATATACAACACTAACAGTGTTAATACATACGACACTAACACTGTTAATACATACCGCAATAACACTGTTAATACATACAACACTAACACCGTTAATACATATACAACACTAACACCGTTAATACATATACAACACTAACAGTGTTAATACATACGACACTAACACTGTTAATACATATACAACACTAACACCGTTAATACATATACAACACTAACAGTGTTAATACATACGACACTAACACTGTTAATACATATACAACTCTAACACTGTTAATACATACCGCAATAACACTGTTAATACATACAACACTAACACTGTTAATACATATACAACACTAACACTGTTAATACATACAACACTAACACTGTTAATACATATACAACACTAACACTGTTAATACATATACAACACTAACACTGTTAATACATATACAACACTAACAGTGTTAATACATACGACACTAACACTGTTAATACATACCGCACTAACACTGTTAATACATACCGCAATAACACTGTTAATACATACAACACTAACACCGTTAATACATATACAACACTAACACCGTTAATACATACGACACTAACACTGTTAATACATACGACACTAACTCTGTTAATACATATACAACACTAACACCGTTAATACATATACAACACTAACAGTGTTAATACATACGACACTAACACTGTTAATACATATACAACACTAACAATGTTAATACATACGACACTAACACTGTTAATACATATACAACACTAACACCGTTAATACATATACAACACTAACAGTGTTAATACATATACAACACTAACACCATTAATACATACAACATTAACACCGTTAATACATATACAACACTAACACTGTTAATACATATACTATATATATATATATGCACTATATATATATATATATATATATATATATATATATATATATATATATATATATATATATACTTATATCTGAAATAAGGGACTATCGATCATCAAATTATGAAGGCCAGTCTGCGTGACCTAACTTGCTATAGCGCCACCTTGAGGTAGACCAGCATGGCAACTGTAGGTAACCAAAAAACAGAAATTCGAAATTATGGGTACAACAGCTCAACAGTTATAGCATACTTACTGCATATTCACTGACTCGACTGACTCGACTGACTCGACTGACTTATTAGCGTTTAGTCCTGTTGAGAGTAAAATTCATGCACAGCTATAAGTGCGACAGTGTTCTAAGGCAACTCCAGTGGCACAAGTCTCGGTAAGGCTTTAGTTAACTGGTGAAAGCACCTGGAATGGTTGGCATTTAGCTTCCATAGCAACTTTGTAATGAGCAGTCAACTAAAAATAAGAGTTACTGAAAATGTACTACTGAAAACTGAAGACTTGACTCACACTTGGAGCCCCAGAGACTCATGTCTCGACTCTGACTCACAAAAACAAGGACTTAATTCAACCCTGGAGACTCAAGACTCGACTGAGACTAGCACGATCATAGGCCGTCTGACATCTAGAGCTCTGAAGTGTTTGACTGGTGACTCAAATCTCCATTTTCCACTCCTGGTGTGTGTATTAGTGATGCATGGGTCAGTGGGTCAGTGGGTCAGCCAGTCAGTGGGTCAGGACCCTGCACATGCCAGGTGTCCCGAGAAGCAGAGCGCCCCTCCCTCGAAACCAAACCACATAATAAAATATTACTCAATCAAAGTGAGACTAGTGCCCACATGTCTGCGCCGCACAACGAGGCCTTTATTCCTTTTTAATTTATTATAATACAAACATTTTTATACCAATGCAAGCAAATCCAGAATGAATCCAGAGTTTCCTTTCTGGGCTGAGATGTGATCATACGTATATTTGAAGGTTGGGGGGGGAAGAAGGTGTTGGGTGGGTGGGGGATGTTGGTCCTGGGAAAACTTTCACCCACAGAATGTTAAAACGTTTGCACAACCATCCACAGCCAGCGGGCGGGATGACTGACTGACCAGACCCTTCACTGGGGCTGATCTGCCCAGAGGCCTCTGCCTGGCAGGGAACCTCGAGGGTTGGGGGCTTAAGGTGGCTCGAGGTAGCTTCACTTAGGACAATCAGCTACATGGGAAACATCAGATCAACAAATAAACCCGGAAAAGTCTGGATAAATTAATTAAATAGTCAAATCTATTTTCAGGTCCTAGTTTCTGTTATTGCTGGCTCATGTGGTTCTGCTGGTGCTGTCTTGGACCCGTCCATGCTGGTGTGAGTCCTCAATTCTTACACAAGAACTGAGTAACACATCCTATAAATCCAGTACCAGCCATAACATACAAACACCTCTTTATATCTCACACAGCAGTACTGTGCATACACACTAGGGGGCAGTGAAACACCCACATATACATACACACTAGTGAACATACAAACTAGGGGGTAGTGAAACACCCACATATACACACATACTAGTGAACATACACACCAGGGAGCAGTGAAACACCCACATATATACACACACTAGTAAATATGCACACTATGGGGACAATGAAACACCGACATATACACACACACTTATGAACATATACACTATGGGGCAGTGAAACACCCACATATACACACACACTAGTGAACATACACACTAGGGGGTAGTGAAACACCCACATATACACACACACTAGTGAACATACGCACTAGGGGCAGTGAAATACCAACATATACACACACACTAGTCAACATACAAACTAGGGGGTAGTGAAACAGCCACATATACACACACAATAGTGAACATACGCACTAGGGGCAGTGAAACACCTACATATACACACACAATAGTGAACACACACACTAGGGGGCAGTGAAACATCCACATATACATACACACTAGTGAACATACACACTAGGGGGTAGTGAAACACCCACATATACACACACACTAGTGAATATACACACTAGGGGGCAGTGAAACACCTACATATACACACACAATAGTGAACATACACACTAGGGGGCAGTGAAACACCTACATTGAAACACACAATACTGAACATACACACTATGGGACAGTGAAACACTGACATCTACACACACACTAGTGAACATAGACACAAGGGGACAGTGAAACACCCACCTATACACACACAGTAGGGGGCAGTGAAACACCCACATATACACACAAACTACTGAACATACGCGCTAGGGGGCAGTGAAACACTCACATACACACACACACACACACACACACACACTAGTAAACATACACACTATGGGGCAGTGAAACACCCACATATACACACACACTAGTGAACACACACACACTGGGGGTAGAGAAACACCCACATATATACACACACTAGTGAACATGCACACTATGGGGACAATGAAACACCCACATATACACACACACTTATGAACATACACACTATGGGGCAGTGAAACACCCACATACAAACACACTAGTGAACACACACACACACTGGGGACAGTGAAACACCCACATATACATACACACTAGTGAACATACACACTAGGGGGTAGTGAAACACCCACATATACACACACACTAGTGAATATACACACTAGGGGGCAGTGATACACCTACATATACACACACAATAGTGAACATACACACTAGGGGGCAGTGAAACACCTACATTTAAACACACAATACTGAACATACACACTATGGGACAGTGAAACACTGACATATACACACACAGTAGGGGGCAGTGAAACACCCACATATACACACACACTTATGAACATACACACTATGGGGCAGTGAAACACCCACATACAAACACACTAGTGAACACACACACACTGGGGACAGTGAAACACCGACATATACACACAAATACACACATACTAGTGAACAGTGAAACACCCACATATACACACATACTAGTGAACATACACACTAGAGGCAGTGAAACACCTACATATAAACACACAAGTGAACATACACACCAGGAAGCAGTGAAACACCCACATATATACACACACTAGTGAACATGCACACTATGGGGACAATGAAACACCCACATATACACACACTAGTGAACATACACACACCAGGGACAGTGAAACACCGACATACACACACACACACACACACACACACACACTAGTGAACAGTGAAACACCCACATATACACACATACTAGTGAACATACACACTAGGGGGCAGTGAAACACCTACATATAAACACACTAGTGAACATACACACCAGGAAGCAGTGAAACACCCACATATATATACACACACTAGTGAACATGCACACTATGGGGACAATGAAACACTGACATATACACACACACTTATGAACATACACACTATGGGGCAGTGAAACACCTACATATACCTTCCCGTCACAAAACCAGACCCTAACCTTCAGCCCACGACTGTCCACAGGGTAGGATGGTATCCCAACTCACCCGTCACTCAGAACAATGACTGCCACCTTCATTTACACGCGCCAGCAGTGATTCATACGTCACAGACCCTAAAAGAAACAACACTTGTACTGTCTGGCAGCAATATTCTCAAATCATACCGCACAGGTATTAGAGGCACTAACTCATGACATGTTCTACATGTTTACTCAAGTCCTCATGTTTAGCTTCATATTCTCATCTCCCGGACCACCTTAGATGATGCAGCAGCTACACTCCGATGCCTGTGTGGACGCTGGTATGTAACTGCTGCTCTATTTGAGGCAGGACAGAAAGTCGAATAGCATCAGCCTGGAGAAACGAGCGTATCAAATCCGGCGCGACGGTGTGAATGTGGCGCTGGCAGTGCTCTACAGAGTTCATTACTGTTTCTGCATTAGCCATGTAGCAGCTGCCGTGTACGGAAACCAAGTGAAGATGGGACATCAGAGTTTTTAATGTGGCTCGTTTACCCCCTGGAGGGGCAGGAGATGTGGACATGCAGAGCAACTCACAGAAAGAGAGACTTTAATTGTGTATATAAGTTGTTGTTGTAGCTCGAAGTGTGGAGCTGGACTGAGAACAGTGTCCTATGGGGGCGTCCTATTGGGATCTTGAATATGTTTAGGCTGTCCAAGGAAAATCCTGTATCTTCAATATATATATATATATATATATATATATATATATATATATATATATATATATATATATATTTATATATATATGTGTGTGTGTGTGTGTGTGTGCTTTTAGACAACTTTAAAGTTCTGTACTCGTGTATAAAGTTCTAAATAATCTACCAAGCTGAACACAGACCACCAGTACAGGAAGGTGCAGAGCAGGCTGTACTTTCTGAGGAGGCCATGGTCCTTTAGCATCTTCAAGAAACTCCTGTGGATGTTTAATCAGTCTGTGGTCCCCTGTGTCCTGTTCTACACCATGGTGTGCTGGGATAGGTGGAGCTGCATGTCCAAGAAGGACACATCCAGGCTGGACAAACTGATTAGGGGTGCTGGCTCAGTGGTTGGCATGAAGTTAGACTCTCTGGTTGATGATAGCGGAGAAGAGGACTGTGGAGAGCATACTGGATATTGTGGACGATGCCAGTCACTCTTTGCACACAGTGCACACAGGTTCCTTCCCTAGAAACTCCGCTGTCCCTCACGCCATCACCGGACTTAATAACAGTTAACAAGGGCAATAATAATGTGCAATAACTCTCATGCTGGACTTTTCATATATTCTTTATTCTTCTATCTATCTATCTATCTATCTATCTATCTATCTATCTATCTATCTATCTATCTATCTATCTATCTATCTATCTATCTATCACAGTTCAACATTATTTGCTCAACCCAAGCAGTTCGTGAATAAAGACCCCCGTTGACTCAGGAAAGTCACAGCGAGGAAGAAGACAAATAACACAAAGAAATATTTTTCTGATGAAGCAACACGTCTGTGTACACGCTGTCCAGTAACAGTTCACTCACCATCCACACACACACTAATCACATTCAGCCTGTCAGTGTAGGGCTTACGGGTCAGAACCCACAAGAACAAGTTCGTCTTCCTAAAGCAGAGCCTGGAGCCTGTGAAGATCTTACTCAGGAGTCATGGCAGGGATCACTCTGTCAAGACACAAAGCCAAGCGGTTGAGGAAATGCACATGGCAGGCTCATCGTGATGCTATTTTCCGATGACGACCTCAGGACGACTTGCGGCGATCGCTCTCAACATCAGCGGCTCAGCTGTGGAGAGAATCAAAAGCTCCAGGTTTCTTGGTGTGCACATCACCGATGATCTCACCTGGACCCTCAACACCACCTGCCTAGCCAAGAAAACCCATCAGTGACTTCACGTCCTGTGAAGAATGAAATGAGCAAACCTTCAGGGGGCAGTAGAGAGCATCCTGGCCAAGTAGGGGAGTTGAACCATCTCAGACTGCAGGACCCTACAGTGGATTGTGATGCTGAGTTGACTATAGTGTTATATGTCTAGTATTGATTGCCTTGTGTTGTTCATTACATCATTACTGTCATTTCAACCCAGCAACGTTTACATTGTGTGAAGATTTCAGGGTTGATGGACCAATAGAAATGCTTAAAAAACTGGTTCCATTGCCTTAAGCCACTGGACGATCGCTTTTATAAAATTTGAATATATATATTATTTATTGTCATATTGCTCAGATCAGCCCTGTTTTAAAGGAGCTACACTGAATACCCCTATCTTTTAGAACAGACTTTAAACTTCTGTACTCGTCTATAAAGCTCTAGATAATCTAGAACCTGCTACATTACAGAGCGTCTCTCTGTTTATGTTCCAGCTGCTGATCTTAGATCTGCAGATAATGACCTTCTCTACAAACACGTACTTGCACCTCCATTTAAGGTGGAAACAGGAGAACTGGTGAAGGAGAAGCTGAGCTGATGGTGCTGGTGGTCAGTAGGAGTGAGTATTTTAGTGTATAAGGGTGATCTGGGGGTGAACACTGGTGGTCAGTAGGAGTAAGTATTGTAGTGTGTAAGGGTGATCTGGGGGTGAACACTGGTGGTCAGTAGGAGTGAGTATTGTAGTGTGTAAGGGTGATCTGGGGATGAACACTGGTGGTCAGTAGGAGTGAGTATTGTAGTGTGTAAGGGTGATCTGGGCGTGAACACTGGTGGTCAGTAGGAGTGAGTATTGTAGTGTGTAAGGGTGATCTGGGGTGAACACTGGTGGTCAGTAGGAGTGAGTAGTGTAGTGTGTAAGGGTGACTCTGTTCCTCACCTCCATCTCTTCCACTTTGTTCTACACACACTGCCTCCATCTCCTCCACTCTGTTCTTCACCTCCATCTTCTCCACTCTGTTCTACACACACTGCCTCCATCTCCTCCACTCTGTTCTTCACCTCCATCTCCTCCACTCTGTTCTACACACACTGCCTCCATCTCCTCCACTCTGTTCTTCACCTCCATCTCCTTCACTTTGTTCTTCACCTTCATCTCCTCCACACTGTTCTTCACCTCCATCTCCTCCACTCTGTTCTTCACCTCCATCTCCTCCACTCTGTTCTTCACCTTCATCTCCTAAACACTGTTCTTCACCTCCATCTCCTCCACACTGTTCTTCACCTCCATCATCCTCCAACCTCAGTCTCCCCTTCACTCCTCCACTCTGTTCTACACCTCCATCTCCTCCATCTGTTCTCACCCTTCATCTTTTTTTTTTTATCCTCCACACAGTTCTCACCTCCATTCTCCTCCACACTGTTCTCACCTCCATCTTCTCCACTATGTTCTTCACCTCCCTCTCCTCCACTCTGTTTTCACCTCCATCTCTCACTCTGTTCTTCACACTTTCTCTCCTCCACACTTTTCTTCATCACCAATCTCCTCCTCACTGTGTTCTTACTCATCTCCTCCACTCTGTTCTTCACTGCCTCTATCTGGGTTTACAATGTTAGAATCATGTGACTGTCACTGACGGCTACAGGTACGTGTAAGGGCTGCAGGGAGTTTCCGTCTCTGTGAACAGACGTCTGTAAACCCACACACACACACACCACCAAAACACACACACACACACACACACACACACACACACACACACACACAAACACACACACACACACACCCATACACACACACACACACACACACACACACAACACACACACACAAACACGGCTAACTCGGCCAACAGCACCGAAAATAAAAATGATGGACGGCTCTCCACAAACGTAAAATACGAGTGTATCTTTTTGGCTTGTTACACACACACACACATACACACACACACACCACACACCACACATTTATACCGCATAACATCACACACACACACATTTATAACGTACACACACACACACACAACAC